>JBBMOE010000011.1:1602497-1945967 GCA_037975065.1 Chaetodon trifasciatus
GGGGGGACCCGGAGAAAAACCCTGAAGAATGTAAGCCTGTGAAAGCATCACATGGGCTTTCCCATTTTATGGGTTCGGTTCATTTCTCGGTGACCGCTCACTGTCTCCAAAATACAACCTTGCTGTGATGTGGCCCCTGATTTTCACTTTCATGGCATGTTTTGCGCCCAGCTATCAGCAGTTCCCTCGTCTGTGTGCCACTCGGGAGGCCTTGCGCACCAAGGAGTGCTGCCCGTCTTGGGAGGGGGACGGCTCGCCCTGCGGAGCCAGCTCGGGTCGGGGCTTCTGCCAGGATGTGGAGGTGACGGACCAGCCTGACGGGCCGCAGTACCCCTTCTCCGGGTTGGACGACAGGGAGAAATGGCCCTTGGTTTTTTACAACCGGACTTGCCAGTGCGCAGGAAATTTCATGGGTTTCAGCTGCGCGGACTGCAAGTTTGGCTACTTTGGTGTGAACTGCAATGAGAGGAGAGAGTCCCTGCGGAGGAACATATTCCACCTGTCCAGGCCCGAGAGGATCAGACTTGTGTCCTACCTGAACTTGGCCAAGCAGACGGTGAGCAGGGACTACGTTGTGGCCACCGGAACCTACCAGGAGATGGAAAACGGCTCCAACCCGATGTTCGCTGATGTGTCAGTGTATGATGTGTTTGTGTGGATGCATTACTACGTGTCCCGGAACGCGCTGCTAGGCGGGCCCGGGAACGTGTGGACCAATGTGGACTTTGCCCACTGGGCGCCTGCCTTTCTCCCGTGGCACCGCGTGTACCTGCTGCACTGGGAGCACGAGATCAGGAAGCTGACCGGAGACGCGAGCTTCACCATCCCGTACTGGGACTGGAGGGATGCCCAGGGATGTGACGTGTGCACGGACGAGCTGATGGGCGAACGGAGCAGCCAGGATCCGAGTCTACTAAGTCCGGCCTCGGTCTTCTCCTCTTGGAGGGTAAACACTCTGAAGTCCTGAAGCTTCTCTCCTAGAAGTCACCAGGATTGTCTGTTTTATTCTTTCCTTGGTTATCTTTTTTTTCTACTGGAGTATTATTCAGTTCTAAACTGTTGTTGCTTAGAATTTTTACACATGCATAAAAATATGTTTAAAAAGCAAATTATTATACACTGCATAGCCTAAAAAATGAATGAATTGTTAAAATAAAAAGGACATTTGCACCTTTACATATCTGCTGATCAAACAGTTACTTTTGGCCTGAAAAATGTCTGCTATTCACTTCATGGCTGGGATCTCTGCTGCTCTCATGCGCCGTGCTGCAATATGTTCCTGTGTGTGTCCGTGGCCAGGTGCTGTGCTCCCGGGCAGAGGACTACAGCAGCAGAGGTGTGTTATGTGATGCCAGGGAAGAAGGGCCCTTGCGTCGCAACCCTGGAAACCACAACCGGAACGTGGTTGAACGACTGCCAACTTCAGCAGAGGTGGAGTTCACTCTCAGTCTGACCAACTATGACACCGGAGCCATGGACCGCAGTGCCAACATGAGCTTCAGGAACACTGTGGAAGGTCAGATAAGCTTGACCACACACACACACACACACACACACACACACACACTGACTGTCCTGCTATACAAGTGATACCACTCTCTGGTGATATACAGCTCTGTACTGCTACTCCTCACCCTCACTGTGTTAATGTGTTACTCTGCCTGCCCTAATGTGCTGCCTGTGTGTGGGCTATTCTTTATCTTGTCGATGACAATACACACTTTAATTTATGTCCTCACATGAAATACGTTTATCTTATTGGCACTGTATGGATGGAGCAGATGAAGGTGTACTCACCGCTTTCAATTAGGCTCAGAATCTGACAACCCAAGTTGGTTTTAACAATATAAATCAGCCATAAAAAGTAAATATGACATATGTAAATGTGAATGTTATCTATGTGCAATAGGCAACAATAAACGCAGCCTTTTATATAGAAACATCTGTAGTGCTGCATTCTACATCAAGTAATAAGAATAGAATACCAGAATACTACTACTGCTAATATTAATGCTAAAAAATACCAATGACAGCAATACTAACAATAATATCTAGAATTATACATAGTTGTGCATAAATATAGTAATAATAGTATATAATAATATATAATGATACATACTACTAGCAATAATAATATTAGTACATTTTTGTAGTAGAATAATGCAGTATAACAATGTACAGCATAAATAATGTACATTGAGGAATATCACAGCCCTGATATCTGAGTATACACTAAGTTCAATTCAGGTTCAGGGTTACAAATTACACAGAGTCCAGCAGTTTCCTAGCACACCAGTATCAGAGCTGAACATGTTCACATCTTATACTTGCCAGAAAAGAAAGACAGTCGCCTGTAGGACAGCTTTATGCAGACTGGCATTGCAGTACACATGCTTTTTAAAGATATAATGCTCGTCCGTCTGACAGATTGATTTTGTGTGACAATATCTCATTGTACAACAAAAAGCCTTTGTTTTCCTACTCACTACCTGCTGCTAGTAAACACGTCTCATCATGCAGGATTCGGGGATCCTCAGACTGGGTTAGGAAATAGTTCTCGTATGGGCATGCACGCTGCCCTCCATGTGTTCATGAACGGCTCCATGTCGTCAGTGCAGGGTGCAGCAAATGACCCCATATTCCTCCTTCACCACGCGTTTGTTGACAGGTGAGACACTTTACAGAGACGGATTTTATCCTTTCAGTAAAGTTACGCACTTGTATCTTTACAGCTGTCTTTGTTTTCATTCCCTATGAAAGCATTTATGAGGAGTGGCTCAGGAGGCATAGACCATCTCCATCACAGTATCCAGAGTCTAATGCTCCGATAGGGCACAACAGTGAATACCACATGGTGCCCTTCCTGCCCCTCCACAGAAACAGAGAGTATTTCATCTCCAGCAAGGACCTGGGATATGAATATACATATCTGCTAGATGCTAGTAAGCGTTTCTATTTTCCATATTAATTTTTTTTCTGTACATAAATGACTGATTTCCATTATCTCTGCTACTAAATACCTTTCTTCATTCCTCCCATGTATTTTCCAGAAATACCTGCATCTGTTGAATTTTGGAAAAAAGTTTTAAACCACTACTTGTATCTGTTTTCCAGACCAGAGGCTAGCAGAATCTATACGTCCTTACCTGGAGGAACTGCAGGCTGTGTGGCCATGGCTGCTGCTCGCAGGCCTCTGTGGAGGAATTGTAGCAGTGGCCATAACTGCTGCCGTCCTAACTGCCAAACGGCGACACCGGGAGTCGCCTTGGCTGCCTGTGTGGAGGTGGAAAAACTTATTTGCCCTCCCGGAAAGACAACCACTTATCTGGAGCAGTGACGCAGAGGAAACCAGCCACCGTAACTACCAAACAACTATGTGAAGGCTCAGCCAGTCCAGTGTGGTGACGCACACATCTGTGAATTTTAATATCAAAGTACTGTGAATTGTACATTACAATGACTAACTCTTATGAGCCTATACCCTTTGTCAATGGCAAGGTATTTAAACTGTAGGCAATTAAAAGAGTAAAAATGGGTTATGAGGCATGTTAAACTTTGAACATGTTCCACCCACAACTTGAAACTTGACAAATTCTACGCATGGCTTTTCACATTTATTCTCTGGGGTTAACATGGTTTCAGCTGATTACCTTCAAAATCTGGTTCTGCACTGTTGCAGTGTGTTGCATCAGTCAACAACGCAGGCTTTCATTAAGAAGAAATGATATCTAACATGCATCCAGCTGCAGTACAGAACATAAACTCTTCAGATAAATTAACAGAAGCCTTGGGCGACTTTTTTTGTTATCTCCACGTGGGAGTTGACTGAAGTGCATTTTGATTAACATGTAAATGGATTCATGTTTTTAGTGTGAGACGCGCTTTTGGAAAAGGAAAAAGGTGATAATGTCTGCGCGGATGTCAAGGTCTGAGGCGACTCCACGGCACCAGGACATAGTTCAATACTGTAACCTTTGAGTTATGTAATAGTTTAAAAAACTTTATGACATTTGTAAAAGTCACTGCAATTCCCATACGTTGCATGGGTTACAAAATCCTCACTTGAAAGGTCACACCTACTTAAATTCAAGAGAAGGGTCTAAACTGTGGAAAGAGCTGGTCGTTAATACCACTCCAACAAAACCTGCTATGCATATTCTGCATGTCTGTATTCAAAGTAGGACACACATCACACCACTTTTAAAAGTTCAACGCAAACGTTTATTTTTGGTAAGATAAATTGGTTCTCTAATAATTTTGCCCTTACTTGATGATCTCATTCAGCCAGACTGAACTCATACATTCTAAGCCTTGTGACATGCTGGCATAGCATCTCTATAATGCACACTTTGCTCATATTCAATTGGCATTCTCAGATATTACAGTACATTCTCATTATCAAAACTGCGCCATGTCATTTTGACAAGAAGTGAGGAGATAAATACAGCATTGAATATGTGGAAGCAAAACTTGTACAAAATATACATTAGGTATAATCATGTCAAAAATATTTTGGAGCTGTCAAGACATTTAATCTCTAAGTTTACAAGTCACCAGGAACTATTGCATTTCTTATAACACCTTTATTCAGAATAAACGCCATAATCACACAAGTGTGGCCGTTTGATAAAGGGCAGCGTTATCACACAGACATGGGAGGACAGCGTTTTGACTGACATGACAAAACAATGCAATAATTTATACAATTTATGAAGCTAAAGGATTCCCAAACATTGGTGAAAGATGTTCATAATTGTCGTCCATTATGAGGACTACATGTGAGTCCACATGGAAGGCTTTATGGGTCTGAGAGTAAGCATGGTCACACCTGTGTCCTGACTTATTGAGTGGTGTTATTTTCCAGGGGACTTCAGTGCAATTAACAAGTGTGTCATTGTTTAACTCGACTTAAGTCTATAAAAAGTCAGTGTTCCCCTTTTGTCATTCAGTGCTCGAGTGGAAAGCTGTTGCTAAAATACTTGAAGATTCTTTCGCATTCCAACCTACATTATGATCAATAAAAAGGACCATAAGTTTAGAAAAATGGGCAAAATCAAGTCCGTTCACTAATAAGAATGGAAGGGAAAACACTAGAATGTTGAAGAGGCCGAAGTTCCATGACAGCAAAAAGTGACTCTTGAAAAGAGGTAAGGAATGGACTGTGTGGCTTGGATTCAGATGACTGTTTTTATTGTAATTCCTCATCATTCGTCTTCGTCCTCGCTGCCACTATCCTCTTTCTTCTCGTTCTCCTTGGGTGGGATGACAGGGGGAGGAAGGTCCAGACGAGCCCATGACATGGCCTCGGACTTCTTCATGGCTACCTCGATCTTAGCGGCCATCATGTTCACTATACTTTTACTCACATCTATCACCTACAAGGAAAAGAGGGGGTGCGACAAAAGACTGGCTTAATGAACAGGTGGTAAAAAAAGTCCTTATTATCAAAACAGAGAGGCTATCATATTGAATAATAAAGATCATTAGTATTGTTCATTTAAGTACATCATCGTGGGAACTTGAATGCTGTACAGAAAAAATAAAAAACACAACCCTTAGTACTTTGGGACATTAAAGTTGCAATCCTGTATAAAATATAAACAAAAACAGAACTCAATGATTTGCAAATCCTTTTCAACCAAAACAAAGCATAAACTTCATGACAAACCTCGAGGCAATCACCTGGAATGGTTTTCAGTTAACAGGTGTGCCTTCTCAAAAGTTAATTGGTGGAATTTCTCGCCTTCTTAATACGTCTGAGACCATCAGCTGTGTTGTGTTGACACAATGTTGGTATGCAGTAAATAGCCCTATTCGACTTCTGCAGTAATCCATCCAGAACCACTGCCTGGATGGCAGCCCATGTTGCTCCAAACCCTTTTCAGCATTAATGGCGCCTTCACAGATGTGCAAATTACCCGTGCCCTGGGCACTAACACACCCCCGTACCAGCACAGATGCTGGTGTTTGAACTTTGAGCCGGTAACAATCTGGATGGTCTTCCTCCTCTTTAGCTTGGAATTAACTTGTAATGTGGACTCGTCAGACCACAACGTACTTTTCCACTTTCTGTCAGTTCATCTCAGATGAGCTGGGCCCAGAGAAATCGGTGGCTTTCTGGATGCTGTTGATATACGGCTTTCGCTTTGCATGGTAGAGTCTTCACTTGTAGATGCAGCTGTACTGAACTGTGTTCACCGACAGCGGTTTTCCAAAAATGTTCCACAGACCATGTAATCATATCCTTTATACGATCGTGCTGGTTTTTAATGCGGCGGCACCTCAGGGACCGATGGTCAGAGGCAGTTGATCTTGGTTTTGCTCCTTACATGCAGACATTTCTCTGGATTCTCTGAATCTTTTAATAATATTATGGATTGTAGATGGTGAAATCCCTAATTTCCTTGCAACTGTGCATTGAGAAACGCTGTTGTTAAACTGCTGGACTATTTGCCACCGCGGTTTTTCACAAAGTGGTGAACCTCGGTCCATCTTTGCTTGTTAACGACTGAGCCTTTCGAGGATGACCCTTTCATTCTCATCATGATACTATCACCTGTTATCATTTACCAGCCTGTCTACCTGCCTACCAAACAAGGTATTTTTTGAGCATTCCACACCTTTCCCAGTCTTTTGTTGCCCTAACTTGTTTAAGATGAAGCTGATGAAGTAAAACATGAAAAATACTGTCTTTGTACTGTTTTCAATTGAATATATGTCAAAAAGGATTAGCCAGTTCTTGCCCTCTGTTCTATTTACATTTTACACAGTATCCCACCTTTTTTGGAATCTGGGTTGTATTTACAGAAGTATATATTACTTTTTACACTAGGTTTAAAGTGAAAATGTACTTACTCCCCACAAGCTGATTTTCTGCTCAAATTCCTTCTCTCCCTCAAATATAACATGGATGTTGAGCTGGGGAAGGAAAGACAAATAAACATTAGGTTGAGCAGAACCCAATCAAAAACTAAGTCGTTAAATATGGACTTAAACCATCTGACGGGCAGTGGTATCCCTCACCGTGGTGCTGTTTGCATCCACGTAGCTGAGCTCTGGGATGGCATTCTTGGCATAGATGGAGATGATGACCTGCGACCCGGTCTGGTGCCAGTCAAACCGACATGGAACCACTTTCTTACCCTGCAGGGAGATTACAGATTAACATGTGAAACATTGTTAGGTAATTCCACACACACATATCAGCCGTTCAGTCTCTACCACAAAGCCTCGTCTCCACCGTGCAACCACACACCACTAGATGGAGTCACAGCTGAAGCTCTCTCATGCAGACGTTCACACATAAAATGATGACTTGCTGTCAAGCTGGCACACCTACCGCATCTTTTTTCCTCCACAGATGTGTTCCCTTGGTGCAGCCCTCTTGAGAGAGGAAGGTGTTAAAGTCGGAGGTTTTCCTTTTACAGCAACTCCAGTATTTCATCCTGGCGAAGCAGGAAAGACATATATCCCCTGGATTTTAGCAGTCGATAACTTGCCACTCAAGAGAACCAGAAAACACGAAGAAAAATACTGGTGTTGATGCTCCCGCGCTTTTACAGTTTCCAGAGAATATCTACTATCTCATGTCAATACAGTGAAATGCAGAGATAGAAAGTTAAGAGCTTCTTAGCCTGAATCTTAAAATTTCTTTACGATAAAATCAGAAAATCATCAGTAATACTAACCCTTCATGGAAGATAGGAAATCCAGAATGATATAGACACACATCCGAATCGCTTGCAGGTCCATCAAAACTCTAAAGAGAAGAGCAAAGTGTGGTTCAAAGGACTGAAGCAGATTATTCTTGTTCTAAATTGCACATGTATGGCACTTTGGTTCTGTTCAACTACTGAAACTCTCAGTTAATAGTCAGATTATTAAAGTGACAAGTCTTAAATGATTTCTCCAGCACTGTCATGTCTTTGCAGATGGAATGGAGGGATCTATTTCTTATTAAAGCATACTGCTGAATATTATTGTGATTATAGAGATGAAAGTATCATCTCCTAGGAGAGCACAATGGCCACAAAAATATAAGAAGTACCAATTTAGAATCGTCCAAGACCCACTGATTAATCATCTAAAAGCAGGCAGCCCTTCAGAGAATATCTCATGGCTTTCTATCAAATCAGTTAAAGTACAATTATGTAAATCACTCAAGTCCCACTCCGAGAGTCTACAAAACTCAAGTCAATGCAAATGTTCCTCACAATTTATTTTCTAATCTTGAGGTTTCTGCTCTGACAGGCCAGATTAACTTGAGCAAAAAAAAAATCTTTGCTTTGCATTCGTCTCAGAGCAAAAGTGGAGGAGGAGGAAAAGTAGCTGTATCTTCCTCCCTTTACCCACAGCCACAAGGTCTTTCGTGGCGTTCTAATTTCTCTGTCAGGATCAGCTTGGATAATCATGACTTGTTTTTGTTTTAATTTAATGACATCTGTTCATAGAATGTTATAAGTATGTTGACTGAATTTGGCGTAGAACTTGAGATGAACTGGAAACTTGTTTGGCAGATTCCACGAGAATGAATTAGCATGAATCTAATGCAAAAATGGGAAGATTTAAGCTGCTGTTGCCAAAGCCCTACAGAAGCATGGATGGAGGTTTATACAAATTTCAACAGCGTGAGAATTGATTCCAGCATGTTTCCCCAGCATACAGCCACAGGTTCACCTACTTTAGTACATCCTCCATTCTTACAGGACGTTCCGATCTTGATCTCATCACTCTCTTCCTCTAGGGAGACAGAGAGAAAGAATTAACACCCACACTTTGAAGAGCACATAAAAAATGCATCCACACTTATGATGAGTTGTCCTGTCCCTGTCAGCTTTTCCTCAAATGCTGGGATGTGAACGACAAAGGTGAGGGCAAATTCCCAGCGGCTATCCATTAACTTCCACTGTCAACATGACCTTCCTGTCTACTATAACAAACGTGGACTGTAGTAGTCTGTGATCAAGAGGACAAAAAGGGGGAAGAAAGTTCTGCTCTCACCTTTCATCTCTGCAGCACTTTCAGAAAGCCTCAGTTTCTCAAGAGCCTGCTTCAGAGAACCAGAGACTTTATGCTGCATTCTTACGATCGGCTCATCAGCACTGTGACGGTAAGAAAACAATTAGTCATGAAACAATCACAAAGGGAGGCACAGAAGGTATCTCTTAATTAATTTGTTCATTGAAAAGGATTTGAAAGGGTATAGTGTTTTTTACTTTCAGTAGGGAATACATTGTCTACAACATCGCTTCAAAATTAGGTCTTAGGCACAAAGCCAGCCAAAGACCAATACAGTGCTTGAGAGGAGTTCCACTATGCAGTAGTAATCACCTCATCAGTTGTTTGTCCACTTTCTTTTGAACTCTTGTAAGAAGTATTCAGGGTACAAGACTAGAGAGCACCTCTGACTATCCTGTGGATCCTCACTGTACGATTGATGATTTCAAGCTGATTTAATACCCTGGATACTGTACCTTCCCTTTAATGCATTCAGTGCTTAACCAGAATACTGAAGAGCAGAATGTAGTCTGCTGAGCTAATAATATATACAGATATACAGTTTTAAACTGGAAGCCCTGTTGATGCACTGAATGCAGAGAAGAGTTCTTCTTGGCCTGTTTCTTTGCTATATATTACATATATTTCTTACCTTGGTCTGCATATCGCCTCCTGAGGTTTTGGTGCAGAGATGATGTACTCGTTAAACTTTGGTTTCTGGTCATCTGCGTCTTTCTTTTCTCCCGACGATGTCACATCTGGTTTCACCGGCTCAGGGGGCTTCTCCTTGTTGTGGGGACCTTTTGTACAGCCCTGTGAGGAGAAAGTCACAGTGTTGGACTCACAAACAATGAGCATTCAGGTGAAGACAGGCACAGCAAAGGTGGCAGTCAATGCCTATGAACACAATAGAGAAAGGAGACATGACCACGGAGGATTAAGAGTATGGATCAACACGGAAACAAACACTTACAACAATGCTGAGGAAGTCTGAGAAATCAGTGGTCCTTCTCTTGCAGCAGGACCACCCCTGGAGAAAGTCAGAGAGACGTTAACTTTGAACAGACAGCGAGACACAAACTAACAGTGCATTTTCGGGCAGCTTACCTTCAATGCATCGTGGAATACTGGGACTCCTGGATGATAGGTGCAGCCATCTGTGTAAACAAAACACAAATTTAGAGAATAAATGGTGATGTGCAACATGAAACAGTGGTGCCAGCATTGAATAACATGAAAACCTACAGTTTGTAGACTGTTTATTGAGTCCGAGCTCTTGTGGCCTACTTTTAATAAATTCTGGTTTCATACAAGAAAACTTTTGGCTTTCGAAATACATCCTAAATTGCCCACTGTGGCAAAACGGTAATTTCTTTTACAGAAAGATGGGTAAAGTTGAAGAACTCTAGTCTTTGAATGTAGGTCAAATTTTGAGAATCAAACTCTACAAACAATCTAAAGTCAATTTCACTGTTTGATGGGCACTGACCCTTTGATGGTAAAGGACTACAACATCAGTGATGTCTTGTCTGCACTCGCTCCTCCTTTCATGTGTGGTACATCTCTCAAAGGACTTGGGTCAGCAGTGTCTGATGCTGCCTTCACAAGGCAGTCTGAAGTCATTTTAGAAATTGAAAAGCAAGTGCAAAATAGTTGTAAAGCTTTGTGATAAAAAGGGGCTAATATGACTGTAAACTGTATGTAGATTGCAGGATAACATACTATATAAAAATGTATTTAATCTCTGTCTCTAAAGGTAAATCAGTGGTTAACTGGTGTTTAGAACAAGAACTGATCACAAGTCCAAGAGCGACAGAGATAGAGAATTATTCATGGATAAAACAAAGAGCCAGACTACAGACTTACAGACAAATAAGAAAATGAAACAGATTAAGAGAATTTAAGCTTTGGTAGATAATGATTTTTCAATACTCAGCGTTCAATTTCAGTTTGATAAAGAAAAAAAAACAGACTACATAGCGCAGTACACAAAATTGCTTAATTATTAACTTCAGGAAATGAATTGGAGAGATTTATTAAACTCTCCTTTCAAAAGATCAAATTTCTGAGGAGACAAAAAAGGGTTTTAAACAGAAGCTACATTTAAATATGAGCATCATGGAAGCCAAACAAAAGACAAGCTGAAAGTTTTATATTAATACAATTTTAAACCAATGGATTTATGATACATTTGAGATACCATCAGAAAATTTGACAAACCATCATTTGAGATTTGCCTTCAGTGGAAAGAACAGTATGATTTTTTTAAAGGTCCTCTTTTTGAAACTTCCCTAAAAGACAAATCACTGTGGAATGAATATAAAATATTTGGCTGGGTGACACCATAAATCGAGCATTTTCCTTACAGTCGAGCCCGAGCCCCTGCCATGCTATTACCTTAGATACACATCTCAGGTATCCCTAAAGGTAATGATAATATACTCGGCTGTTATGGAAAGAGGTGTCCAATTAAAATGGAAATCAGACTTGACTCCTGCATTGAGTATCTGGTAATACACAATGTTATATTACTTGAAAACAGAGGAGGACATTTCTAACAAAAGGAAAAAAGGGAATCATTGAAGTTCTGTCGTCAGGGCTGAAGACAGCAATACCACCTTGAACATTCAATTACATTTAGATGATATGCATGAGAAAACTTTAGCTTAACTGGGGAAACTCAAGATCAAGAGGTGAATTATCATGGCAATGATGTTATCCAAACAGAACCTTATTCCAGTGAATTTCCTAGTGGTGTTGTTGGGGTACTGCAATTCTGTTTTGTCATACAGAGAGCTAGTTATTAATTTTAATTGTATGAATGTACTAAGAATTAATAATCACTAATTCACTATTTCTCCCATAAAACAGGATAATATATGCTGTAAACCGTATGCCAAACCTCTATGATGAGGAATATGCACTGTAAACATATCATGTCTGCATTTGTCAAATATCCTGATTTCTAAATGAGGTCCCTGGTTATTGAGGAGGCTGCTCACTTTCAATGACTGATATTTAATTGCTGGCAGGAGACAGTCTGGGATCAAAGTACTACTAAGGAAAAGGACTAGCTCATGATTACCAGAGGTGCACCAATACAGATATCTACCCGATATCGACTCAAATAGCTGGATTGGGAGTATCGTGACAATGATATGCTCTGGAGAGCAATGTTTAGGTCAAGCCTGAAGTTGCCTTACACATAAAGTATTGATCCCAGTCTCCTCCACGCTGAGGCATACAGCATTTTAATTTAACACTCATATTGGATCAGTACTCTGAATGGTCAGCTACCCAAAGCCCAGGTATCGGTCAGTCAGTGTCAGTGTCAAGACAGACAATTTTGTGCTCCTACTTTGGCATATTTGACGCGCCATAAATAAGAGGTTTATAATAACAAATCTACTGCACTTCAATAAGGAGGTTTGAATGCCTCAGTGCCAGAACACTGTGGTGTATGTATGTAGCTAATGTATATACAGTGAACTGCCTACCTAGCTCATTGGTCCCACTGTTCCATGCTACTCAGTTTTATTGTGAAGTCACAGAAGCTGTTGAAAACAAGTCATTTGATGGATATTTCAACCACTAAGCTAACAGTGCAACATGATAAAACTAGCTAACACAGACATAACGTTAAAAGCGGAGACTCACTGTTGACTGGCTACTCCATTTAACTGCTCTTTGCCATCTCTCGACTTGTTGAAAAAAAAAAGTAATTCCTCTGTTTCCGTAGTAACATTTGTTGTTATGGGAAGGTATTCAGAAATGTGCTGTAGATATACTAAATGTAATAAAAACACTGAATGAGACGTTTCTGTACCTGTAGCGTTAACTTTAAAGCTCTTCCTGTGTGTCCTGTCCGGGACAATGGTTTGGAAAGTCTAACGTTACCCTCGACCCTGCTAATCACAGGAGCTTAACATGTTAACAACATCGTGATAAGTCAAAGCAAGCTCACGTGTTATTAGCTTCCTGGGTTATAAGCTACAGCAGAGTGGTTAAATGAATGAAGCTGTACATGTTTTGGTTCCAACCCGCCAATATAAGGTTAGCTACATGGGCCTGGTAGGCCTGCTCGCTGTAGAAATTTCCAGATGATCAGAGGTTAACGCTAGCTTGCTAACAGACTGTTAACGGGCACAGCGACAGTTAACTAAGATACTACTCACCGTCTGGGTTATTTTCTGGATCAAATCGCTGTCCGCATCCCTTATTATAACACAAAACTGACATGTCGGCCTGTGAAACAAGTTTACCTGGTGGCCAGATTAGTTCCTAACCACTGAAAAACTCGTGAGTGTGTGATAGTGAGCCGCAGCCGTTGTCTTACAGTGCAGTACATGACACTGCTCTCACTTCCGGATATTGTCGGCTACGTTCGGTAAAGATCGGCGCTTGCCCAGCCCGCCTCATCCATCCTACGAGCGCACAGTGGTCCCACACAAGCGACAACTGATGCTGACCGCTTCTAAACTTGCGTTAAGCGACATGCTCTTTATCCCACATTTACTTCGGACCTTAATCCTAACCTTAACGAACACCCAACTATTTTGACGCCAGTTTTTGTGTTCCTTTTTGCAGATAAAACCGAAATAGCCCACTGCACTCAGGGTTACAGTAGTCAGGTGCATGAAACTGGGGCAATAGCTATTTAGTTTTACGAGGATGGCTGCAGCCTAGTAGACAACAGCCTGTCGGGATATGTGCACATGAATTTTCTATTTCGCGCATCGTCATCGACTTCTGCACGACTGTTTTGCGCGTTTTTCTTTTTCTTTTTCTTTTTCATATTTCTGCCGGAGAGAGGATGGGGAAGGATTCGCTTTCACTGATTACAGCTGTTTCGTCTAAAGGTATGGCACGCTGCGATGCGCGAGTGGTGTGTGTGTACAATACAAGTTAATTAAGCTTCAGACTGTGGTTACAGACTGTGGCTTCATAAACTCGTGAATTTTGCACGGAGCTCCGCTGGAGCCGCATCAACATGGGAGACGATAAATGCAGCTCAATATCTCCCGGGACAGGAGCCCTCTGGGGAATGTTGATTTGATTCGGGAAATTCTGACTGCCCATTTGGTGCTTATATGAATCTACATAGATCCTGTAGTCAGATATCATATCATTTGTCATTTTATTTATTTCTATGAGTTTCTGTCGAAGTTGTATAATGATCAAGAAAAGGCTACTGTAAATGCGATGCTTCCATTTAGTATACAGCATCCCCTACAATATTTGAAATACAATTTTCAACAACATTTGCCATTAAAAGGAATAAATTGTTTTTAATGAGGCCACCTTATTTTCTGCTTCCTTTCCATTTCTGGCTATGATTTTGTGGGTTTAAGCTTATGGCTGTGAGTTTTAATTATCTCACGATAACTTTCAAAAAAACATTACTAAGTTGCACTTTCGAAAATATCACAACCCTGGTAGTTGCTGGCTACAGAAGAGTCCTTGTGTCTTTTGGGGACGTTTTGTTATAGTAAAAGTGATTGTTTCTGATCCCTGTTATGTTGTTTGGTGATATGACATGTTTCACAGAGGCTGTGGAAGTATGCTGTGCTTTGATGGGGTTTGTTTAAAGATATCATTATTTGCGTCTGAGCTTGTCTGGTGCAATATTCAGTGTATGAATGCAAACTGAGCGCAACATTGAATATGCTATCATATCCCTGTAGTGATAAGCTGTACCCCTGAAATGTCTTTGTAACTTTTGTCTCACAGTTCTTTATCAAAATTTTAGCATGCAGAGAGCATGTCTCCAACAATTCACCATCTGAATCCAGATCTGTTTTTCTTTGTTATTCTTTCCAAATATAGGGTGACTGGGTGATGGAACAGTGATGAAGCCTAAGCGGTGGGGAAATATGCTTCCTCTACCCTGCTTCTCTCTTCTTTTCCATTTTATTTGCTTCATCCTCGTCCTCTGTTTCCCCTTAGCCTATGCTCAGTTCCTGACAGAACCGAGGGCAGGACAAGGCCTGCTGCTCTTCACCCAGCCTGCTTATAATGCCTCCATCTTTGAGAACTCTGCTGCAAGAACCTATACCAGAAGTGAGGTCAAAATGGGCATTATTCTTGCGCCACCTCGGTCTTTAGACATAAAATATTCCATCCAGTCTGGAGACAGTGAGGGAATCTTCCAGGCTGAGGATTTTGTAATGGGAGATTTTTGCTTCCTCCGTATACGCACAAACGGGGGCAGTGGTGCCATATTGAATCGGGAAGTACAAGACAATTACACACTGACAGTTAAGGCATCTGCCCAAGGAGGCTTAGAAGCCTTAGCCACTGTTTATATCAAGGTCTTGGATACCAATGATCTCCGACCCCTCTTCTCCCCAACCTCCTATTCATTCGTTGTTTCTGAGAGTGCCCCTCTCGGTGCCAGCATAGGACGTGTAACAGCCACAGATGCCGACATGGGCTCCAATGGGGAGTTTTACTACTTCTTTAAGAACAGAGTTGAACTCTTTGCTGTTCATCCAACCAGCGGGGTCATCACCCTGACGGGTCGGCCCAGGATGGACAAACAAGACCGATTTGAGCTGGAGGTGCAGGTGGTCGACAGAGGGATGAAACTCTATGGAAACAATGGCATTAGCAGCACTGCCAGGCTGGTCTTAACTGTGGAGCGGTTAAATGAGTTTTCCCCTGTCCTCAGTGCAGTTGCTGTTGTTCCATCATTAGTGGACAAGGACTCCGTCTATGCCATTGTGACTGTGGAGGACAAAGACGAGGGGGTATCTGGGGATATAGAGTGGGTGTCCATCATTGAGGGTGACCCCTTTGAACAGTTTGTGGTTGACCGATCACCTATCGGGAATGAGTATAGAGTTAAAACTTCAGAACTGGTCGACTGGGATACGTTCCCTTATGGCTGCAACCTAACCTTACAGGCTAAAGACAGGGGTATTCCTCCTAAGTTTTCTAATACTCAAGTTGTTCAGTTGTTGGTTACAAAGCCAGACCCAGTGTTGGCGAAGTTCGAGAAAGATGTTTATGTATTTAAGCTGAGTGAAATAGCTCCCCCAGGCACTATTGTAGAGGTGGTGAAAATTTCCCCAGCTCCTCTGAGTGTCAATTACAGCTTCAGCAGCCTCTCAGATCCACTGTACTTTGATATAAACCCTTTGACTGGAGTTATTACGACCACAAGGCAGCTGACAAGGATATCACAGGATTTCATAGAGATGGAGGTGGTTGACATTATTAGTCAGCAGCGGGCAAGGATCCAAATCACTATAGAGGATGCTAATGACAACTCTCCAGTGTTCAACAGGCCGTTCTACGATATTGCAATCAACGAGAGCTTACCTGTAGGCACTGTTGTTCTTGTCGTGTCGGCCGTGGATGATGATAAAGGAGAGAATGGATTTGTCACCCACACAATAAGTGGTGATCAGTCTCTTCCATTTACCATAGACCAGGACACAGGGGAGATGAGGATTACACGAGACCTGGACTTTGAGTCATCAGATGATATGTATACTTTGGCGGTGCGGGCCTCTGACTGGGGTTCACCCTATAGAAGGGAGACTGAGGTTAATGTCACCATTCGTCTGATAAATGTCAATGACAACCAGCCTCTTTTTGAGATGGTTTCCTGCAGGGGGATGATAAGCCGTGATTTCCCTGTCAGCCAGACTATTGTCACCTTGTCAGCTGTGGACATAGATGAGCTAGAAATGGTGACGTACAAGATACTGTCTGGCAATGAATTAGACTATTTTAACTTAAGTCCAGAGTCTGGGGCTTTGTCATTGAAAAGATCGTTAGCAGTGGCTAATTTAAAAAATGGGGTATTCAACCTGAAAGTAGTTGCAACAGATGGACAGTTGTTCTCTGATCCTACATTTGTGAATGTATCCGTGGTGAGGGGTAGGATGCCACCCAGGGGGTTCAACTGCAAGGAGACCAGGGTAGCCCAGCTGCTGGCAGAAAAAATGCTCTTAAAAGCATCTGCTATGGCTAGACTAAGACCAGATGAGAGATATACGGACCTTTTCTCTATGAACAAACAGGCTCCACAGTTTGAGGCATTACCTACGAGTATTCTAGTGAGAGAAGACCTCGCCACTGGCGCCAGTGTATTTCAGGTGAGAGCGCGAGATGGTGACACAGGCTTCAATGGCCGTGTTCTCTTTTCCATATCTGATGGTAACAAAGAAAACTGCTTCAATATCAACATGGAGAATGGTTTGATAACTGTATTGCAGCCACTAGACCGTGAGCGATTGGATCGTTACTTCCTTAATATCACTATCTACGATCAGGGCGTTCCTCAGATGTCCAGTTGGAGACTCCTGACTATGATCATTGAGGATGCAAATGACAATGACCCCCAGTTTTATCAGGACAGCCCCTCTGCTCTTGTCTTAGAAAACTCTGCCATTGGTATGGAAGTTATTACCATCAATGCATTTGACAGAGACATAGGTCAAAATGGACAGCTCTCCTACATAATGCTGACCACTGTCCCTCAGTTTGGAATTGACAGTGAAACAGGAAGTGTGTTTATCGCCAGCCACTTGGACAGAGAAACCATCCCAATGTTCGTACTGAAGATTGAAGTGAGAGACAAGGCCGAAAGAGGCACTCGAAGGTCGTCAGTCACTACTCTAAGTATAATAGTGGAGGATGTCAATGATTGTGCTCCAGCTTTCATCCCAAGCAGCTACAGTGCACGAGTACTGGAGGACCTTCCACCAGGGGCTGTGATTACCTGGGTGCAGGCTCAGGACCCAGACATTGGCCCCGGTGGACAGGTCCGATACTCCTTGATTAATGACTTCAATGGCACTTTTGAGGTAGGTGATGTCACTATTTGTGTTGTCTATACTGTTGCGTATGCTGATCCTTTTTTTATTGGCAGTTTATGATGAATGGGGTTGTAATGCTTTGTACAGGTCGATGCTGTGAGTGGAGTGCTGAGGATTAGGAAGGAACTAGACTTTGAGAAACAACAGTTTTTCAACCTGACATTACTTGCTGAGGACAGAGGAGTACCTAGTCTCATCAGTCAGACATTTGTGGAGGTGGAGGTGCGTAGCACACACATATACACACACATGCACACACACAAACTTGAATCAGAACAATTCTAATGATCACTTTCATCAATTTAGCATCAACATTAATAGTATCCTTAGTTAATTTCAAGCCAATATTTACAAGTATTCTTTAATGCTTCTGCCATTTTTAATTTCAAATACCTGTGTGACAGCTTTTACATTATGGTACCCTAAAGCTCAACAGTACCAACCCACAACAATGAAAGTAATTGATAAATATGAGCATGTCCCACAATTCAGTTCAGTTCTGTCTAAAGAACCATTTGGTTTGGGTTACATTTTATGTCAGGAAATCATGCCAGTGGACCTGAATAGCTGCTAGCTATAATACAATTAAAGACAATGTTGGTATATTAGTCCAACACTTTACAGCGTTTGAATTATACTTTACAGTGCAACACATATCGTCACTGATTTATTTCAGTCAAAATTAAAGTGAATCATTACATTTCTTCAGGTAGTGGATGTCAATGAGAATTTGTATGCACCCTACTTCCCTGACTTTGCTGTGAGAGGCTCAGTGAAGGAGAACTCTCGTGCGGGCACAAGCGTCCTGACAGTCAGCGCTAAGGACGATGACAACGGACGAGATGGCGTGTTGAGGTACTCTGTCAGAGGAGGCAGCGGACTGGGCACTTTCACCATTGACGAAGACACAGGTGTGACACAAGATCAATTCTGAAGCCTATTTATGTAAAGTGAAAATCCAATAAGTTGCAGTGCCATGCATGGAATGTCAACACCCAAATGCACTGCTGATCATTGCACATTATTGTGAATCCTACTGTTTCTGTGCCATTGCTGATGACTTTCGCATTTGTGTGTGGTTGAGCTCAACTTTCAGAGCGTCACTGCTTGATAGCATGATTTTTTTGAGTAAACGTGTGTGTGTGTATTAGATTGAGAGAGGTAAAGAGAGTCTGTGAGGTACAGTCAGAGTCACTGTGTTGATGGGGACTCACGTGGGAGCTGTGTACTGGGAGATCATTACTGTAATGAGGGCAGCATGGCAGCTACACTGGCTGGGCCTCAGGCTGCTCAGTACAGCTGATCCAGTGCTGTGTGGATAACATTGATCAAGGCTTTCCTGCACAGCACCACCACCCTTTCCAAGAGTAGTGAAATCACTGTGACTTATTTAAGGAGGCCTGACCCAAAAAAAACACGTTGTCTCAAACTGTCCTACAATGTCAAACTGCAGCTGCAAACATGTTAAATCAAATGTGAAGCCGTGACTCACTCATCTAAGCATAAAATGAATCAAATACCCGGTATGAAAATAGGACACTTCATATACGTTCATATTGGCTTTTAATATATATTTATACAGGACAGCCTTTCTCTGCCTCTCTCTCTCTCCATATATATGTATGTGTGTGTGTGTGTGTATGGACATTATGATACTGTGCGTTCAACCCATCAGAGGAATAGTGTTCTGTAGGCACAAAGATATTCGCTTGAATCTAAGACAGCCCTGCAAAAACCAAGTCAGCGAAGTCTGCATATCTGAAATTTTCATAGGAACGAAAGTAGGTGCGAGTGAGAACTCTTGCTGTCCTATCAAGGCTCATTGCAGTCTGTCTCTATCCGCGGTGCTGAAGCTTTTAAAGCTAATCGCTCCTTGTGTATCTCTCCATGGTTCTAAAACATTCAAACTTCAAGCTCTGGAATCAGTCCCTCATTCACTCATTCTCTCTTCCCTGCATGATACCTCAGGGTACTCCGTAGTGAGTAGTCTTTCATAATCACCGCTGATGCTCAGCGTTACCACTGACAGGTCCTGCATTGCGAAGGTGAGAACTGTGGGAATTTTGAAGGCTTAAAGTTTCTGTTTTACTGTTTAAAAAGAAGGAAGTAGTGTCTATTATGTCACTGCTCTGCCTGTGAACAGTCTGCATTACAATGTAATGTAGATTACATTAGTCATAATATTTCACAAGTTTTTCATTTAGATTTTCGTTGCTTGATACTCACTAATTTAATTACAATATATCTGACCTAGTTTCATCCATTTTTATTAGTTACCAGATACGATGTGCTTTTTGTCTTCACTCTGGAAACTTTTTTTTCTCTAATTACTACCCAAAATGAATGAACAGCTTTCCTGTTAATCACCTAGTAAAACCTACATTCTTACAATCAACATTATATTTGACTAAATACATTTTGTTGGATGAATAAAATCTTAATTGTCCATTTTTAATAAAACTGTAAACTCTAACAATCACTATTTAATCAAATAACAGCACGCTAATAACAGACACACTGTAGCAGCAGGTGATAAGAAGTTCTTATTAATTCAAGTTCACATTCTTTATTTGTCATGTGCATGAAAGTCACTCTGATGCAGTTGTAGGCAATGAAATGCTTGTTCTCAGGCTCCCTCCAACAATGCTCATACAATATGTATCAAAATGAAAGTCATGCAAGTAAATTAGAAATGTGAATGTAAGTGAATCTGAGACACGACATTAAATAGATGAAATAAAATAAATAAAATGAATAAAAATAGATAAAATATTATCTATCTATCTATCTATCTATCTATCTATCTATCTATCTATCTATCTATCTATCTATCTATCTATCTATCTATCTATCTATCTATAATAATAGAGTAAATGTATATGCTCAATGGGGATTGGATATAGATAGGCAAGAACAGGACATAAACAAGTAGTGCACATAAATGTACACACTGTGATGGTTTAACAACTTGTAAACAGTAGTAAAATAAACAGTAAACAGTAGCTATATATATATTTATAGTAGTATATATTTTGTAGTATACAAGTAACGTGTACCACTAACCAATGCATTATAACTAATAACCAAGTGACTAATCATGGAAACCATTACTTTAATGTGTGGCTCCCAGAATTCAGTTAAAAAGTATATACATTTTACTAGTTAGCAATGTAAATACTAATATTCTGGGAATTATAAAATTTGTGTTTAGGCTCAAATTTGTCACTTGACCGCTACATAATTACAACAATAATCTACATACAGAGCAGTGGTTAATTTTAGCCAGTAGAGTTTATTTTAGCACTTATTTTTAGGGAACACATGACAGTGCTCCTATTCTGGCCTCTCACTTCACCCCTTGTCACACTGGTCCCTACTGTACATGACTTGCACTGGAGGCCTGTATTGACCTTTAAGTAGGCTAATTAGTATTGACTGTATTGGAGAGGGAAAGAGATGGACACATAGAGAGAATGTCTCTTGTCCTCACAGTCTTGCTCTCTTTTTATACATAACCATGTACAACAGTTACGTACGCGTAGCGTATGCACTGTACTCATAGACAAATCTGTGTTGTAGTACATATACAGATCCCCGCAGTCTTATGTTTTAAAACCTCAGTAAGGAGCATCACAGCCGGTGAGAAAGTTTATTGAGTGCAGATTTTCCAGGGGAAATCAGAGTGCTTGTTAGAGCAGAAAGTGAAGGGAGGGGGAGTGGAAGTGAAGCGAGGAAAGGAAGGAAGAGGATGCAGGGGAGTCTGGAGTACATGAAAAGTGTCAGAAGAAAATACTGCTTTCTTCCTCCTTTTTGTATTATTATTTTTTTTTTCTTTTGGGAAGTTTTTTTTTTTTGTCTTTATAAGCCGGGTCTTTTGTTATTTTTTCTCTAATATGCGAAAAGATCAATGCCTTTTTGGTATCAGATGAGGCCATAGCAGGTGCATGCCAAGTTTACCCTCATGGAGTGTTTCATTTTATCTAGTGGCGTAGAAGTCAGTTTTGTCAGGCGTGGACAGAGTAGCGCTGCGCCGTCCTCCCACCATGCATTTAGCTGCCATGTTGAGTGGCTTTACTCTGACTGCTTGTCAATCTTTGGCTCTTAGTGCCAAAACTAAGTATGTGACGATAGAGTGTGACAGACAGTGAGAGAAAGTAAAAGAGACAGAGAGAATCAGAGAAAATGTGAGAAAGCTCTTTTTTTTGGCCTGTCTTAACTTGTGCACTCCCAGCAGCCCTCTGTAGTTTGTAAATTGGCTCTACGATGCATCTCATGTAGCTGATGACACCCCATTGTCTGTCATACCTGTCGTCTATGAGGAGCCACTTTTCCCACATTTGATATTTAGATGTTTACGATGACTCACTCGGATATATGGTGGAAAGCACAGGCGGTATCAAAGAAGAAGTAGGATCTTCTCTGGCTTAAACCCTTCATGCTGCTGTACTTTGAACAAAAATTGGTATTCTTGTCATTGGTTAGGGGGAAAGCAAGCCCTGCAATTTCTCATTGGGCAGCTGTCAGAAGCCACTGCTCTTCTATTAGTGAGTTTGCAAGCTCCAGGATTTATCACAGTCAAGATAAAGCACACTTTAAGTTACAGGCAAACGCACGTTTAAAAAGCAATCCATTCTACATTTGTTAAAAATTAACAGGCAGTTTTTTTTTGTGTGTGATGTCCTCTTTTCTGCCACACACAGAGCTATTCAGTTGTGTGTCCAGATGCAGAGAAACACAATACTTTCTCATTAATCTTAGGATTGATTATTGGATATGCTGGCATTAATGAGACAGCAGCACCCCAGAATCTGAACGGAGAAATTAAATGGACACGACAGATTAAACCCAAGCATATTGTGAGTTTCTAGATTAGAAAATATGCCGTGACCCTTCAATTTTTTTGTTCACTCTGTGAAGTGTGTTATTTATGGTGAGAATGAATGCTGTCAAGTCAGATTTATATTGAATTCACTGAATAGTGCCTGTCGGTCTTAAAAGTTCAAAGAGCTTTTGAAACAGCCAGCTCTGTTTTCCTCATCTCTCTCTCTGTCAAGCTATCTGACAGAGATGAGATGTGCTTTGAAAAGGACATGGTCAAGGACGACAGAGCAAGGATGTGTTTCAGCGTACACTTTTGCTATGCATTGTGCATGCCCTGGCAGCTGCTTAGTCATAATCTGACATTTTCACACACTTTCTGGTGATAAGGTAACACCCTGGATATGTGGCTGAGGAGGCTGCAACAAGACTGGCTCAAGCGCAGGAAAAAAGGCAACACGGTCACACCTCTGGTCACTGATTTGTATGCTTGTATGGCTGTAACCTGGACATGTGGGGTTTGTAGCTGAGTGGAAGGCCATGTTAGGCAGCAGCAGACATCTACTGTCTGCAAATCAAGTTCACTTTCTGGCAGCCCCAACAAAGGATCAATTGTAATATATTAATAATACATCCAGAAATTATCACTGATGTGGTGCTTGTGCTCAAGCTCTCTTGTTAGAGGATTTTCACTGAACAACAACATATTTTTTCTGATTGTTGAGATGATATCCTGCAAAATGTTTTTAATAGGGTGGCCGAGGTTAGGCACTGAATCAAGCAGGAGAGGCACAGCGTATGTTTACCCCAGGGGCCTGAAGGCTGGGCTGAACCATCTTGGCTCTCTGACTCCCTGGAGTCACGGATATAGACCTTTATTTATTTTTGTCAAATTAAAGGAAGCCTCGATTTGGTCTTCTGTTTGCACTGCACGGCTGGAGAAACACAGCTTTGGATAAGAATGTGTTGGAGTAAAAATAATGCAAAAAGAGTAAAAAATACCCAGACACTGATGTTTACTTATCTTACTACTTCGCCCGTGTGTAACACAGTATAACAACAGCATATTGCCATGGCAACAATGTGGTCTGAATGAGACAACTAAGTTTTCATTAATAGAAATTTGGCTCCACAACAGGCTCATGTGGAACAATACAGCGAACCAACACCAAACACTGCTCTTAACACTTCTAATCCTAATTTTAATGGTAACACATTGTAGGTATTTGCAAAGAAGAGCATAAACCATCAAATTCGGCAGTCCTTAATTAGAAAAAGTGTGACAGCAGAAAATAGCATGAAAGAGCCAGAGTAAATATACACTTGCTCACACGTCACAGTCTCAGCTCTGTCTGGCATTTTTTTGGGGTTAATTGCTTGTGTACTCAGGCACAGATGCACAGACTCTGCAAGCATTGGCCACATTCTGTCTGTGTGTGTCTGCCTTCGCTCTGACTGAATTCCTTTAAGTTAGCTGAAGCAACAGACTCATGCTGGCTTTTTGAAAGTTCTGTGATTTAATGAGTAAAGTTTGTGTACTTTGAGCAGAAATGCAACACCTGCTCACTTCTATCAACTGTATTGATAGACATGATGCGATTAGATGCATATGTTATTTTTGATCCTGACGTGAGGTTTCCTTGTTTAAATAAACTGCACGTGTCACTCACGACCTTGCACCATTGTGCTTCAGTGCTTTTGGCAGTGTTTGGAAATTACATGAATGAACCCTAAAATCTAGAGTGTGAACTCACGCATGTGTGTCATGAAAAAAAAAAAAAAAAAAAAAAAAAAGATTCACCCATGTGTCATCCATTGTGAGCGTTCCCTTTGTTCCTCAAGAGGTCACCAAAGCTGTCAGCTACTCATCTTCCTTAAGGCCACTAAACACACGCCAGTCAATGTGTGTGAGTGTCTGAGTGTCTGTGTGTGTCTTTATTGGTGTAGGGCAGTTCAGGGTACGTTTAGCACAAAGCGAATTGCAGCGGGAGCAGTTTGGTCAGCTGTGATTAGCTGTAGAGAAGCTGAAACATTGAAGGTGACTACAGCGGCGCCGCTAATGCCTGTGAATGTCAGTGCAGCCAGGACACAAAGTTTACTCTAAATTTGTGTCTTTGCCTCCGGAAACTTGGTATTCAAAGTCTTTCCCCATGAGATCTTTTAGGGATGTATTCTGCTGATGACACCCAAACTGCCCCTTTACACACACACACACACACACACACACACACACGCACACACACACACACACACCTGATAGAAGTGCACAAGTAACAACTGCATAAATTGTTCTCTCTGCTTCAACAGGGGTGATTTACACTGCTGGTATCCTGGACTGTGAGACGAAGGACTCCTACTGGCTTACAGTCTATGCTACAGACAGAGGGGTTACACCCCTGTCAGCATCTATTGAAGTCTTCATTCAGGTACCCACACACCCACACCGATACTCATACTGAATGAAACATGCACAAGAAGCCTGATACAGAGGAAATTGATATGGAACCTGAAACCTCCTCTTCCAAAGCTCCTGTGCGGTAGGAAAACTCCATAAATCACAAAGTGTTAAGGCAGAGCAGCCAGAGGACCAGAAAACAAAAAACATTCTCGGGCTGCTGATAGCTGCTGAACCAGAGTTACATAGTGCAAGAAAAGGTGTTATATGAGCAACAATTATAGTTACATAATGTTCCTTTAATATTTTTAGGTAATTGTTTTGTAACTTCAAGGCAGGGAATTTGTCCCAAATCCATCTTTTACCCCATTTTTAGTGTACGTGCCATATTTGGTTACGCAGTGCTCAGTTCTTTCTTATGCAGCTTCCAAACATGCACCTGCAGGCTAGGTTTAGTTTAGTGTTACATCCAAAGTAACAGTATGAGGCTCAACAATCAGTGTGTTACTCTCTAAAATGCTGACAGTGCTCAGTGCAATGGATAACTTTAGCAAAGCTCAGTCTGTAAGCAAGAGATACAGACTGGAGGGAATTCTCTGCTTCAGCTTTTGTTTTATTTGGCGCTAAGTAATCCACTGTCTAAACACTGAAATACAAACATCACTGCTCCGGCGATGCTTACCCTTTGGGGAGAAGTTCAGCAGAGTGTAAAACAACAAACAGCCTTTCCTGGCTTCGGGATATTCAGGTGTGGTGGTGTGTTCGGGTGCTTTACCCCGAGCCTCTTCATCACAGACAAAAATAGAGAGATTAATCAGGCAAAGGTGCTCCTCATTCAGCAGCTGAACCGTCTTGGCTCTCTGTTGCCTCCCAGCAAACACTCAATCAAAGCTCTGTTTGCCATAAATATTCTAGATCTATGCCGTAAGAGGGGAAATTAATTTGCAGTGCATTTAAAGTGTGACATCTATGACATTTTCTGGTGAATAAATTTCCATTTTGTGATTGATAATGGATCAACTCAGACCCAGGCCACGCTGCACTTCATGAACCGCTGATTAACAAAGACACTAAAATCTGCAGATGGAGTTTCCTCACAACAACACAATATTACCATGCATGCTGATTTAGAAGGTTTGATCAACACGTTTTGCCAATTCGGATCCATTGAACATAAACTGTTAAGACAGGTACAAACAACACTGCTTGTTCCTCTTACTTATCCAATTCTACCTTCTCTCCTTCCCTCCTCTTTATCTCTCCCTTTTCCTCTTCTTCATTTCTCCCCTCTCTCTCCCTCAGGTAGAAGATGTCAATGATAATGCTCCCCTCACCTCGGATCCTATCTACCACCCAGTCGTCATGGAGAACTCTCCAAAGGATGTGTCAGTCATCCGCATCCAGGCGCAGGACCCTGACCTCACCGCCACGCCCAGCCGTCTGAGTTATCGCATCACTGCTGGTAACCCGCAGAACTTCTTCTCTATCAACCCAAAAACAGGTGAGACTCACATTGATTCATTCATTAAATGCCTCGCTAACATACTTGGCAGTATCATGTGATAGAGTAATAGCGTAATTTGTAATATATCCTTTTAAACAACAGATAATTCCACCAGTTTTTTGTGTTCATATGTTTACATGCTTCTGAAATGACTGAAATTTTCTTTCATCATGCACCTCCTACTCCACATTCATTCAGTTAAAGCCTTTGGTTCCCACACAACAAATTAAAAAGACTGTTGTGCCCACACAGTCAAACATCTAGGACACCGATGAGCCGCCCAGACAATCGTCACTGCACTCTTAACTGAATATTGCTTCCAGTCTTCTTTAGGGGCGAAAGCTCTTTACAATGTACTTGAGGAAATTAGTGTAGTTCGTTTTTTATTAAGCCAGTGTGTGGGTGAATATCTTCTAATCATGAAGGAATGTACAGTCAAAGCAATTTTCTTTCCCATTATTTTTGTTCCCTGAAGAAGGGCCAAATTGGTTATATATAGTAACATGAATAAAAACATGCTTTTCTAAGATGGTTATTAAAAGGGGAAAATGAAAGCTGGAGATGGCAAAAGGTCAGAGCTTGTGAGGTGATGCTCAGACAACCTGTGGTTGCACATTGCCTCTTTTTAGCCTGTAGGAACATACTGCATGACAAATTAAAGCCTGTGAATCTGTAAAAAAGTGCAAAAAAGGGTAAAGTTTGCACCGTGTTCCTGTCCTGACCAGGTTTACTTTAATGTACATATGCAAAAATAGCCACCTGTTTCTTTGAATATAGCCTAACTGGGTGGTAAAACCTGCCTTTTATTTTATGTAGTAGTCTGTAGATAGTGTCTGGATGGACTGGGCTGTCAGGATGGCATCATAAATTGTAAGTGTATTTCCAATTTAGCATTGCACTCCTACAGTATAACATTGTCGGACTCACAAAAAGTATCAAAATCGATGCAGCAGAAGCAGAGTTATTGTCTTTTTTATTTCACACATTCCTCGTCCTTGTCAAAACCTGGCGGCTGCATTACCCACAATGCAACTCAACCACCGACAGTTTGATTTGGGAGGTCTGACTTTTTCCACATATGCAGTATACTGTAAACAGGTTGTGGTGGGTGGTGCTCCCCTTTAAATTTAGGACCCAACGTTGAAACTTTGAGCTTAAATTTAGCCGTGTCCTGCTTTTAATCAGTGCCCAGAAGCCTCCTTTTTCAAGACTTTTTGATTAACCTGAGAGCATTTGTACGTATATTTTATTTAGATGTTCTCAGAATGTTTCTAGAACCACAAATCTTTTCTACACATCTCTGAATTTTATGTGCTTGTAAAATCTTTTTTTTTTAGACATTCACACTGTTGAATTCCTAATGCAGTTTTTTAACAGGCTCACAAAAGATGATTTACAACTGCAGCCTGAGAACTGAATATCATCTCACAACACTATGCCAGATCCTCATTTCCAAAGTCTTTTCGGCCCTGTGCAAAAGACAGATTTGCTGTCAGTGCTGGCTTGGTAACATACTTTTCACAGTTTCATGAAAACAATTTAAAATCTCCTTTTATTTTTGAAGTAACACTGAGTTATCGACAAAGTGTCTTTGTTTGAGAATTCTAAGATTATATCTCCACAGAATACAAGCATTTTCAAGCAAATAAATTCAGATGTGTTTCAGTTTTGGCTGCCAAGCTTGAAATCAAGGCTCTATGCATTCTCAGAACAAGCTTAGCTTGAAGCTTTCATTAAGGAATTATTGACGAGGTGTAATGTTTTATTCAAATCCTGAAGAACAAGAAAATTGTGAAGTCTATTCTGTCTCTGCCCTAGTTTAACTTATGAGTATTTCAGTAAACAACAAAAGGGATATTTCAGCTTTTGCAGGGACCTGTATTCTGATTCACAGAAATATCAATGTAGTTACCAAAAATCGATGGCCTATACGTAGCACACAGCCTGCCAGTTATCAAGCTTATGACAGAAGGACTTTGCTAACGATGTGCTGTTCAATGTTCACTCTGTTTGTTGTGGTGTATTTCCATTTCTCTTGCTTTATTCCTCTACAGCAAGTAAATATTATTAGTATATTTACAACACAGATAAATAAAGCAGCATAAACAGCAATTTATATTATACTTTTTAGTTTTTATTTTTTTTGCTAGAAACATCTGGCAGCTCAAATCAAAAACTTATGAAGGGCCAACTTTGGCCTGCTGGCCCCACTTTGGGCAGCCCAGCTCTATAGCATGAATATGCTCTCATGCATTACACCATCATGGATATACAGTATTGACAATATGTAGGGAAGCAGACTAAGGCAGGTTAAAAAGACTAATATTGATCCCATTTGAGAGATACTGTTTAGAGACAGATGTAAACTTGACCCTTTGAAAGTTAAGTGTGTAAGATTGAGGTCATATATCTCTTAGCTGTAATAATCAATCACTGTGTGTGTTGATGCATCTGTGTCATTAATACAGCTGTAAAATCACACCTTGTGTGTGTGTGAGAGAGAGCAAGAGAGTGAGAGAGAGAGAGTTTTTTGTGGCAATTTAATCAATTGATTAATTGGTTACAGCAGTGTGTTACAGAGGGCAGTTCTATTGAAATGAGTCGATGAAGATGATGCTGCTCTGTGGAGTACATGTGTTGATGTCTCTGTGTGAGCCTCAACACACATCTCACAGCTGTATAAAAACCATTTGCGTGTGTGTGTGTGTGTCACAGGGGAGAGTTTTTAGCCATCTGAGCCCTACTGTGTGACTCTGTCAAAGAGCCACATTATTTTGTTATCTGCTACTCATTAGTTCTATACAAGAGAACTCATATTGATGACCATCTTGTTTACACTGTGATAAATGAACTCTCACTACAGTGCTGAGCAATTGGTTTTTAATGTTTCATGCAATCTTCCTCTCAGAGGCCACCCTTCAGGTTGGCTTCCACCAGCTTATTGAATCCCAATAAATAATGTGGAAATTGTGGATTTGTTTTTTTGTGTTTGTGTAGATATTCTACATTCTGCAGTTTTAGAACGGCACAATTACAAAGTTTGAATTTGAATACATAATTACCATAAGCCTCACCATGACTGACATTTCCAGTCTGTTAGTTTGGTAATGAGAAATGAATGATTGAGAGTTGCATTCAATATGAATCACTCCTCACTGTTTACTGAGTCAAAAACTTTCCATGTACCAGAGTGATTTCATTGGATAGATGTATAAACAAAACCCAGCTGATTGATTTGCTTTCATGAAGCAGCTGTCAGCCACACTATGACCTGAGCTGCTTGCAAACGCCTTCAAGTTTCAAATTGTTTTTCAAAACTAGGTTTGGGGTGGTTCAAAGTAATGCATTTTTCAAGTTCACTCTGGAAGTGTCAGTTTGATGGGTCTGAGGTACTGCAACAATTCCCAAAATGTATTGAAGCTAAACTTTGAATGAGTGCAAAGTGTGTGAATGTGCTGTGACAGCTTACAGTGCTGTCTGTTTGTCTCTGGGTGTGTGAGTGAAGCCTACCTCCTTTGGGGGTGAAAACAGAACAGATAAGTGTTGACACAGGGTGTTAGATGGAGTGCTTCTTATAAAAGCATGCATGTTTGCTGAGTACTGTCATGGAATCACGGTTGCTGTGTGACCTTTTTTTAACAACCCACTATTGGATTGTATTGGTTTTGTTGCACCAGAATATTAACAGATCAACTGCACATGTTTCAGTCAATATTGATGATGAACAAGGAAAAGTAGGAATTTTGAAATCTAAAGTTTTTATTTTTATTCTTGCCCCAGTTAGAAAGTGAATCAAAGCTATTCCCCTTACATGACTAAGAAGTAGGCTATGAATTGACAGTATTATATAGGAAGAAGAAGGCTAAAGACTTGAAACAGGCCACTGCACCATTACATGCACTTTGTGTGAAGGTGTTGGTGGGAATTTTTTAATTCATTTTTTCTCATGTCCAATTAGAACAGGGGCTTGTCCGACTGTAGATGTGCCGGGAGCTGTAGATCATTGATTTTTATCAGAGTTGTTACTCGTGCTGTGTTCTGCTGAACAAGCCCCCCCCTCCCCCCTCCAGTCTCTCTCCTCTCTCCTGCTTGTGACCGCTGCTCTAGATTTACTCCTAATTTGCTTAATTGAAGTTAGCCTGCGTAGCAAGCTCAAGGTGACACTGTGATATGCGCAAGCACGAGAGTGTGTGAGTGTGAGTGTGTGTGCACCGTTAGTCTATCCACTGAGTGTTGACTGCACATTATTTAAACATCCAAAATAATCCTACTTCACTGCAACGCTTCATTACACTGAAACAAACACATTATCGCGATTCGAGCACATTCAGCGCAATCACTGCACATAGAAATCTGCACAGAAATATATATGTATATATGTTGTTATTTGTGCATGGACCCATGTGTGTATGGCTGTCTTTACTTGCACATGCATGTTGAGTACTTTGTGAATGAAAATAAGAACGCTGTAGCAGGCAGATATATTCTTTCTAAAACAACAAAACAATCGTATTGCATTTTTTGCTGTGCATTTGTATTTGTATGTAAAATAGTTCCAGGCTATGACAAATGTACCCATTTCAGTGTGTTTGGAGGCTCTCATGAGATGTTTAATATTATACAAGGAATGTGATCAAAACATTCATTTCTCCTGGAAAATAAAAATCGGCTTACAATATTGTAAAACTGTCATATAATGGGTAAAGCTTCTTATGGATTAGTGCCTGCATTTTTCTCCCTTGTTTGCCTTCTAGCCAGAATAATGTCTGAGGAGTGTTTGATTTGTTTAACTCACAAAGTTTTTACTGACTGAACCCACAAATTATTGATTGATTGGCACAAACTGTGTGTGTGTGTGTGTGTGTGTGTGTGTGTGTGTGTGTGTGTGTGTGTGTGTGTGCGTGGAGTCTTTTTACAACGACAGTGGGCTAGCAAGCAAACCAAAAACATAAGAAAACACTGGAATAAAAAGAAAGAACAAAAAACAACAGGGGACAATGTATTCGTTGTTGTCTGTGATCTCCAGTGCAGTTTTTCAAACCGTCTAACCATCATGTGAATAATCCGGTTCGATCAAAGCTATTATCAGTAGCCTCCCTCCTTTCTCTCTGTCCTGGTGCCATGCTGGCCAACTGAGTGACCCTCTGCTACAAAGTGCCATATGAACATGTGCCAAATGCCATCCTCTCTGCCAAGGCTGCAGGCTCTATTTTTTCAGCGATATGAGTGAATACTCACACACACTCGTTTTTAAGTGGAAAACTTTCTGAATTAGCTTTAAAGAGGTCATATTGTGCTTGTTTTCAGGATCACATTTTTATTTTTTTCTACTGCAATAGATTTACATGCTTTAATGTTCAAAAACATTTTTTTTCAGTGTCCATTGCTGCAGCACTGCTTCTCTGTCTGAAATGCTCCGTTGTAGCTCCATTCCTCCTTAAGGCCCCCCTCCCAAAAAGCCCAGCATGCTTTGATTGGTCAGCTCACACAGGCCTGAGCCAGCACTGCTCTGCCAGTGACTTTAGCTTCCAGCTGGCTGCAGTTCTACCATGAATATCACAAATAAGAATAAAATAAAAACTTCACCACTGCACGTGTTTGAGCATGAATCTGTATTTGCCTCAGCCCCAGTGGGCCACGAACATTACAGCTTTGTAACGGTCATTGTATGGTTCGAACAAGCTAGCTGCTGGGTGCTAATCAAAGTTCCACAATGTTGCCAAGCAAATTAATCCTTGCAGTTTAATAATTTCTTTTTCATACATTGCCATATTGTTACTTCACATCTATGAAGTAAATTTACGTACAGCAGCAACACATGCACACCTACCGACAAGGATTCTGGGACAGAACAGGCTTTGCGTAACAACAAAGCTAATGCTAGCTGAGCTAGCTGTGCAGTATAAACATACAAAAGCAACATGAACAGTTACCAGCGTCAAACCTACTACTCATATTATTTGGTTGGCTTCAAACAAGGCTCACTGTTCACTCAACATTTCAATATTACATTACTTCAACATCACTTCCAGTCTGTGGGATTAGCCACATTTTTTGTGCAACATGCTAGCACAAAGTTATTCAAGCTTAATCAGGTTGGCTGATGGACAGCCAGTGTTGATCCTTTGGAGAACTTGTAGCATTACTGGCCCTCATTGAGCAGTTCGATGGAGTAATGTTAAAATGCACACACTGAATGCATTTAAACATGCGTGTCCTGTTGTTGTGGGGACATATACGTCACTTTTCCATCAAAAATAAAGTTGATCCACTGCATCTATCCTCTGATGGTGGGAGTAGAAGATAAAGATGTGTTGGTATGTTGGTTCTTGCAGCCAGCAACAGAGAAACTGGCTACTTTGCTCATTACTTTTCACATAGACAGGACATCATCTTGGCATAGGATGGTCACCAAGCTGAATATTTCTGAAAAGTTGTATTCACACTAACTGATGAGGAGACGCAAACTGCAATTTCAGGTCTTTATCAACCATCGTCATATTTGTGTTTGTGTCATCTAAAGTTGCTCTTTTACAATTTTTAGGGCTAATCACAACGACCGCAAGGAAACTGGACAGAGAACAACAGGCAGAGCACTTTTTAGAGGTACAGAAAAACTTGAACACTGTTCATGGTATTATTGTTTATCTGGCCATGCCACCTGCCACAGCCCACTATTAACAGAGACAGGGTAGAGGACAACCCTGGCAGGCCCTCAAGGATCCATAAACTGTGATGAATGGTTGTAGTTTTGGGCCCCAGGTTTAGGATTTTCTAAATGTAATCATTCATCATTGGTTATCTTCTCTACTCAGGATGAGAACACGGACGGGAGGAGTTGGTCTGCCCAGCATTTGATAAGCGCAGACACTGGGCATACAGATAGCTCCGTGATTACCATTTCTGTTGCTCCTGCTGCTCTGCATGCAGATGAACCTGATAATCAGAGATTCTCTACTTTAGAGACATGAGCAAACTTCTACCTCCCCAGACTTTTCTTACAACTTATTAAATGCTGCTGAATCTACAAGCACTTTGCTCTTCTTTAAAATGGAATGAAATAACCCACAGTTGACCCATAGTACTGTAGCTTGGTGTTTTGTTTCTGTATTGCCAATTGACTTGTCTAGACTCAATAACTCTTTGTACAGATTTGTTCAGCTCCAGTTCTTAATAAGAATCCAGCGTACTGTGTGACAACACACTACGAAATGAAAGCAGCAAACATTGTAAAAAGAAACTTGCATCTAACAGCATGATACACTTAAACATTCACACCCACTAGCAGTTTAAAACTGGGGTCAGAGAAGTCTTTGTTGTTGTATCGTCCCATCCTGTCCTGTCTTGTCCTGTCCTGAGATTTCAATAGGAATGCCAGTCCATGCATGCCACCCACTGCTCTGCCTGCCAGTCTATGCTGCCTGTTTGTAATTAATAGTCTGGTGAGCAGTCAGGCTGGCAGCAGTGGTGTTCACCCTGATCTGATCCAATTGATCAGTGATCAGACCTCTGCCTCTGCCTCCAGGGGATCAATAATACAAAGAGATTTCCTGTGAGCTCAGCAACACGTGGTCCTGCACTCTGCACAGCAGTCAGAGCCAAGATTTAAGATGTTAATAAATGTATGCACAAATAAAATCCCACACATAGGACAAAACATGTCCAAGACACAATGATGCATCTCTAAGACTTCCTGATATGTGTTCTTTTGTTTGTGCGCCGATACACTTGTGTGTTTTCCTCAGGTAACTGTTATAGACGGCCCAGTGACCACCCGACAGTCTACTGTGTGGGTCATGGTTCACATTGAGGACGAGAACGATAACCCGCCCACCTTCCCTGAGGTCACCTACCGCATCAGCTTGACTGAGCGAGACCGCAACAAACGTGGTGAACCGGTCTACCGTGTCTTTGCTTATGACCGGGACCTCGGAGCCAATGGCAACATCACCTACAGCATCATTGATGGTAATGAGGACGGGAAGTTCAGTATTGACCCCAGGACTGCTATGGTCTCATCAAAGAAGATGGTGACAGCAGGAAGCTATGATATCCTCAATGTGAGTTTCATATACCAGGTTTTTATAAAGGGTCCTGATTCTTTTTTAATTGCAATTTGGTGTAAACTTGGCAAGTAAACTTGGAGAGATTTCAGCTAAAATACAGCACTCATTAGCAACATGGCACACTTGACAATAAATCCATAGTCTGAATTACAGCGTAAAGATGGTTTTACAAGGGATAAGACTAACCTCATTTGGGTGCAGTGTCCCCTGAGCTTTTGCCATGCTGGCATGTTCTTCTGATAGTTGAACAATGATGTCAATGTCATGAGAGGAAACAAGGAAAGATGACATCAGTGCTAGTTGTAATGTGCTAAAAATGAGCACATCAAATAAGGGTGGAAGCACCAGCAATATGATGAAACATCTTTCTATGCAACATGGGTTTACATTCCAGGAATGCAACGCACTTGACACTCCATGCATGAATGCCACTGCCTCCCAAGGGAGCAGCTCGTCTGTAAATATTCAGAGTTATATTAACATTAGCGCCATGCAGGCGGGCTTGGCATATTTTTTCTTTGAAAAAAAATTAAATGAAAACGAATGCTGTACAAATATTCTCTGATTTCATCCAGTTTAGATGATGACAGACAGGCTGTGGCTACAGCCAGCTCTCAAGCTACAGCAGGCTGGATTAAAATTGATCAGGGGTCAGTAAGGGAATCGATAAAGGATGGGGCCGATAAGCAAAATCAATAATGACATAATATCGCATCAATTCCCATCCCTATTCCTGTTGCAACTAAATTCATAGCCAGCTAGGGCTCCATTCATTCACAGGGCTCCACTTCCATGCGGGTGCAAACTTGACAGCAGCAAATGCAGCCACAATGAGCTCATTTGAGCCTGTGTGTTTTTGGCCTTTCCATGGCCAGTGAACTCTGAGTGCATTCTGACTAACAATGTATTCACCCAGCTCCAGCCCCTCATACATATGCACTTCAGTGATTGATGATGCACTGATTTTTCTCATGTGTCTGATTCACTGATCAGTTCGTCACGCCCATTTGCCCTTGGAGTTTGTGTTTGTGCTCAGTTGCAGTGGACAACACCTCATAGCTGAATTGTGGAAGCAGCTTTTTCCTGTGACACACACCAATCTCCCACCCTTTCCTTCTTTGTTTTCAAGGTTATACCGTTCTCTAAGCAAATGATAAGTGCACTTACGTACATTCTCTGTTCTTAAGAGAACGCTTCTTATAATGCCCTATTTTACTATTATAGGTTCATATATATTCCTCAAAAGATTTAGATGATCTGTTTTGGTTAGTGCTTTTTCATTTGGTGCGTGGAAAGCAGAGCAAGTTATTTGAAGTCAGACAGCCATCCCATTAAACTGTAATTGCTGGGATCAATGGGACGTTGAGGGTAGTTATAACTTAATATAGGTGCTGTGTCGGTGTAGAGGACATGAGTATAGATCTCCATATAGTTTTGAAAATCTGCGTAAAGTGGAGCGACCACATTTCTAATACATCTAATACATCCATATCCACATCTCCATATTCGCTTGCCCTGAATACATACATACTAACACCACATCCAATGTGAAGGAAAATCCATCTTACAGTAAATCTCATCCTTTCATCTGTGAAATCTTCTGTTTTCCTCTCTGGTTTGTCATTATTTTAGCATTTTGCTTAAAATCCCAAATGTTTGATTCATTGGCTCTTGAATGTGTCAGCTGAAGGTGCAGTCTCTCAAAATTGTTCCCTCTCCTAGATAAAAGCCGAGGACGGCGGTGATCCACCATTATGGTCGACTGTCAAACTCCACGTAGAGTGGATTCGCAAACCTGTCCCCTCGCCTCTGCCCCTAGTGTTCACCCAGAGGTACTACAATTTCTCTATTTTGGAGACAGCTGCAGTAGCTCAGCCGGTGGGAGTAGTCGCTGTCAGCCAGTCGAGCACACCTGTCTGGTTCAATATCATCGGTAAGAAAGTTTACGTACAACACTAAACTGACAGCCTAGAGAACAATTAATTCATTTTGGCCTCTGTGCGCCACCTCGTTTGCTCTCCACACAGACTATTTACCTGCATGCAACTAAAGCTGGCTCAAAAATGATTGGTCAATACTACTCTGATTACTCGACTCATTAACTCAAATACATTTATTCAGGGGTTTTTTTCAACTATAAAAAACAGCAAGGCCCCACTAGGAAAAAAATGTAGATTCTTGTCATTTGTCAGACTCAAAGACATTGAACTGCCCCTGAAGGGATGAAGTATTTTGATATTAATTGAACTGATATATCTGCATGGCACACTATCATGTGCGCTAAATGCTTTTGAGAGATGTTATTTGGGTTTTTGGGTCAGACCTACCCTGCATGATCCAGAACAACACACTGGAAGTAATACATTTCACACCATACATAGTAAAAGATGGAGATACTGCTGACAGTTTTTCAGGTTAACTATAGTGATCATTTCTCACAATCAAAATTAGCTTGTAAAAATCAAAAGGCTGCTGACACATTGTGCAGTTCATATTAATTGTGCACAGACAAAAGCGCTTTATATATATAAAACACTTCACATCTGTCTGGGTTATTTTGCTAAAAGCAAGCTGGCAAACAAAGGACAATAAAAGAATGGCTTGTGCTGATACTCAGGCTTTGGTGGAGACAATGAATCTTGTCAAGAGCAGACTAGTTCTATACCAGTCTGCCTGTTTAAAACTGGAGCTTTCTCTTGTCCCTTGAAATCAGTGAATAGCTCATTATTGATTGCTACTCAATGGGTATGATTAAAGCTCCCTTCCTCAGATATAAATATGAAAAGGAGTTGATTATTAGTTGATTATTCCTTTCAGTCACACACACATACAGAAAATGCAAATGTGGTGCGCTTTTGCTGTTCCACTCTTACTGTTGATATCAGAGGAATAATTGTGCAGGAAAAGCTCATCAATATTTCACATATTTTTTTTACGCAGAAGGTGAAAGCATGGTGATTATCTTCTCTTGCAAACTTCCAGGATCTGGACTTGAATGTCATCTGTGAACGAATCACATTTTCCTTACGGCGCTGAAGTATTCTGATGAAAAGTCCGCACACATTACTTAATAATACACATAATTGAGAAAAACGTCAAGAGGTCGGCTTTGCAGAGCGCTGTATATACTGTAGATGATGAAGACCTTTGATCAAAGAATATCCCTGACTCCCTAAATATTAATAACCTCTTTCTTTCTCTCTCTCACTGTTAAGGCGGACGGCTCGCCAGGGAAATGTTCTACATTCCTCAGAATGCATGTGGAAGAAACTGCTCCCTTGACACAGGTCTGGTCAAAGCTAATTTTGCCACACCTCTTCCTCAAATGCCAGAAGTCTGGAGAAGTTCAGAAAATGCAACACAGAGTTGCAGGATCTTGTTTAGCCAACGGCAGTGTTGATTGATCTGAGCTTGAAAAAGGATTCTCACACAACTCTACACAAACAGCACTAGTTTGTAATCTCTGCTTAGGCAGGACAGGTTCAAATGTTTAGTTCAGTCACTGTGCTGCTACTTGAGAAAGTAAATGGGAAGGGGATGTGACACAGTTGCCATCTAATTGTAGTGTTCCTACTCAGACTGCTCCAGATATCTATTTCAAGGAATACTTTAATATCTAGCTGTGATGTTAACTCGTTCAGAACCCAACTATGTTACATACAAAACAAATCAAAATATTATAATGGTGGATTTCTACTCTAAATACACTCATAGATCACTGGCAATAAATTAAAAGATAGATTAAATCACTTAATCATAAAAATCTGAACAGCTGTGATGCCTCCTAAGTTTAACGTGAGGCTGCCTAATGATGTTTCTGCAGTTACAGACAAACCCAACATGTTTTTGTGACAACGGGAAAGTAAAGTATGGTACTCTGTGTCACTGACCTCTGCCACAGATCAGTTTCAGGCTGTCTGTATTTTTTGGGTTGAAATTCATGTTTGTCAGATATGTGTCAGATGAATATGTGACACAAACAATGGAGGGGCTCTCTCAAAAGAATTGCTCTACAGCAACAATATTGATCAAAACTCCACAGGGTCCCTTTGAGTCATTAGTCATGTCTTTCGCTTTTCTGCTGACAGCAGTTAAGGCTGTTATCTTGAAATAAGACAAAACTAAGTGTGTAATTAAAATGGAATCTCAATTATTGGCTATTTAACAAAACTCTCCTTTCATAATTTATCGACTGCTACTAGAATTTTTTTTCTGCAGACATATACTGCAGATTACTTACCTGTTCAGACTTTGTACTGCTGTGTTTGTAAAATACAGATGCTACCAAAAACACTAAAACTAACTCTGAAGCATGATCAGACCCCCTAGAGGCACCTCTAGCAGACAGCAAAGAAAAGGTACTTCCTTTTATTTAGAGACTACAGACTGCAAATTCTGTTTTTCTTGATGCTGCAAGATTGTGGTGTTATATTGACCAGCCTCCCCTCCAGAAAACAACAACAACAAAAAAAAAAAAGAGAATCCCCGTGGTTTGCTCCGACTCAACACGCTTCAGTGGTCCTGTGAAAAATGCCCAATCAGTATTCATATGCTGAGGAGAGCTCAAGCTCCCAGATATCTCGAGAGAGAAGCTGGAATGAGACGAAGGATGGGACTGAATACGTAACACACATCAATCCTCTCCCTTGCTCTAATCAAACATTAAGCCTCTAAACTGTACACTCACTGCCCGTGGAAAAGACCCGGCTGCAGGTTTTTGATCTCTGAGATGGGTTGTGTTTTGGAGTGATAAGACAGATGTTTGTGTGGCTGTTAACAGCTCTGAGGCTGCCAAGTGGGTTCGGTGCTACATTGCATTGCATTTCAGTTCATTTTATTTCACAGACCCTCCAGCTCCAGACGCAGGCACCTGGCCAAAACAATTACACAGTAATAACTTAGAGCACCTGAGTTTAGCACACGAAGTGAATACTAAATGACTGAAACTCCTTGTGAACTATGTGTGTGGGTGTGTGTGTGATTCCAGGGAGCTTTGACATGCAGTTTGACCTTCAAGTGGGGGTGGGGACTCTAGTTGTAGCCAAGCCCCTGGATGCAGAGGTGCAGTCTGTGTACAACATGACTATACAGGTGACAGATGGGACCAACTTTGCCACAGCACAGGTACCCACACTTTTGATTTGTTATGTACTGGCACTGCCTCTTACACACTTTAGACCCACATCAAATTAAATTATTGTTACCTCTTCCTAGGGGAGCTGTTTACTCCAAGCTTTCCTCTTTCCGCTTGCACTCCCTTTTTCTGAAATTATCTCTTGCTGACTATGAAATGTGCTTTTTGTTACTCTGTCTTTGACATTTTCTGTGCTCCTGCTGTCTTGACTGCCCTACTTAGTCTGGCTTGTAAGGGAAATCCTCAATATCAGCGGATTAATGGGATTAGCTTGGGGAAATAAAGGTCAAGTGTTTGTATAAATGCAAAAATTGCCCACATCCCTCTTAGAAAACATCCTGTCTGGCTTTAAAAAATACCAGAACCATAACTCTATAGAGATTTAGTGCAAATACTGCTTCTATCTCCACCTCGCAAGTGAAAAATTCAAAGGGTAACGCTACCTTACAGCTGAATCAAATTTTATCAGTCACCAAAGCTAACTCTACACTAGGGCTCTTATCTTTAAGGATAATATACTGAGCACACTTCAGCTCTGTGCCTACCTTTGACTTTTCAAACTCCACTTCTGCCTCTTTGTTACTCAGGTGTTCATTCGAATACAAGACAGCAACGACAACCCTCCAGTCTTCTCACAGCCAGCCTATGATGTCAGCGTCTCAGAGGATGTGCCCGTTGACATGGAGCTGCTGCGGGTTAGGGCGTCAGACATGGACGAACGTGCCCGTTTGAGCTTCTCCATCTACGGCAGCGTAGACCCAGCAAGTATGAGACTGTTCCGGGTCAATCCTGGCACGGGGGTTGTCTACACTGCGGACAGGTTGGACTACGAGGCGAGAACGCAGCACATCCTCACTATTATGGTGAGAAGGGAGACATGGAAGAAATATGTCTCTGCGTGTGCTCGGTTGGCTCTAACCATGAGTGTGTGTCTGTGTGCGGACCGGTGTTCATTTCCAAGTTATGCTCCTCTTGGCAGCTGTGCCTGCCTCACTTAGTTTTAGCTGATTTCTTTCCTTTATCACCTCCTACAATACTATCCATATTCATCTCTCATTTCACCCCAGGTCAAGGATCAGGAGTTTCCATTTAACCGTGACCTGGCTCGTATCCTGGTGGCAGTGGAGGACTCCAATGATAACATCCCCTACTTCACCAGCACCATATATGATGCTGTGGCGTATGAGTCTTCTCCCATAGGCACCTCTGTACTCCAAGTGACAGCCTTAGACAAAGATAATGGAATTAACGGGCAACTCACGTATTCTATGGAAGCAGGTGTGATGTTATTTTAAAAAAAAGGCGTTTATTAGTTTTGTGTCTCACATTTCTTATGTTTTTGAACAGTGGTTGTTGCTGTCCCAACAAACTGGGATTTGCATTTACAAGTAAGGATGCCTGTAACATTTCTGCTACTTACAGGTAACACCGGTGGTGTGTTTGGCATTGATAATGCCACAGGCCTTATCTTCATTGCCAGGGAGCTTGACCTCACCTCTGTGGGCTTTTACACCCTCACTGTGCGTGTCACAGACAGTGGATTTCCTCCGTTAATGGCCACAGCTTCGGTTCGCATCTCCTTGGTGCTCTCTGACTTCTCCAACCCCAAATTCTCTCAGAAGGAGTATCAGGCTGAGGTAAAGAGACAACGGGCTGGTGGAAAGGGTGGGTGCATGGGTCAGAGGTATGGGAAGGGAAAGATAGACGCAATAAAGAAAGATTGGAAGGTGGTAGGGAGGGATGGTACATTAATGAAATTGTGCACCTAGCTCACCAAATTGGCTAAAATTTCAACACTAATGTCTTTGTATTTACAGATAATGGAGAACAGCACTATTGGAACACACGTGACCACCGTTAGTGCCCTCAGCCGCTCAGCACTCATTTATGATATCAGCAGGGGTAATGAGGACCACTGCTTCTTCATCAACCATCATACTGGCGTAATCAGCACACGCAAACTACTTGACTTTGAGGTTCGGCAATAATGTGTTGCAATGCAGTAGGCATGCAAATTTATACCATATGCCAAAGCGCAGTATTCTGACCAGTCTTGTCCTCATATATATATATGGATGAAATTTTAAGATCAAACTTTTTCTCATTGCATTTCTTTGTCTTGGCAGCAAACTACATCCTACTTTTTGGTGGTGCATGCCCTGAGCATGGCTGGAGTGGAGGCCAGCACCACTGTTATCGTCCAGGTGGGGGATGTCAACGATAGCCCACCTGTCTTCCAACAAATCAGGTATCGGTGGTGGTCAAAAGAGAAGAGCTTTGGCACTAACATGCTCTTATGCTGTTTGCTGAGCATATGCTGAGCCCTGACGGCGGGTCATTTTCTGGAGTGATATAGCTCTTCTTTCTTACAGCAGTGTCCTCTTTTTACCTTAACAGATATGTGGGCGCAATCAGTGAGGCTGCTCCCATCAACAGTGTTGTCCTGGGAGAGGATGGTAACCCTCTAGTCATCCAGGCAACAAATAGGGACCGCAATCATAATGCCCTGTTGGTGTTTCAGATCCTAGATGAGACTGCTCGTATGTTTTTCAGTGTGGACTCCGGGACTGGATCGATTCGGTAGGTGGCATTTAGAAACCAGACAAGCTGTATCACCACTGAGGATGTCTGATTCACCTGCTCTTAAACTGATATGTCTCATTATTTTCTGGAGCAAAGAATGGGTTTCTTTTTATTTGAATGGTTCTTAAATTTTAGAACAATCGCCAGTCTGGACTATGAGACTTTCTCCGAGTTCCTCTTCCGGGTTCATGTTAGAGACAGTGGTCAGCCTCCCAGGAGTGCTGACAGCCCAGCAGAGGTGCATATAAAGGTAAGTAATAACATATGAATCAGATTCCACTGCCTCATAAACCACTCTTGAGTCACTTTGATTCTTATCTTACATTCATAGGTGCTACTCTCACAGCATGTATACTCTGTCTTAGGTGATCAACATCAATGACTCACCCCCAAAGTTATCACAGGACACTTACGAGGCAGTTCTCCTCCTGCCAACCTACATGGGAGTAGAGGTCCTCAGGGTTGAAGCTTTCGACCCCGATATGACCTATGACCTCACCCCGAACTCAGACATTTCCATCACACCTCGGCTGGTTTACTCTATGGTGGACAACAATGTGGAGTACTTCTCTGTGGAGCGCTACACTGGAATTGTGACAGTCAGCAATCAGAACCTCAGTAAAGACCGTTACCGCTTTAATGTGAAGGTAAATGATTTGGTATGACAAGACCGGCTCTCATAATAATGATCTCCACTGAGAGGTCACAGCACAGGGTCAGCTGCGTTCTGCACACATAGCCCATCGTTATTCAGTGTCTTCATGTAGAATACTTCAGCTAGTTGACGCAGGGTTTTCTGTCCAGGTAGGCAGGTGGTCTCCAGGTTTCCATGTCCCAGGGATGTTTTGTTATGATTGTTAAGACAGAAAAACAGCAATGCATGCAAAGTGTTGAATTGCACATTGCACATTAAAACCCCTTCATTATATCCCCCGAATTAGCCTATTGTGATTCAGCTGCCAAACAAATGCAAAGAATGCTTTCCCACTCTGTGCTGAGGACCCGACAAGGCCTCTGTTTTTGTTTGTTTTTAGGTATGGGATGGACGTTTCTCCAGCGTGGCGTCAGTCACAGTGCTTGTCCGGGAAGCTATAGACAGTGGCCTCCTCTTCACCCTCCCGGTCTACTCTGCCTCCATCCCAGAGAACATACCCAATGTCACTTTAGTGACTGTCATCAACACAGTCGGCCACTGCCTCAATGAGCCGCTGAAGTACACTCTGCTGAACCCGGGTGGACGCTTCACGATCCGACCGACCTGCGGAGTAGTGCTCACCACTGGTGTGCCTTTTGACCGGGAGGAGAAAAACAGTTACGAGCTGGTGGTGGAGGTCAGCAGAGAAGATGAAGTGTTAAGGGTGGCCAGAGTGACTGTCCAAGTTCAGGTAGGTGTGGCAATCTGTCTGTAAGTGTGTCTTAGTTCCCACCTGCATGGACACATTATTGTAGACTCATGTTGTGTGTCAAGTTAGTTGTATATCACACACTCAATGTTGTTTCATTTCCTTTGTGGAACAACTTTGTCACTCATTCATAGCTTTTTAGTCTTGTTTTGCAGTTTTGTTCAGGACTCTGCCTTTAAGTCTGGTAAAGATTCAAAGTCCTCCAGATCCCACGCAGAAGATTTTTGTTTGATCCTTTGTTTTTTTTTATATTAAATCTTTTTGTGCAGTACAGCTCTAGCAACCATTGTGTGGAAGTCTGGAGCAAGCAGATAGAGAATGTTATGCTATAAGCTCCACAAAGAGAAATTTTGCAGGAATATAAAAGTTAAGAGGGTTACTTATAATGATATATGGGACAGCTAGTGTTTATTTCTTGTTGTGTAGTACAACATTGATTGATATCAGCACCAAACCCTGTTACCAAATTTGAGGCACTGATTATTTTAGCATTTGGGCAAAAGTCTCGTTAATATTGTCTTTAAAATTTCTTAAAAATAACTGACATTCCTTCAGGTGGAGGATGTGAATGACAATGCTCCAGAGTTTGTGAACCTCCCCTACTACGCTGCAGTGCAGGTGGAAGCAGAGCCAGGATCAGCTATTTTTAGGGTCTCAGCAGTTGACCAAGACTACGGTCTGAATGGAGAGGTGACTTACAGCCTTAAGGAGCAACACAGGAACTTTCAGGTGAGATCCTCCCCTTAAATGTTCTTTTTTTTTAATACATAGTGAGTCTATACATTGGTCATGGGTTTGTACATTTTTATGCTTATTTTATTACAAACACGTATTTATATATTCCATGCAGGTGAACCCTGTGACAGGAGAGCTGACCTTAAAGAGGGCCTTTGAGGTTGACTTGTCTAACGCAGAGTACAGAGTGGTGGTTGTGGCCACTGACGGTGGCTTCCCCCCACTGTCCAGAGAGGTGGAGCTGCCTGTTACTGTAGTAAATAAAGCCATGCCGGTGTTTGATAAGCCCTTCTATGGTGTCACCATCAGAGAGGATGTGGCCGTGTCCACCTCTGTCTTGTGCATCAATGCCACCAGTCCGGAAGGCCAGAGCGTCATCTTCACCATCACGGACGGAGACCCTTCCTTCCAGTTTGACATTGGCTTTGACACGGGCATCATCAGTGTGATTTACCCATTAGACTACGAGACCATGCAGTACTACCGCTTAACGGTGAAGGCTACTGACACGCTGACTGGGGCAAAGTCTGAGGTGGATGTAGACATTGTCGTGCTGGATGTGAATGATAACCCACCACTGTTCCAGAACACCTCATACTCTGCAGTGCTTCCTGAGAACTCCATGATTGGAACGACTGTGTTAGAGGTGTGTGTGTGTCTGTTTATTGAGTCAGTCCAGTGTGTACTGTTACTGAATGATTGTTTACATCTATGACTCACTTTGGCAGAATTGTGGGTGAATATTAGATGCCGAATAATTTATTTATGAGAAGGCAGTGTGATATTTCCCTAGAAATTTCCCAGTGGAAACTCTTGACCTTTAGTGAATAATAGACCAGAGCTGTTGTCACATGTTTGCACAAGGCATCTCTTCAGACACTAAATTATTGAATTCAATGATTTCTGTAGCTATTTCTTTGAAGTTAGCCAGTCATCAAAGTAGTTTAATGGCCTCAGGAATGAGGAGGGCAATCTAAGACAAGTGGATTACATGAATGTTTATCCTGCCTTACAACACACTTGGGCTTGCTCAGTGGGAGGCTATGCATTGTAAATGTGTTTTAATGGCTTCAGGCTGGTCATCATGGCTTATCATAATTATGTCTCTGCCTTGAAACACTGGCATATTGTAAAGGTAGCACTAAGAATATACATTTTTTTATCACCTACATGAGGAAGACTATTTGAATTCTTCTCACTCAGTCATGTTTTTTGTACCTAATAACATGACAATGATTGCATATAGAGTATTATTATGCTTCTGGCTGCTGGACAACGTTTTGATGTGGTTTAAGGTGCAATTATGTAGTCAGTATCTCAGTGAAACCCAGACCTTTATTTCCTTTTTTCATTTGAACTTGGTTTGAATACTGCAGAGTATTTCAGGGTAAACAAATCAAACCTTATCTTGAATAATGCATGAGGAATTGCAATGTTTAATGTTACTCTCCTTGTAGGTGTTTGCCCAGGACCAAGACTCAGAGAAGAACGCCATTGTGAGTTACCAGATCCTATCTGACATCTACAACAGCACCGACTACTTCCATATCGACAGTAACAGCGGACTGGTATTCACGGCACGCCTGCTCGACTATGAGCTTAACCAGCGCTACAACTTCATTGTCAGAGCGGCAGACAGTGGGGACCCTGCCCTCAGCAGTGATGTCAGTGTCACCGTGACCGTTACTGACACAAATGACAACCCACCTAATTTCAGCCAAGCAGTATACGAGGCCTTTGTCAGCGAGCTGGCTCCCCGAGGACACTTTGTGACTTGTGTTCAGGCGTCTGATGCTGATATCTGTGATGCTCATAGGCTGAGGTGAGAAAAGAAATTTCAAAAAGTTTACGGTTTGGTGTTTTCTTTGTATTGTTTTGTACTGGTGATCGTTTTTGTATATGTTTCGGCAGTGAACCCGGTTGAATATGTTATAACTTTTCAGATTATTGTGCCTAGAAAAGCACATTGCATAAGAAGGTGATCTTGTTTTTGTAATAACTATAATCATTTTCACTCCATCTTTCATGTGTTTTTCTCAAGTGGTTTTTGGCTCATCACTTGCCAGCAAAGTACGTACTTGTGTTTCCAGCACCACCGAAGCAAAAGAACATTACACACCGTAATCAACATTGTACTCTTTTTTTCAATTGCCATCAGGTACAGTATTCTCTCTGGGAATGAGAGAATGACTTTTTTGATGGAGCCAGATACAGGAGTGCTCAGTCTGTCTAACAAGAGGCGACAAGGCATGAAACTTTCCTATCAACTCAATGTGTCTGTGTCAGATGGAGTCTTCACCAACACCGCTCAGGTGAGACAATTTCTTCGCAGTTACGATTTAGTTCTGTCAACTGATTTGCTCTTTTTCAACCTCTGCAGTGTTTATACGCAGCAAGCCGAGTGACCTTCTTTAGCAAACCCTGGCTTTGAATTTGTTGCACGCATTCACAGCTGTCCAGCACGACTGCTGTTTTCTGCCACTGAGCGGCTCTGCAGTTGGAGGTTAATGTGTGTTCATGTCATATCGGATTTACTATGAGGATGAGCTGCCAGCTGGAAAGAAATGTTCACATCTGTCTTTTAGTGGTAATTACAAGTGGGACTCTGATATCCCACATCTCTGATAGTCCACATTATATGATGCAGCAATAACATGTCACCCGATTCTTTTGCTTGTCTTTCTCCCTCTGACGTGATGTGTCGACACAGCATACATCCACAGCCATTTATCAGAGGGTAAAGAGTATTTGCAGACACATCAATCACCATTTGGTCACAAGCCTGATGCTCTTACTGCTAGTCTGTGTGCCATGTTGACGTGATCATGTTTGACAAATCTGCCAATGTTAATTGTTGCAAGCAAAATGTCAGCATACATGAGGATGATGATGGTTGGGTGACGATTATAATTGTCATGTGATTCCCAGGTGATTGTTCGTGTGCTGGGAGCTAACCTGTACAGCCCAGTGTTCAGCCAGAGGTTCTACCTTGCTGAGGTCCAAGAAAATGCCCCTCCAGGGTCAAAGGTCATTCAAGTAAGTTTGCCTTCTCACTCGATAATGTTCCCCTCATGATTTCTAATTGGAAATTTCCTTCTTGAATGGTGCTGTAGAACCCTGTAATGACCAATTTGACATGATTTTCTAAATCTCTGTATGGATTTCCAGGTTCGTGCAACAGATGAGGACTCTGGGCTGTTTGGCCAGATCACTTACTCCTTCATCAATGATCTGGGGAAAACTCAGTTCACCATTGATGCAGATGGGGTCATATCCACTGTTCAGAAATTAGACAGAGAAAGTCCTCTTAACAAAGACATGGTGCTGACTATTATGGCCCTGGATGGTGGAGGTATTATTTCTTACCAGACTGACTGTAAACTAATTCCGTGACAGAAACCATCGTCATATCAGCCAAAATATGACTTCCTCTTGCATCTAAGTCTGACAAGTCAATCAACATTAGCTAACACTGATGCATGGGTGGTCACTATTTTTTGTGCATGCTCTGTAGGCGTAACATCATAGCTTTTGTATAATAATACCCCGCACTCCTGAAGATTAATGAATATTTAAGCATATTCACATTACAAATGCATTACATTTTATCATCCAATGACATGAGACTAATGCAAATTCTGACTGTGTTAAAACTATGTACATTTAATGAATCCATTTATGTTCTGTTATTTTTCCAGGCCGTGCATCGTTTTGCACAGTGCGAGTGGTTCTTGCTGATGAGAATGACAACGCCCCTCGGTTCAGAGCTGTGGAGTACCGCATGAGCATTAAAGCCAATGTTGCCAAAGGTTCTCTGGTCACACAGATCCAAGCCACTGACCCTGATGCTGGGTCTAATGGGAGGATCACCTACTCCCTTTACAGTGAGGCACGGCTGTCCCTAGTTGATGTGCTGGAGGTCAGTACGCTCTGCTCTTTGACTTTATACTACTGTAAAATATATTTGCACTACAGAGCTGTGTGTTTAGTTTTTCATGCAAACAGTGCAAACATCTCCTCAGTTCCCTCAAGAAAAAGAAGTAAAAGTCTAACCAGATCCAGCTTCCATAAATGTATTTAATGGAAATAAACAATATTACATTTCATAATTTATTCTATAGCCCTGATTTCCAATTAAGACATATTCTCATCTGATACCACCACCAAATCTCAGTGGATTAACAGCCATCTGTTAACTGTAATCATTCATTTCTACTCATCAAATCAAAATGATGTTCCATTAAGACTGATGCTTTGCTACTCAAAAGGGAAACCCAATTAAATAACAAACAGATAGATACCTATGACCCTAAATGAAAGAAAAAGCTGTAGTATAAGAGACTAATATAATATAATATAATATAATATAATATAATATAATATAACATAAGATGATATAATATAATATAATATAACTAGGATTATTGTCCTGGAGTTGATTTAAATGGAATTTTGATGGTGCCCAGGTGGAGCCAGACAGCGGTTGGATGATGACTAAAAGCACTGTGGACCATCTCCAGGGGACTGTTCTGTCCTTCTTTGTCAAAGCCACAGACTGTGGTTCTCCAGCCAAACACTCGCTGGTGTCGGCCTTCATCCATGTCGTTCCACCAGATGCATTTGTCCCGTCCTTCAGCCAGCCTCAGTACTCCTTCACCATCCCCGAGGACACAGCAGTAGGAACAGCCCTAGGGTCTGTATACATGGGCCCCGGACAGTCCGGGTTCTTCACCGTAGTCGGAGGAGAGACGACTGACAGCAACCAAGGAGGGACCTTTCTGGTGGAGAGGGAGACAGGTCTGATCCGTCTGGTCAAGCCGCTGGACTATGAAGAGGTCAGCATCTTCCGCTTTAAGGTCGCGGCAACAACAAGAAGAGACCTGATCGAGGCCGTCTCCACTGTAGACCTGGAGGTTAAGGTTGGTGAGACAGTTAAATATAAATCCTGTTAGCCTCATGCCTGAATTTCAATTCCCTATTGCATTATCTGTGGGAAGATTCAGTGAAGATTTGTCATTTTGCAGATCCTGGATGTGAATGACAACAAGCCAGTGTTTGAGACTAACACATATGTGGCCACAGTGATGGAGGGGATGCCAGTAGGGACAAGAGTGGTCCAAGTGCGTGCACTTGATCCAGACTGGGGCTCTAATGGGCAGGTGTGTGACAGCTCAAGTATTTTGTTCTTTTTGTATGTTGCTACAAATGTGTTTCTTTGTGCAGTTTGTCAGTTCAGAGTGTCGTAGATGCTTTTAAAGGCTACTTTCGGTGTCTTTCTGAACTTGCAGGTAACCTACAGTCTCGGACCCCTGCTCACCCACAACTTGGACTTGACAAAAGACGCTCGCTCCTTCAGTGGCCCCATCACCACGAGTTCTGTCTTTGCAATTGACAGTAAAACCGGCTGGATCACCACAATGAGTCAGATGGACCACGAGGCCTGCTCCAGCTACAGCTTTGAAGTGGTGGCCTCTGATCTGGGGGAGTCACAGTCTCTCTCCTCCACCACAGTGGTAACGATCACTGTGTCAGATGTTAACGACAACCCGCCGCGGTTTGAGAGGGAGCTGTACCGGGGTGCAGTAAAGGAGAGCGATCCCCTCGGCGAGGTGGTAGCCGTTCTAAAAACCAAAGATCGAGACGGCACGGATCAAAACCGCCTTGTCAGCTTCTACATCACTGGTGAGGAAATGAAGTGAACGCTAACATAATGTAGCTCAACACGTTTTGTGCTGCAGCAATTGTTCCTCACACACTGAGACGAGATTGTCTTGCATAGAAATTATTCATTGGCCTAATGGGGCTGCTATTATTAAAGGTCAAACTTTAAATTAGTTTAAACTCAAATGTCAAACACGACTTTTATTTTTTTCATTTTCTTTTCATTTTAATATGACAAGGTGTGCATTATACAAGAAAACATTTCAAGCAAGGCAGAAGCCTAAATTCACATTTATTTTTCTCAAATAAGAAGAAAGAAAGATGCTTCGTAACAAACTATAGTATAAATTGGTTTTCAATAGAGCCAACCAACCTGGGAACTTCTGTTTTTAATCATTCTTATGTGATATTTAGTGCATTAGTTGGTCTTTCACACATGACTTTGTGTGGTCACTTCTCTTTTTATGGGAGTAATAAAAAAGCGTTGTGAGGTCTTTTCAGCAAAACTCTCACCTTGACACTGAGCTTGATGTTTTCTATTCACATAACAGTGTAATAATAATCACCAAGGATGATATATATTGGCCTCGTGTTCTGGCATTTAAAAATACTGATTGGCGTAATGGAAGTGCTGTAATAAAAGATCAGATTTTTAAACTTTGAAAGGCCATTGCTGCTACACCACCAGCCTGGTTTACTAGGATGATAGATGTCTATTGATTGTGCCAAAGGGTACATGCATTATTTGTGTTTGTGTGCATCGATGGGTGGGGAGCTCATGCTTATTCATTGTGTGAGTGAGTAAGACTTCTCGTTTGTTCCCAAGTCTGTTACAATGCATCTCCACCTCTGTCTTTCGCTGTGCAGTGTCAACATGTGAATGTTGTCGTGTATAATCTCCAGGGGGAAACCCGCGGGGCGTGTTTGGCCTGGCCCTGGTGCAGGGAGAGTGGAAGGTTTATGTGAGTGGTCTGCTGGATCGTGAACAGCAGGACTGGTATCTGCTTAACATCACAGCCAGTGACGGCCTGTATGTCGCTCGTACTGCGGTGGAAGTTACAGTCATGGATGCCAACGACAACAGTCCCATCTGCAACCAGGTCAGAGGCACAAACAAATGGAGATGGGTGAAATGAAATCATGCAAAGCAAACAGAGCAGACTGTGTAATGCACAGGAATGAGCTACTGTGTTATTTTGCTTTTTTAGGATTCATGGTCGAGTAAATGACTTAATCTGGTGTTTGTCTGCAGCGTAACCACCTTCCAATTAGTATTTTTTCTAATAATTAAAAAAATGGTATTCTTTCTAGTTTTAGACAAAGATATATAACATTATTGTGACTGTAGACTACTTCTTTGTTAAACACGGTAAATGTTAAGTAAATAATTTATCACTGATGGACTTTGGGGACAAATATAATGAAAATAAATGAAATTATTTTATGTATGTTTATATAGAGTATAATATAATCATAATCTTGAAAATGCCCACAGTCAAAAGCTGTTGAACTCTGCCCTTTAAGTTACACACATAAAAGAATTTACACAAATGTCATGAATCGGTGATAAAACCAATCAGCTTTAGCTTCTGTGTTAATTCCTCCCTTGCTGCTTAAGGACTCATCCTAACACTAGCACTGATACTTTGCCAAAGCTGGTCTATGGGAGGAAAATCAGAAAGAGAGGAAGAGGAAAGAAGAAAAAGAAAGATAATTGGGCTGTGCACTCTTCTGGGAGTATCCCTTTTCATTTAGTAAAGTATTCTGCAATTCTTCAATTTCACATAATTAGTTGAGAAACTTTCATTCTCCCTCTAAACTCTTACTAATTCTCTTTGAAATCAATCCTCCCAGTCTCCCTCTCCTCCTCTTATATTCTTTCTGTTCTCAGACAAGTCAGACCTGTGTAACTGCAAAGTGGTTACACTGGCATCACATGTTAGCAGCATCAAATGGATCAAAGGACATTAAGAGTCAGACAATGTAGCATAACTATGTTGTTAGCAAATTATTCTTATGTTTTTTATATTATTAAGTAGTAGTAGTACCTGTTGGTGCTACTAGAAGCAAAAGCATTTCTGTGGTAGTAGTAGTAATGGCAGTAAAAGTACATGCTCTACTGCCACTTCTGCTACCAGCTGTAGTATTAGTCATAGCAGAAGATGTACAGGAAATACTAGTGATATTTAAGTCATAATAGGAGTAGTAAAAGTAGTAGTAGCAGCTGTAGTACTAGTAGTACCAGTATTACTAATGATACTAGTGGTAGACCTAGTTGAAAGTGTGATAATTCTAGTAGTCTTCATGTCAAATATGCAAGTTTTAGATAGTATAGTCAGCAGTTGCAATGGTAATTGTTAGATAACATTATTTCTATTATATTAGGAAAACAACTAATTATTGTTTTCATTATCAGTTAATCTACAGGTTATCTTTCCACTAATTGATACATTTTTTTTCTAAAATTGCATGCTATGTCTGACAAGCAAGGAGAAATGTAAAGATATTCAGTTTTCAGTCATACAAAACAGAGAAGAGTGGCAAATCCTCTCACTTGAGCTGGAACCAGAGAATGTTTAGCATTTTTGCTTGAAAAATGACTTTGACTATCAATTATCATGAAAGCTACTTTTATGCTATCGTCATGCTCCTGATTGGTTAATCGACTTATCCTTTCAGCTCTTTTTTTTATTATGAAACCATTTACAGGAGAACTCTGAAGCACAGAGCAATCACAGCAGGGTGGGATATGCTGCTCTGCACTTGGACATACTACAGTAGTTTTCCCAATGTGTTGAAGTTCATTTCTAAAGGCAGTTACTGGTGGCAGCTGAAAAAGGGTCAGGAAAGGGCACCTTACTCTGTTGTGCTAGTTCTATCAGCAGGGATAATGGACGCAGCGCCCCACAGTTTAATGCACTTTTTGATGTGTTGGGCAGCGTGGTCTCACTTTGTGCTTGTATATCTGTGTGTGTTGTGCCAGGCGGTGTATAGCGCCTCTTTTCCTGAGGACATTCCCGCTAACAAGGGCATCCTGACAGTGGGCGCAACAGATGCTGACTCAGGCTCCAGTGCTGAGATCCAGTATTCACTGTTTGGCATCGGGGTTGAAGATTTCTACATGGATGCAAACACTGGTGCATAAACACATACGTTTCTTTAGTTTTTTGCATGATCTAAACAGGATATACACCACAGTTTCAGTGTCTTTCCACAGCTTTACACACCTCTCCATTTGTGTCCAAAGGTGAGCTACGCACGGCCACTGTCATGGACCGAGAGATGATGCCCACCTACAAACTCATTGCCCAGGCAACTGATGGAGGCGGGCTGTTCTGCCGCTCTGACATTTCTCTCAAAGTGTTGGATGTGAATGACAATGCCCCGTCTTTCTCCTCTATTCATTACCTGGCTAGTGTGTATGAGAATGCCGCCCCCAAGGCGTTGCTTACCCGACTGCAAGCCAGCGACCCTGATGAAGGTAAGCTGTTATGGTGCTATGCTGTTATATGTTGGATGAGTAACACGTCAAGCAAGGGTGATAATGAGCACAGAACCCGAATCCTACATGCACTGAATGTAGGTTCAAGTCACTATGTTACTAATTATTCCAACTGCTGACTAGACTGTGAGGACTTTATTTTATTATTCTCATCAAAGAGGTTTGCTACAGCCAATTTAATGCATACATGCATGTAAATCTGTGAGTGTGCATGAATTTGTCTTTTGTTCTCTCCAGGTCTTAACCGCACAGTGGTCTATTCTCTGGTGGATTCAGTCAATGGGTTCTTCTCCATCGACCCGGTATCAGGGATGGTAATTCTGGAGAAATCTCTGGACAGAGAGAGCCGAGACTCTTATCGTGTTCGTGTCCAGGCCACTGACCAGGCTGGTCAACAGGGGGCACTGTCCTCACAGGTTGGAGCTCCCAGTAACACACCTGAACCTGAAACAAAACCTGTGCACACACAGTCCCAAAAAACACGGCACTTATTCTGAAATAAATTCTAGCTGGAAAAAGAATCAAGATTAAATGAAATGTAAAAATAGCCTTCTAGTTTCAAACTCTGCACAGTTTCAACTTTCACACTGAAGCTCACACATTCAACCGCAGGAACAACAACAAAAAAAAAAAAACATATTCTTGAGTGGAGGCGACTTTAAATAATAATTTACTTGTAAACATTGTTGAAATTCACTGTCATCACAGCATTTATATTTTATGTGATAGAATTATGGTTTTCTGATTAGGTACTGTAAATCAAATACAGAGTAATTAATACAGCCTTTGAGTAATTAATATAAATTATTTTGAAAAATACAAATGCATATGACTGTAATTAAACCATTTTACCACAATCATGCAGTTGGGATTTATACACTACATATTCAATTTCAGATTAGTCAGTCATGGTTTCATCCGTCTGCTGATGTGCAATCTGTATGTCTGTCCATAAACATGGATAAGAGAAGGCAATTAATAAAAAACATGTTGCTTACTGCAGAGATCAGATAAAGAACCTGGTAGATTTAATCAAGATAAGTCTTCATCAAATTGTGCAGTGGGTGGGAAAGATGAGGAAGGTGACAGTTATGGAGATGGAGGCAGCACAGAAAAGAAGAGGAAAAGGCCGTAAGACATGCTGAAACACTATTCGCTCTCTCACACCTCCAGGTTTTTCTTTCTATGGTCCTTTTGTGGCTGTCAGAGCAAGACATAAACACAAACTGAAAATAAACTGGAGGAAAAACTGAGGTCATGTGCACATTTGTAGAACAATTCAAAACTAATGCTAAAATTCATCCTACAGCGCTCTTAAAACGTGTACTCTTCCCAACCCTCAGCTACAGCTTTAAAAATAAACCTTTTCTCCTTACAACATAATAAGGTTAACTTATTTTGAAGTGTATTTTTGAAACTCCCTCCAAAGGGCAGAGATGGAGCCACAGTGCCAGAAAAGGTGAACTTTTGACTCACATTCAATTGAGCCAAAACATCATTTATCTGACTCAGTAATACCACAAATCTCTAACATTTATCCGGTGACCAAGAAATTCTCTCTCAGTCTTTGGTGTACACAGTCTTCAATTGATTTTTGCCTCAGTCCACTATCTTGTCAGTAGAGCCTTTAGTATCTTTTGCTCCCATTAAAGTAATAATCTCGAAGGTTTTTGTTGAAATAAATACCTGTTCAATGTCTTGTAGCTCACTATCTATCACCAAATGAGCTAACGCAAAACTGATGATCCTATGGCCAATTGACCAGAGCCCTTGCATTTGCAGTATTACGAACTGGGCGTATGTGGTGAAGTGATGCGCAATTAATGATGCATTTTTCCTCACCCAGCAATGATTGGTCTACCAGACTTGCTTTTCAGCTCACTAGTGTGTGAAGCTCTGTACTGTTTTTGCTGGTCTCTGAGCTTTGTGAGTAAACTGTTACTATGGCCGAACAAACAAAGAAAAGATTGATGATTGCTGATAATGACGCTCTGAAGTGAGGTTCAAAACACACCTGCAATTACTGCTTATCACCATAGGTGCCGCCAAACACAGGGAAACAGGGATGGCCCACTGTCCGTGGTGCTGAAACTGAACTCTCAGGGCTTGGACCAGCATCAACAAACTCATTTTTAAGGGAGTCGTGCTAACAGCCTCTTGTGTCCCCCTCAGGTTGATTTGACCATTTTGGTTCTGGATGTGAATGACAACGCTCCCGTCTTCCAGAAGAGGGACTATGCTGTTACTGTCCCTGAGGACGTAGCCGTGGGAACCGAGGTGCTGCGAGTGCTGGCGACGAGTGTTGACATTGGACCTAATGCTGAGATCACCTACCGCATCCGGTCGGGCAACGAGTTGAGAAAGTTCACCATCGACAGAAACCTGGGTGAGCAGACGACCTTGTATTGTCATGCATTGTTTTGTATTAAATTGAATCCTGTACATATCATGCTATGTGTCTGTTTTAGGCTCTATTTCTGTGGCTGATGATTTGGATTTTGAGGTGTGTAAGGACTACTACCTCACCGTTGAGGCCTGGGACAGTGGGAACCCTCCTCTCAGCACTGCTACCATGGTAACCATTGAACTCATGGATGTCAACGACAATGCTCCGGCCTTCAGTCAGGACATCTATAATGTTCTGGTCAGCGAGGACGCGTCAGTTGGACAGACAATTACAAGGGTAACATTTGGTCTTAATTTGACTTCATTATCTCCACCAAGGAGTTTTGTTGAGTTTGTTATTTATTTATTTTTCGTCAGCAGGATTAGGGAAAGAGCGGCAATTTTCATGAAAATTGGTGCAGGGGTGTAGCATGGGCCACGGAAGAATGTATAAAATTTTGGAGTGGATCTTAATCACAGATACATTAATTATTTTTTATTTTTGGTAACGTTGTGAGACATGTGACATGTGTGGAGTAAATGCCATACATCTTAATATCCAGTAGATGGCACTAAAGTTCAACAGTGGCAAAACATAGCTAGTTGTAGAAATACGATGACTCCATATCAAATTACGCATTCCAGCAATCCGGGTACCAGTAATCCTCTGGGGTAGCCAACACATGTAATTGCTCAAACTTCATAGACATATTTCCAGTTTAGAAGCACATAATAAAAGCATAGCTGAGATTGTGAGGCTTCAGATCAGCAGAACCACATTTAGATGCATTTAGTCATGGAAATATATCTGGACTTATATAGTGGTTGTGCTTGCAGGTTTGCATTTCATAGAAGAGTGGACTGTATCTTTACTTTTCTGTCTTTCATTAAATTTTGTTTTTTAGCTATCGGCAGAAGACCAGGACAGCCAGGTGAATGGGAGAATAACCTACTCAATCCTAAAAGGTGACCGGAGTAACCACTTCTGGATTGACCCTGTAACAGGACTGCTCAAAGTCAATAAGCGGCTCGACCGAGAACTAGTAAGGATGCATCTTTAAGTACAATATCTCATAAACAATCAATAGTAATTTTCTGGTTCATGAGCACAGGCAAGACAGAAAATAGCAAGTCCGCTCAAGGTCAGCCCACAATAAAGTCTCATATTATGCAAGCATGACAGTGCTTGCCGTGCTGCCTGATACATACAGATGCAGTGCTTGCACTCTCATCTCCTTCTGCTGCATCTAGGTATCCAGGTACTCTTTGTCAGTGCAGGCGTTCGACAGTGGCTCTCCTGCCATGTCCTCCACTGTCACGCTGAACATCGATATCTCCGACGTAAACGACAACCCTCCAGTCTTCAACCCTCCCAACTCCACAGCCATCATACAGGTAACAGTCTTTAACAGTGTGTTTGCTTGTGTTTCTGTGTTCAACTGCTCATCTCAACTCCTCTCTCTCCGTACTTCCAGCTCAACCAAGCTGCTGGCACCACCCTGCTGAAGCTGTCAATCAGCGATAAAGACTCTCCCAGAAATGGCCCTCCCTTTGAGTTTCGCATCATGTCAGGAAATGATGGAAATTTCTTCTCTTTGGACCAGACTGGAACTCTGAGGTCCAACCGTGTGTTTGACCCTGAAGCCCCCAGAGAGTTCACTCTTGAAATCCAGGTTTGTGGCGGGTGTTTTTAACCACCATTTATTCAGGAAAAGTTTACTGACAACTTTGTTGGCATGGTTACACACCATCAGCATCAGGAGCTACCCATTACTCAGACTGTCTCTCATTGTTAGCTGCTAAGTCAGGCTTTTAGAGTCTTGGGTTTTGAAAAGGAGCCTTATATAAACACATTTGTGTAATGGAGAAGTTATTAACACCGCTAATATGGTGGCATGGAAGGAGGGTCTGTTATTTCATATTGACTGCTTCACAGTGGCAGACTCAAGCTGTCTGAGGGGCAGAGGCGATAAGGCTAAAAAGGGCTCCAGCTGCATGCACTTCATTATGTTTTCTCTCCTGGAAGGGCACCCTAGAGGGCACTGCATCACATTTTCTTGCACATTGGGCCACCGTAGAGAGCTCTTTATCGTGTTTTATCTACCATAGGGGCATCCCAGAGGGCACATTTTCAGCATTTCAGCAACACGGGGACCATGAAACCTTTGTTTCAGGACTGTCATACAGCAGCATGTTGTTGCCTGGGCTCAGTGAAGCATGTTTTCTCAGTGCTGCCTTAAGTCAGTGCATTTTTTCTTTTCAGTTCCTGCTACATCACTATCCACGTACTTTGTTTTTGATAATTTGGTTATACAGACACCAGCAGAGTCTGAGTGTAAACACAGTCTTATCATATGACCTTCTTATGACAATTTTTATGTTATAACCATTTTTCCTCAGTAAGAAATCATGGCCAAATGCCAAATCCATTTTTACCTTAAATATTCCAGCAGAACTGTACCTTTGTTTATTTGATCTGAGTTACTGAATATCTCACTGTCAGTTTGTTCTGCTCTTGTAGGCAAGTGACTCTGGTAAGCCAAGACTTATGTCTTCCTCCTGGATATTTCTGAGGGTCATCGGGAACAGTCAGTACAAACCCGCAGTCTCCCCCCTGGAAATCTTCATTGTCATGGTAACAGATACCTTCCCGGGTGGCCCGATTGGTCGGATCTTTGCAACCGACCGTGACCCCAATGACGTGCTGACGTTCACCCAGAAACTTCAGCCCAAGAGCATGTTTAAGATCACCAGACAAGATGGCAACATTGTGGCTCTGCCGGGCCTGGAACCCGGCAGGTGCACACTACACCACACAAACACACCCTCTAGCAAACATACATGCTAAAAACTGGTTGATGTAGGAAAAAAATGTTTACTTAAAAACACATTTCTTTATTGTCTCTCAGATACCAGATGAATGCCACAGTGAGTGACGGACGTTTCGCTGTGATTGCTGATGTGTCAGTCCAGGTGGAACAGGTGACAGATGTACTGCTGCGTAGCGCTCTGACCTTACGTTTCAGCTCCCTGACACCGGAGGACTTGCTTGGTCGCTACCTGAGCCAGATCAAACTAATGCTACGGGGGCTAGCTGGATGGAAATGGTCACCAGGACAACAGGATCCCCTCCACATACTCAGTGTGCAGCCAGTGATGGGGACATCTGGCGTGGACTTGCTTCTGGCCATGGAGAGGCCAGAGACATTGGGCAGTGGACGGATGGGTGGGTTCTTCTCCCAGAAAGAGTTGTCTGCAAAGCTTGAGGAAGCAGCAGAGCGGGGCCAGATTCGAGGTGTCCTAGCTGGGGCTGTGGTGGTGAACAGCGCTTGTTCTGGGGAGCTGGAGTGTGGGGACAGGGTGTGTGAACAGACACTAGTGATGGAGGGTGACTCGCCTGTCACCTACAGCACAGAGAGGATCAGCTTGGTGTCACCGAGGTTCAGCCCTACAGAGATCTGCACCTGCCCTGGTGAGCTCTGCACGCATGCTTGCCCTTGCAATCAAACTAAGCCCAGTTCACATTGTTAGTGTCCTTGATTCCTGTCACAGCTGCTCATCCACGTACCTTACCAGCATTGGTCGTTAGTTGTGATATAAAAATCTGTGAAATGTGGCTATTTTGCTACATGTGCCTACTCACAATGCATCCATTAAAGAATAGAATAATTAAAAAGGAAGACAGATGATGACATTCTGAAGGTGTCATTTTCTATTTTTTCTCTGTTTGCTCCTTTCCAACCAGGAGGGACATGCCCCACTCCTGTGGAGCTATGTGAAGGCCAGTCATGTCCAGCTGACATGCAGTGTGTCCGTTCTGGTCCTACAGCGCCATCTGTCTGCCAGTGTCAGCCTGAGAGACTGGACGAGTGCGCAGGTATGATTTGATCTGTCCTTATGCTTGAAGTTGGGACTGCTTCTGCGTGTCTAAATGGGAAAGATAAAATGATCACCACATTGAAAGGATTAGATTATGTATTATTTATCTTTTCTCTACAAAATGAAGCTCTAATTATTAATCCTGCATCTCTTTTTTGTGCATGTTTAGGCCAAACCTCTCTGAGTTTCTCTGGGAACAGTTATATCAAGTACCGAGTGACAGAGAGTGGTCAGAGTGGAGAGATGAGGCTTGGCCTGAGGATCAGAACACTTCAGAGAAGAGGAGTCATTATGTTCACCCGTGTTAATCCCTGCACCATGCTCAAGGTAAACACACTTACGTGCTTTGGCTGCCTTTATTTCCCAGTGTTGGACCTGCTGAGCAGAAGGTGGACTGCCTTTTAGTGGTTGCATAATTATTAAACTCAATTTTTTTCTTTCTCCTTTCACAGATTGAAGGGGGTCGACTCTGGTTCCAGTTGGACTGCGACAACACCCTTGGCATTATGGGTATCTCTGGCAGACCAATAAACGATGGCCTCTGGCATGCTGTTGCCCTGGAGCTGACTAGAAACTACACCCTCCTGTCATTGGATGACAGCTATGTGGAGCGCCGCCGAGCAGCCCGAGCCCCAGTTCGCCTCTGGCCCCTGGCCCCAGATTCGTCCTTCTTCTTTGGGGCCCAAGTGAGGCCACCGAACGGGCTGGGTGAGAGGCCAAGCCCGGGGCCAGGGAGAAGCCAGGGAGGGGCAGGAATCGGGGACCGTGCCGCGAGAGCCCCGCCGAGAGCCCAGGATGGCTTCCAGGGCTGCCTGGGCTCACTGATGCTGAACGGTAATGAGCTGCCACTCCAGAATAAGAGGAGCCGCTACGCTGAGATAGCCGGACTGAGCGAGGTCAAGTTGGGCTGCGTGCTTTATCCAGATCCATGCATCAGTCAGCCCTGCCTCAATGGAGCCATCTGCAGCAGCCTGCCCTCCGGAGGTCTGTTCAGATGACAGTATGAATATGTGTGGGTGTTAGTCAGCTTGTTGTATAAATAAATGACTAAAACAAATGTTGTCAAATGAGACAAAGTCACAGTTTTATAGCTTGAGTCTCAATTTCAGCATTTTCATTTTGCCTGATTCTAAATTTGTTTTGTTTGTTTGTATAGTAGTGATAACCTTACCTCATCTCACTATTCAGTTAGTTGCTCGCAAATGAAATCACATGACATTCACTGGATTTGATATTGATATTATTTATTGATATTTGTGATTATACACATTATTATTTGACACATTTTGAATCTCTCTCCAACAGGCTTCATGTGCAGTTGCAGCACTGGTTTCACTGGGGGGCGCTGTGAAGTTGAATTGACGTCCTGCATGCCAAATCCATGCCAGAATGGTGGTGACTGCAGACCTGTAGGCAGTGCATTCCTCTGTGGCTGTCCTAGAGGACTCAGAGGACTTATGTAAGATAAAATAGCCTGCAATCACACACACACATGCACACACACACACACACACACACACACACACACACACACACACACACTTTGAAACCTTAATGACTGATTGTGATAGTGTTGATGAATGCTGTGCCCTGTTTACACAGAATGTACACAATGACAGTTAGTTAGTAATGATTTGCATCACATCCGCATCTCCCCTCTCATACACATGCACACATCATAGGACGTGTAGGCAAAAACACACACTCCCTCATTAGCCCACATTAGCACCCCAGCACCCACTGCGTTGTTTTCGTTGTTATTGTGCTAGATGAATTACTGTTTCTAATTTAATTCAGTATAATTTCGGTTGAAAAGCCTATAATCATTCTCTAGCTTCCTTCTTAATTACAGCTCAGTAATTGCCTTTGAAATAACCTCTCTGCTCATGTGGTTGTTCAGTGAAGTCACCACTAGAGAGCAGTTTCCCCTCAGAGGAGAACACGCTTCTGCTTTTTTATGACTTTGACAAAGATGCAAAACTGCGTTTGATGAGGTTGGATAAAATTGAATTTAGCTGAATAATTAATCTTTTCTGTCAGGCAGCGGATTGTTCAACTCATTATCACTTAATGATGAGTGCCCCAATCAAACACCTATTGAATAGCAAATGCTAATATCACACTGAAATATTTATATTTAAAAACAACAAAATAAAGTGTATTCCATTGGGAAAATCCTTAGAAATGAAAGCAATTGAAGAATCTTTCTTCAAAAGCTCAATCATACATTCAGAGATACAATACAAGCATGACACATCTTTCTGATATCATTGAGGTTTGTTAATGAGGGTATACAGTATTCATTTTCTAAAATATTCATGAGTGAATATCACTGGCCAATATACCCAGCCCTTGTACTCTATATGCTTAATGACTTTTTTAAAGCAAAACTTTGAATAGTTATACAAGAAAGCTTCTTGTAATACTCAGAAGTGTTTTTTCTTCCTACCTCAGACCTTTTGTACAGTGTTTTGAAAATCCCATCAAGAAAAAATAATTGAAAAGAGAAATACACGTATTTTCTATCTCCCTCACAGTGGGGCACCATGTTTGAAATGACAAGCTAAGATGAGCACGTATGTGTGGAATAAAATTATGTTTGTGATGTTCTGCTGTAATTTACATCTTTATCCAAGAGTATGTGTGTATGTGTATGGTTTTTTTTTTTTTTTGCAGTCAGGCATATTTCTTTAAATCAGAACCATGTAAATTGTGGATAACAGGGGATCCGTGGAGATAATCCCTTGATTTAGCAAAAGAAAGGCCCTCTGAAAAGATGATCTCCAAGTATTTATTTTATTTCTGTCTTTTTAACTCACTGTCACACTTTCATCTTTTATTCTCCTCTTTCACTTTGATACAAATCAACTTCACCACTCCCATGCATAGCAAGTTATTTGTCTATGCCTTTGCAGATGTGATGAGGATGTAAATGAGTGTGTCCAGAGCGAGTGCGGAAATGGAGGAGAGTGTGTCAACACATTCGGATCGTTCTACTGTAACTGTTCAGAGGGGTACGAGGGTCAATTTTGCGGCGATCAGACACCTGGTGATCCGGGGGATGACATGCAGGTATTGTATGAACTACACTTGAAACTGAATTTATGTTGGAGTGAATCTACTCATCTAATCCAGGAAGTACTATCTAGCTTGTCGGCCCCCTTTTTGTACAGTCAGCTTGCTCCTAATGGGACTTGGCATACTCAGTGAAGCTGTTGAGAATTTTGAGTGTGCCGTGGCCTCCCGGGAAGCTTTATTCACCAGCTTGGTATGTTTGTCCTGGCAGCAGATGAATGAAAGTGTGGTAATGGGTAAATCACAGTTTCCATTTGAAGTTGTCACGCTCTTGACTTTTGTCGTGCGCTATATACCTTACATTGAGACTGCAAGCCTAATTAATGTTGCACATTGTGAGAAGGAAGGTGCTGCCATTATTCCCAAGAAGACTGTAATTAGCAAGTAACCATAGTGGGACAAAACCTATTAGCCTGCCTTCACAACCAATAGATACCGCATATTAGCTTTGTTTGTTTGTTTTAAGGGCATTTGAGGCTGTCTCTTGCTGGAAATAAAGCTGAATAAGAAGTTCCCATTTTTAATGGCATTTACTTATCACATACTCTAAATCTCATCAATCATTTTGTTGCATTCTGCAAGCTCAGAAATGTGATTGTTGCAATCCTTGGCAATAATGAGTAGATGAAAATCACAGCATAATACAAAAAAATGCTTGTAAAATGTATGTGGTTGTTTCAACATGTGATCTCTTCATTTATATTTACCTCCCTCCTGAAAGCACTTGTGGGTGGATGATCAACTGTTCTGTATCTGTGCGCTCCACCATCAAACTTGCATATTAACTCCAGCTGTCATATGGCTGCCTGGGGGATGTTAAGGAATCTGTACTAATGTCGGAGACTGATGGCAAAAAGCCAAGAATTTTTAAGGGAAGGTTTCATTATACCAACAGGTGTAGAGTTTTCTCAGCAAGTTGGAAATATGATTGTTCTTTAGCTGAGCAGAAGTGAATTTTAAAAATGGAAATCCCCTGAATGGAGTTCATTCCACCAGTCAGTGATATATTTGGAGATCCAGTTCCATTCATATTTTTATGATGTTCTCTTCGTTTTGCTCAGGCGGAGCCCCTTTCTTATGTTGGACCTGGAGAGATAATTGGCATTGGGGTCCTTGCCTTTGTCATCATTCTGCTCCTCATACTCTTCATCGCCTTTAGGAAGAAAATCAAATTCAGGAAAGACTCAGACCCGGGCCCGGGGGCCCAGGCTGTGATGGGTGTGTCAGCTATTTCCACAGAGACCAGCTACATGCTGCACAAGACCGGCATGGGGGCAGAAGGGATTGAGTTTAAAGCCGTGCGCGTGTCAGGTTCACCAGGGACCACGAGCACCTATGGCGAGGTGGGAGGCAGCACTGGGGGTCCTCCACAGGTCATGGTGCGTCCGACTGCCCACTCACCTCAACCAGGAGGACTCAGCAACCAGGGCATGAGGAGTGGGGATGGTGACAAGACCACCTCCAGTGAGGGCAGTCAGGTATGCAGCAGTATCCATGGACATTTATTAAAGACTAATTTATGACCTTGTCTCCCGCATCATAACATCACCATCACCTGACAGGACTGGGAGACGTAATAATCAAAAGATAATAATTCCTAATAGAGGTGGGCCATATTGAAAAATCTGAAATTCTATTAATATTTTTACTACTAATGAAAAGAAATGACATAAAAATCCAAGGCTTATATCAGTTTTATATCATTGTATCAATATTTATATCAGCTTATATCTTCCAGCTCCTCGTTTTGATGATACAGGACTCCTGTAATTCAATTTCTTTTATTGTCTGAAACAGACCCGGGATATTGTATCTCCATTACCATTGCAGTATAAATTAAAGACAGCCATGGGGAACTTGAGAAAGGGTTCACTTTCCTCAGGGTTGAATTATGAAAAAAGTGCTCCTATGGCAGGAAGTAAGAGTGATGGAGTTTCCATATGATTGAAATATACAATGAAATTTTATTACAACCCCGATTCCAAAAAATGCAGCCCAACTTTTAAAATATTGCCAGGAACTGTATGATAATAAGTGTACAAGATCAGAAAAAAAATAATTTTTTACTGAAAGCTGCCATGTGAAGAATGTGAAAATTCATGACTTTGGCGCCCCCAGTGGTAGTATTAAAAAAGGCCTCTGCTACTAGAACCCAGGACACTGAGGTGAAAGCATAAACTGCACCGTCTTCCACTGGTTCTGTCTCATTCTTCTCAAATAAAAACATATGCCATGAGAACAACAATGCTTTAAGAAGCATTTAAAGATTAAGATGCCTTGAAATGGAAATCTTTAAAAATGGGTCACAAATGTATACTTTTATTTTTAAAATCCGCTAAATAATTTCCTAAAACAGCTAAGCACTAAAAGTTTTAGCAAACATTTCTAAACAGGAATAAATATTGCATTTGTTGGGGACTATTTTGAGCCACACATTAGGTGCACTACTGAGAATTTATGGGAGCAGAACGATGTATGTGGCATTGACTCAAATTGCCCATGTTCATTCTAATGAAAGAACATGTTTCCCAGTGCAATGGTGCTGCTCAGTGATGTGTTTTAATAGTTGCTAGGTCGCTCTTTTTTCATTGGAGCTTTCTTCCCTCTCTGCAGTTCAGCAGCTTCCTCTCAGACATGTCCAATATCCGAGGTGTGGCCAATAGGAGGGGAATCGCAGTGTGCAGCGTGGCGCCCAATCTCCCCTCAGCATCGACCTGCCGCTCAGATCACAGCCCGGCCCACAAAGTGTCCTGGGAGGGCGAGGAAACCAGGGAGGAAGGGCTGGAGAGGGTGAGAGATGAGAGAGAGGAGGAATGGGGGCAGAGAGCTTTTGAGTTGGAGAGAACACAGAGAGATAACAGTCCACAGGGTAAGACTGCAACCATGTGCACACACACACACACACACACACACACACACTGGCATGCACACACAGTTTCTAACCTCTGATCAAAAAGGCACAGAGTACACAGGCCGTGAAGTCATTGTGTTACACCCGCACCATCATCTCCACTCAGAGAGCTTATTTCACAGTGATCTATGCCTTTTGATCACATACATCAAAGTAAATGGCCCAGAGTAAGCAAGGGTGGTAAAGAAGTCATATTTTTATTTTGCTTATCATTTCATTTTAGTTTTACTATTTACTTCCTGGGAGTGATAAACGATAGTGTAACTTCCTTTTCTTTTACACTGCTGAAATTGGCAATCATGTCCTCTTGTATCAGAATAAGTCTCTTACATCTCCTGTGCACTTCTGTTTGAATGGTCAGGGTAATCAGCCAGAACTGATGTCCTATGTTCTTGTCCTACTTTTGCTCCAAAAAAGTCCAAATCAAACTAGCTGGAACACAAAGAAAGTTGACTTTTCTGCAACGTTTTCCACCATTTTCTTTTTTTTTTTCCATCCGAGTTTGCCTCACGTGTACCTTTGTCAACCGAGGGGACAACAAACCGAGGGAGAGTGGTGAGAAATCGTTGTCAGATAATTCAGCTTCAGTCTGATATTTAGCTTCCACTGCTGTCCACAGCGAGAGCACAGTTCACAGTTTGTTCTCTGTCAATGAAATAACCACGTTGCCTCTCCGTGCTAAGCTAGACGTCACATATTTCGATTCTCTGTTCAACCTGTTGTTTGAATAATACAGCCTGCAGCGGGAACTTCCTGCTTGTTAATTATTGATTTCTTCCTGTAGGAATGGGAAATAAGTTATTTTATTTTTTTGCTCCCCTGTCGAGTGTATGCATAAAAAAAAAGAGAAAAGCATATGCCCTGAGGGGCCACAGTAATATCACAGCCCATTAATTAATATGTGACGATGCTTATAGCGCGCTAATATTCAGTTTATTGCATTAATGACTCCAGCGTTAACTGCCAGTTTGATTAATCAATTGTAAGCAGTTATATATTTACTCCATGGCACCCACAAACAAGTCTCATAATGAATATTGCAATAGATGGCACAAGTCAATACGTGAGGAAGCATATTGGTCGTTTTTCTGTCACTACCTGCTGCTCATGAATAAATAAAAAGGAATGAATAATGGAATGCTGGGAAAATACTTCAGGTCCCATATTGCTCAGTTTTTGGCAATTGTGCCCTCTCTGAAGAAGTATGTTCTGTTATCGATCTTCAGGGTTTTTGCAAAGACGTATAGTTTTAATACAAGCTTCATGATTTTGTGGCGATCGAGGCGCGTCAGAAACAGTCTCATAGTGTAGATGGAGTAAACCCTCTTCCTGGAGGCTTTGCAGTCCAAATGCTGTAACTACTACTTGACCCGTAACAGGACTAATTACAGAAAGCAATTTATGAAGCTGTTTTGGTTGCTGAATAGAAGACTAGAAACTTTTGAAGGTTGGAATTAGACCTAAGTTTGGTTTAGTATTAGTGGTATTAACTATTTCCAATTAAAATGCTGTAAACTGGTCTGAATGGAAAGATTAGAAAAAATAATGGAAAAGGTGAAGGGAGCCAAACCAAATCTTGTGCTAATTAATTCATTAGTAATTATAATGAATTCAACTTACTTAAACATTATTAACTGAGGTGTGATGTGAAGGTTTACCTGTTCTAGACAGTTGTTTTCAGAATTACACAGTGAATGCCAGAAAAACGGCTCCTGAAGATTGTTTTGATGGCTCTCACAATAAGAAAAGTGCAAGGGATTTAAAAAGTTTGGGGCCAGGATGAGAATGAGGTTTGGCTGAGGGTTAGTGTTAGGATTAGAGCAGGGAGGGTCGGGTCCGTAACCTCAGGCATGGCTGCCAACATTGGCACATGGCGGTAGTCGCTGGCACAATAACAAATGAGTGTGTGTGAGGGAAGAAAATAAATGGAAAAGAAATATAGAATAAGACAAGCTTTTATGTAAAAAAGCATAAAGCTCAGTATATAAGTGTCCCCTCACCTGCATGCTGAATTAGACCAGTCGCTGCTGCGCTGCCTTTCTTATTTAGTTTGATTGATGGTACTGCCTTACTGCTCACATTCCCACAGGCGCATTTCACTTGTTCTGTACGCACTGGACCACGACCACCTAGCTCGGGCTCGGAAAGCTAAAGTTGACGTCCAGACATCCTGGCCCTCGTGGACAGAGTATGGTTTTGGTTACAAGATGGGCCAAGCCCTGGCTGCTTGTTTGCAGAATATCCAGTGTGCAGCACAATTTCGAGACAGACAAGCGGATGCTAGAAGATGTGGCAGACAAGGGTGACAAAGACATGCTGTGCCCAGATATGAGAAGCAAGCCACCAATCACAAAACCTCTTAAAATAATCCCTGCTACCAAGGTACACTGACAAATTGTTTATTGCTTTGTCAAACAGGGAAAGCTGTTTACCAGTGCTACTGTATTATAAAGCAACAGTTGAAAGAGCTGGAAAGCACAGTAGCTCAAGATTTATGCATTTTCAGGATTTCAGAAGACAGCACTGGGTGTGGTTTTAAAGTTTCAGATGTTGTGCTCATGCGCTAACTGCAGCTTAGTTTAAGGAACAGAAACACGTTTGTCTAGAAGGCTCTATTTTTCCATAACAAAATATGTCTCAATGCATCACTATTTACTGTGTCTTAATATAAGTAGCAAAATGAGAACTTATCGTCTTTAATTACCAGACTTATGACTGAGACAAGGAATAAAAGGATACTCAATTTCACACATTAAGGTCAGTGCTTTAACTGTATTTAGATTCGGCAAAAGTGGCGGTGAAAAGTAAACATTTTTCTCTTTCTGCTCTTTCCTATTTGTTCCACCTATCAACATAAAGCCTCTTTCGTTTTGCCAAAAGTTACTTTTAATCACATCAGCAGAGCTGCCAGCTCTTATTTCCGAGCAGCTTTATATTCCAAATAGAATTGTTGCTATAGCCCATGCAAATGATTTCCACTCTGGTGGTCGTCTGTAGCTCTGTCCCAGTTTGAACACTAATGTGAAGCCAGGCGTTTTATTGCTGCTAGATTAGAGCACCTGGTAGAGGAATGTACCTGCATCTTGCCTTATCAGACAGGCTTACGGACAGTTTTCATTGCGTCTTTATCTAAAGGTGTTGGGGCACACAAGTACCTGCCCTGCCTCTCTGTTCGACAAACAATTACTTAGAGGCAGGTCTGACCCCCCCCCCCCCCCCCCCGAAATACCTTCTCAGCAAAGGAAAACAATGTCAGCAATCACACTGACTTGTAAACATCTATTTATTTGAAATGTTGCCACTAAACACACGCAGGTTAAGGCTAACTTGGGACCCAAGGTCTGGCAGCTTTCTCCAAATGAAATTTCATCTGACTTCTTCACACAGACGAAATGTCAGGTTTGTGGCTGGAAATAAGAGCTTTGATTACTGCAGCATAAGCAGTTTGGACTGTATTTTTCCAATGTACCTGCTGTTTGGAGGAGTCTGTGTTTCACATCTGCTGCACTCCGCCACACTAGAACAAGTAACTCTGTGGTCCTTACCCTCCATGAATCCTCCAGCTGGTGCAGACGGCATTAAATGAGCAGACCTGGAGTTGCAGTGAGTGTTGTGGGATTTGGTGAAAATGCTGTACTCCAAAACAGTGAGGAAGCCTTTGGGAGAGGGCAAAATTCATTTTGAGTGTACTGCAACTTAAATAGTGTTTAAATTTGAATAGTTTGTGTGTGCGTGTGTAATGTGTGTAAGTCTCTCTTTACCTGGATAGATGAATGGAGGAATGAATAGATGGATATTAAAAGATTGGTTTAGATCTTCCAAGTCTATATTAAAACAATAAAACAGCCCACATGTACATTGAAAGAGTTTTTGGTCATTGCAATCATTTCTCCTGTTGACATCCCCTCAGCGTAAGAGATGGGAAAATCCACAGTCCTTGTTTCATGCAAAAATTCATTCAAGTGCCAAATCCAGTGTCTACCCACTTGATTTGGCTAACTCAGACTGCATAAGCCTCATATTACCTTGGAGCCATGCCAGGAAGGGATCTCTGCACAGCCAGGGCGGCCAGAAAGAATGATTACAGCATTCAATGAGTCTTTAAATGCACACACATTTATATCAGCTTAACAATCTTTAATTTGCCTTTAATTCTGAGTGGAACTTGTTGATGTGGCTCGTCGGCGCAGAGGAAAATGCTTCCAGAAGGAGTATGGAAATCAATATGTGTGTGTTTGTGTGTGTTGGTACATTAGGCGTGTCAGAGCTGGTGGATGAGGTGGCATGTCTCTCGGACTCCACCTCGGAGGAGCACTCCCTCAGTTCCTACACCTCTGAGTCCTTTGATGACAACGGTAAGACTCAAACAACCCAGCATACGACGTTCACATAGTTTTTTTTTTTTTTTCTCATTTGGCACAAGATCTTTAAGACTTATTCAAAGGAAGACAAAAGGGAAGTCTGAGTGTCACTGCTGGAGATAAAATTCCCTGGATGTAGGCAGCCCACTTTGCACTTCCACCACAGTGCATCAACTATTACTAACATATTGAGAAGCAAGCAGACAACAGACCAGTGGAAATCATGAAAGATACCTTAATGCAACCAAATCCATACATAAAAATACATCAAAGGCTAATGCACAGGTCTTAAGTGAAGGGAAAAAAAATTTTGTTCAGCCCTTTTTCTTGAAATTCTATAGAGTGCCTTTTTCCCAGATAACTCAGTACTGTTAACCCTTTCCATGAATTCTATAGCGTGTCTTTTTCCCAGATAACTCAATACCATTGATCTTTCTTTGGCCAAGTGTAAGAGGTTGGGAGCCAAACACCCTAATGATCATGCGTGTGGGCGTGTGGCTTTTCAGATAGGGAACCCATGGAGATGCTTTGTTTCCCGTCTAATTAGCGTAGCTGCACAGAAACAAGTCCTCATGTCTCTTCCACTCCCCTATAGGACACACACACATACACACACATGCATACAAACATGTTGGAAAGACTAACATGTCTCCACCTTTCCCATCGCACACACACATTCTCCATCTCATCTCAGCACAACCTTCCTGTCTTCATAAAGGCACTGATGTTGTTACTATTCTTCTTTGTCTCTCTCTCTGTATTCCGCCTAGCCTCCATAGTGACAGTCATACGTCTCGTCAATGATGCTGTTGATAATATTGAAAGTGAAGGTATGAAAGAATATCCTCTGTTAACTCCTCTGTCTCGTTTCTGTCTGTCTCCTGATGCCAAAGTGTTTGTTCAGTGGTGTAACACTAAGATATAATGTTCTGAATGCAGCCAAGCCGCCGCTGTTCAATCCCCTTTTCTATTCAGAATCAAACATCCTGCTCAGATTTCCAATATTTTTGTCAGTTTCTAGCACTGGATCTCTGTGTGTTTCAATTTTTTCCCTTTGGTTTCTGTGTTGTTTGTCTCAGTCTCTCTCTGACTTTCGCTTTCTCTCTCCCTTTGTAGTGTCGAACATGGACAAAGAACAGCGGCGGAACAGCCCTGGTGAGTGAGTTGCAAAGCAACTGAAAAACATCTTATTAACTTGCCATCCCTTTGGCTTTATTTCTCAAGCTCTGATCCCAAAACCCAACCTTTTGTATTCTTTACATTATTTTCTCTGAATACTTTTTCATACAGCATAGATTACCATTTCTGTTCATGCCTTTTTTCTTTCTTTCTTTTATTTTTTCAATACACAGACTTTGAATGTAAATGTAGAATCCCAGTTTGTAGTTGTGCTTCCTGACTTCCAACTAGCCTTCATTTCTGATTGGTGGTTCCATTTTAAAACGATAGCAAAAAGCACTTTCAGACTTTTTTGTCTCTTAAAATAACAGATTATATCGGATGTAGCTAATTAACATTCAGTTTCGAGCATGTGATTGGCTAATATACTGATATGTACTGATGAGTAACAAGAGAAGTTTATTTTTTAATTGGAAAATGTTCTGCTTGGTTACAATTTCTTTAATAACCAAATATTCATGGTTCCTAATGAAAAATCCAGTATCCACAAGGCTCTTCCATAAGAAAACTGATGAAAGGCCACAATGAAACTGTTAGCTGGTGTCTGCTTAATGTGCTCCGTGCGAGCTTATGTCTGTGTTCAGCTTTGTTTTAAAAAGAAATCCCACTTTCAAACCCCTCTCTGAGTGATCTGTGTGTTTTCACAGGATGACAACACCAACAGCGTAGCAAAGCTTCCACACTGAAACGCGAGTGTTAGTATTCAGAATCTGTCATATAATGGTCACAAATATCATATCAATATTGTGACCTCCGAATCAAGGCCTCCAGAAACCCGCGGAAAACATTTGGCTCATGTGTTAGATGTACATATTCAACATTTAATTTCCCACTGCTCATTTCAGCTCCAGATTGTAGCTGCAGGTTGAGATTGATTGTCAATACTGTGAATTACTAATTAGGCCTCCACTCAAAACTGCTGCGTTTCCGCTTTCTTCGCCAACAAAAGCTGAGAAAGCTCTTCACTAAATCGAGTTATTTATGTCTTTAATTACATGCAACTGCTGAAAACTAAAACAAAAAGAGGTTTGATAGGATTTAGATTGGAGGAGTGGATTTGATACTGGACTCTATCTATGAAATGCAATCAAACTCAAACGCACGTCCAACATTTTTTCATTAGAAAACTGATGATCAAATAAAGACCTTAGATCAAAAATACTCTCCAAAATATTCTCTCAAACAATCCTCTTAACACATACAGTAATTACTTCAGGCATGTGCATGTAGTTTATAATAGATTAAGATCATTTAAGTTATGCTGACATTTAATAGCTCAGTCAACTTGGGTGTTGTGCTCCCCACTCCAAGCAAATCCGTAACCCCGGCCTTGTGGAGGGTCTCAGTGGATTTTAGGGGCACTTTGAGCCAAGCCTCACACCCACATAGAATGGCAGAGGAGAAGGCAGCTTCAAACACTTTCCCTTTCACTCTAAATGGGGCATCCTCTACAAGCTGAACACTGACTTTCCCCTCTTACCAAATGCATGCTTTTGCTTAGACAAAGATCAGGGCAGTCGCACCTGTCCTGCACGATCCCCATGCTCTCGTCGCTTGCTGGCGCTGCAGTCTTAAAACCAATATTAATTGGCTCATAGTTACCAAGTCTGTTTGTTCTCAGTTGCATGTAATTTACTAGGTCCACAAAGCAGTTCACTACTCACCCATAGCAAGACTGCGCCCATGTCTCTTCCAGCCTAGAGACACATAAGAAGCTTTTATTTCAGAGAGAATTAAATGATGAATGAAATTGCTGTCCAGTAGCTTGCTCCAACTAACCCATTGGATTCAGTGCCTTTGTGTTAATAGAACCTGTGTGCAAACATATATTTCCTATTTTAGACAATGTGTATATATTCTCATATGTTTGTCAAGTCAAACATAGAGTAGTACCGAAACGACTGCATAAAACAGAGAAAAATACCAATTTAGTGAGAGAGGAAAAAAATCTGAAGTGAACAGCATTCATGTCTGTTATTGTCAAAATGGGCTGTGAAATTTTCAGCCTCCATTTGACATATCATTAATGTCGCTTGCTTGAGATAGCATGTGCTTGCGCGTACATTAGAGTGCATGTGTACGCTTTGTCTGTGTGTGTATTTGCCTGTTTACACGTACCGGCGCTAAATGGCTCTGCGCCAGCCTCCCTCTCCTGTTGTCGACTGTGTTCTCTTCCATGTCATAATTCGCCGTGTCTTTCTGCATTCAGTTGTTTCTGTGAGAAGAGCATTTCATCATCAAAGGCTTCCTGTCCCATGAGATATTTGTTTTGTTTTCCACTTCACTGACAGCGAGTCACCACCTGCAGAGCAAAGATGAGATTTGTGTAGAGTTCATCAAAGAGTACATTGCGGATTGTAAGAGCATTAATTTACTTTTTAGCCCTTAAACCTTTCATTTGAAAACATTCCAGCCAGAAGTAGAGATGTTTGAGCAGCATGGCATGCAGTGAGAACTCCCACATTTTTTGTGGTTTGTTGGCACGGCAGTCTATTAGATATCTCCGTCCACATGTGTCATGCATTATATAGCAGGAGTAGGCATTGCTAATGAGGGGCACTCTCTGTCCCACACAGAGGATGACCCCTCCGGGTTCTCTCACTTCATCAATATGATATTTTTTTCACTCACAGCTCATTAACCCAACCATGAATTATGCAACCTGCATGCTGTAGTTTGAAGGAAGTAGTGGATTAGCGGGGAGTTCTGCATCAGCCCACTTAACAGCACGAGCTCAGCGGTAGAAAATAGGAATTTTGTCAACAGATTTTATTTGCACATTAATAAATCCTAAATGAGAATCGGAGCAATTACACAACTCACACACGCACTCCCGCAGAACGCACACTAGTAAACTCCACAGTGACACAATGAGAAGCAGCCATTCACGAGCTTCCCGCTTCATCACAGACACAAACAATACTCACAGACATGCAGCACACACGACTAACAAGCCACACATTTCTGTGAAAATAAAAAGAGATCAAGGGAGTAGATAATAAGCAGAAAAAAAAAACTGGAGAGGAGGAAAATAGAAACAAACACACCAAGGCAGAGTGTATGCACAGGCTATTCATTAATGTAACGGAAATTGGCTGACATTTTTTCTTTTGGGTAAAGGAGTTTGTTTATCATGAGGCAGTGAATCCCAGATCCTGGCACCGTGTGTGTTTTTACACCTAGACTTCTCTGCTGTGGCTTTGGGGTGGGGGGGCAGAGATGGAATCTGCAGTCATTTGAGTAATTGTGAACATCTTCAGATCAGTCCCTCCAGTAACTGATTCACAAAACTTATTCACTGGTGTCACCTCACTTGGCTCGTGAAGATAAGATTGTGATGATACTGTTGTTTCAGAAGGGAGGTGATTTATTGATGTGGCACCTTTCTCAGGCTGATCCTATTAGAAAGATAATCTCATTCCTTGCTTGCGCTGTGCAGTACCGAATGGCTAACGTTACACATTCGAGTGAGTACTACATACTTCCAGTGATTTGGCAGCAATAGTTTGTCCAGGGAATAAAGCCTCAGGCTCCTAACACAGTATGTTAACTGAAATCCCTTTCTTAACTCTCTTAAGTAGGTCATCTCTCTACTTGTTGTTCCATTAAAACATAGTATTGGTCACTGAAGCTATTTCAGACTGTTTCAAAAGATTTATTCTTTCTGTCCTTTTCTTTACAGCATACCGCTGGGAGCCCTCCAGTCAGACTTCAAGCTGGTTGTCACCGTCACGTCTGCGTCCACCAGAGGTGGGATCCCATTACGACCTCAGTGACACCCAGCAGAACATCAGACGAGGAGGCAGCACGCGGTCTCTCCAGCTGGACTACAGAGTGATGGGCTACGGCGGTGACAGGGGCCAAGAGCGGGGACTGGAGACTGAGAAGAGGACCTTCCAGTGGGAGAGGAATCAGTCGGGCGGGTGGGAGAGGAAACGCATCCTGGACAGAGAAGAAAAGAGACGGCATGACGGGGAAGGAAAGAACCCAGGCAGCAGGAGCAGAGACATGGGGGTGCGCCAGGACCACAGAGACCATCAGCAGTTGCGCAGCCATGACAGCTGTGAAGACAGCTCCTCGCCTGTTTACGAGGAATACCAAGAGTCCAGCCACGACCCAGAGCAAAATGAAGACACAGAGAGCCTTTATGACACTCTACCCCCAACCCGACCGGCCTACGAAGGGTACCCTTCAAGCCCACCGGGCATCAACCTGCATCCGGCTCAACTCCTGCCTCCACTCAGAGCATGGGACTTACAGACAGGGGAGTTGAGGGGATCGCAGGAGGATCGCGGAGGGCTCGGCTCCAGCAGTCTGGCAGGTTCTGGGGACGAGCTCGAGAGACTACTGAACCTGGTGTCCCTCAGAGCCAGGAGAGCCACGCGAATAAACAGAGCCTCAACCAGATCTGAACCCACAACAGACTGGGATGGATTCAAATGAGCACACAAGACTGACTAAAACAAATATATTTAATATTCCTTTATAAATAAAAGAGAGGCAATGACCCTCTTTGATTATACTTGACATTTATAATACTACGCCACCTAGAAATAATTAAAGGAGAATATTACCATATATACTTTTATTATCCGGCATTATTATCCCGCTGTAAGCAAACACTAATCCACCACCAATCCCCTGGCTCATTTATAAGCTGGAGGAATAAGAGGAAATATATGTGTTGTGTAGACGCCTTCACCTGTGCTGCATGAGAGTTAGCCGAGATTGGCTGTGAATCAATGCTATTACATTTATTATTTATAGAATCGCTGGAGCACAGCATTTATTAACATCAAAATAGGAAAGGAGCCAGGCTGTCCCTGTTTTAGACAATGCCAATGTATGTACATATGTTATCACACATTTCATATACCGTTCTGTTGAATCACACACACAAGCACACAATCATTTTGGTAGCTCAACCATGTAATGCATTTCTTATTTTTATTGACACTTGCTCGGGGTTGTTTTGGAGAGAACACGCATCCCAGATGTAGCCTCAGAGATGCTATTAAGTTTACCATGAGACGATACCAGGAGATCTTTATTCAATCCAAATTCTTTTATTTTATAAATACACTAATAATTTGTTTGGTCGCTAATGAGCCTCTTCATCAACACACACATCAGGGATATCTGGCTCATATAACTGTGATGAAGTGCAGCACTTTAGGTAATGATACATATATATATATATATTTTTGTTTGTTTGTTTTACTCATGCAAATCAGCCGCAGCTTTGACCTCTCATTTTAACTCATGCAGATTCACTTATGAAAACAGATCCTCTCAATATACATTATGTACTTTGTATATATTGCCAAAGTTGAGCTTTTAGCAAGGCTTCGGATAGAATTTAGCCCACTTTACACCTGGTATTTACATGTGATATGAATTTTCAGACTTCATGTGCTCAAAGGGTTAGAGAGTCATGTAGAAATGCAGAGATATGGTGGCTATGCTGCTGTGTTCCTCGCTCACACACACAACAGAGGGAATGTAAATGGAATTAAACTTACATATGAAGCAACTTTGGAACACAGGCACAATAAACAGGTAATAGGAGTATTTAAGGATTATGGATTGTGAAAAAGCCAGACTAGATGCCTTTACAGATTGTAATAGAAACAGCTGTATTGACTGCCTGTAATCTCACACTTACCATGTATCCTCTGGTAAACACTGCTTGTGTTTAATTTGAAATGGAAATAGATGCCTTGTGGTGGAGAGACACTCAAGGATGTAAACAGCAAACAATATACTCACCAAAACCATTTTGTACTCGAGGATGGGGTAGATATTACCATCCGCATCACACAGAATGTCCTGTACATGTATATTAATGAAGATGTATCCATCCAGCCATTCATCCGCCTTTCCCATTCCTATTCAGGTCTACTCTGTAAGTGGGTTGCTGAAGCGTGTCCCAGCTTTCATCGGGCAACAGGCAGAGAAACATCCTGGGCAGGTCAGACCAACACATGGAAAAAAAAAAAAAAAACATTCACACCTGTGGGCACTTTACAGTTTCCAGTTCACCTGGCCTTCATGACTGTGGACTGTGGAAGGAAACCCACCAGGAATACTGTGAGAGCATGCAAACAGAACAGCTTCCAAAGGCTGAAATTTAGCCCTAGAACCTCAATGCTGTGAATCAGCGCCGCTGACACGTGAGACACCTTTGCTGTCTTGTTTTACTACTTCATTGCCATCCATCGCAGTTGAATCATCTTGCAAAGTACCTTTCAAGTCCGGATTTAAAGTTGTTTCAGGTCGCTGACTTGCTGAAGCACAATATTTATGTGCCGCTGTGGATGTGTGAGTGGCTGCACATTACAAGGACTTGAAGAATATGCTCCAATCAAGCAGATTCATACTTTACTGGAAAGAGAAAATGGCTTTCGTCTTAAGGGTGAATAATGTACCTGCTGTGCTGAGGCAGGTGAGCTATGTCTCAACACAGGCTACATGGGATGAATAATTACCCACAAAATATTTAATCCTATCAAGTCAGTCTTGTGACGCCTCTTATACATTTTTCTTTCCTTCCCAACTGGAATCTGGCAGATTCATTTAGCACAGCTTAAAGTCATCGATGTCCTGAGGAGGCACGAAGGCGTGAGAATGTCTTCTGGAATGTTAAGTGCATAAACTGTATCATCAGTCAGACAATAAATTTTATTTTGAAATCATTTGAAAAAGGGTATTATGATCATGACTTAGATTGCTTTGGCTGTTCTACACTGTCATCAGTTGAGCAGATTTCAGCTTAATCCTCTCATTATGCCCTTTTGTTTACCTCAGGAACTGATTTCTTTGCTGACTTGAATAGATGTATCCGGCTTATTGTGTGGCACTCTTTGTTCCTGTGAGTTACAGTTTTTTTTTCCACACTGACCCAGCGCTATGATCAATCCGTGGATCTCTAAAAGCACGTTATCTCTGATCTGTGCAGAAATGTTTTATGAGTCTTGTACACCAACCATTAGCCACGCATGAAAAATGAAAACCACAATCCACAGCCTCCGCATGTATTTGATTAATAGAACATGCGCCTCTGCACATAATCCAAATTAAAGCAGCTTTAATTACTGGATGCTACAAGGTCTGCTACTGGCGAGTAAGGTGACATTTCTTAATCGCTTCATCTACATCTTCAAAAGGTGACCAGTTATTAATTCTTGTTTGGAGACAAAAGGTTGGAGGCAGGCGATGGTCAGTGTGCTCCACTCTGACTCTATCTCTAACTAACAACTGATGCATCGAGGAACCTTTGTGGTTTTTGATTATTTCCTCTCCTCCCTCCCCCCTGTGGAGTTGACACACAAACTTTGTCCTTGTTATCCTCCAACCCTCCTCGTATGAACTCCACCGAGCTGACTGTCTGCCAGAAAACATTCCCATGGCAACCACACATCCCCCTGATCATGTTTGTATTTCATTTCCCCTGTCACAGACAACACATTTTGGGCAATTTAGGGGTAAGGAGGTGTATGTGTGTGTATAAGTGTGGGTGTGTGTGTTCACTGTAGCACAGATGCATGATGTCTGTCTCACATGAACATGTCTGCTCCCCAAATACTGTATGTTTACTTGATGCAGTGCTACAGAGAGCAGAGTTATTTGACACAAGAATAAGCAGTCGCCCACTCCTAAACATATAATACTCAGGTATGAGATAAGTCAGGATTCGGTGGAGTATCTGAGGTTTGGGAGAGAAATAGGTACCTTAAAATTATGTACAAACGTTTCAAGAATCCGTCATTACATCCTTTAAAATGACTATTTGCAAAGTGTACATTTTATGATAGCCACCAGCTGCAAAAGTAGCAGTATTTTCATGACAGCAGTCATTTTGTCAGAGTAACTGTTACATTTTTTGAACAGTGGATATCATTTTTGAAGGAAACACTTCATATATCTTTTAGTGCATGCCAGTTTGTGTCAGTGCAATAGATGGAAATAGCTCATAGTCAAATGTTGGCTGGCTTGTTCCAGTTCTATTCTCTCTCCCTGCAGGAACCATGAACCACAAAAGACACAAACAGGTACAAGGCAGAACTCGAGGGAGATGAATTTTTATTTTCTTCAGCCCAGGAAAAATTTACGCATTACTGTGTAAAATGCACATAAAACTCTATGAAACCTGGCACTGCAGGAAACATTCTAAAACTCCTATTACCGACTTTACCACCTAAAAATAATCAGCTTGCTTTGCTCCGCAATGCGATCACAACACCTGAATTTATGTTTCCTCTATTGCCCCTGCCTGTCACAACAAGGCAACACAGAAAATGAGATTTTATCAATTAGCATAATATGCTAAAGATGTCTCGAGTGAGAGGTCTCTAAAAGGTGCAGGTGGCGTGTCAGTTTTCTGTGAATCCACCCATTCATTTGTGAGGTTTTTTGTGCTGATTCTGCCTTCATTTGGGTCCTCTGAGGGAGAATAAGAAGACTCATTACCCACAGGACATGCATCCTTACAGACAAAACCTTACATAACATTACCTCTGCCTCTAGCCGTACATGCGGTACACACTGAATCAACAGCAAAAATGTAAACAGCACACCACAGGTAGAAATAGTCCTGCTGTCTGGTCAGAGGGAGGCGAATACTACAAGCAATTTATTCACCCAGATTCACAGCTTATTAAATTATTCTGACAAGGATTATGCAACATGTCCCAATAACTTACATACTCTCTCTGGCACACTCTTTTGATGACCATCCTGCTTGTTTAACGTATTCCAAGCATGCTGGCTGTCCTAGTGACAGGGACAGGGTCAAACCAAAGGCAAATACCGAGGGCGTGTGAGGGAAGAGAGACAGAGGGAGACAGCAATAAACAAAGTGACTGTTGTGTTTATTCATCATGCATCAGAGGAAACCGATGAGGACCTGCCAGTCCCTTTAGCTCTGCAGGCTTTTCATTGGACCATCTGGCATTTACACCATCAGTCAGCTAAGCCACTTAAAACCTCTTTCTACCCCCACAACCCTGATTTTTCACCCCCCCTCCTTCTTCTTCTCTCCTTTTTTCACAATGACGTTCCTCCAGATCTGGCTGGACACAGCAGCGAAGGGATGGGATGGACAGAGGGATGAAAGGATGTTACATAAAGGAGGAGGGGAATGACAGTTAGATCATGTAAGTAAGGCGAGAGATGAGTAGTGAAGTGGGAAAAGTAAAGAGAGATTATGATTCCCCAGTTTCTGCTTATTGAGGGGTAGCTGTGTGGGTGATTATAAATCCACGCTGTTCTCAGTAACACCAGGATTACACACCCAGACAGACCTAATCTATGTGCCTAACATCTGCCTCAGATGACAAACACATGCATGCACACAAACCCACAGGCACACGGTCAAACATGCATGCACAGCACTCACGTGATCAACATGGTTACGAATGCGGTCAGTGTCTCAAGCAATTTCATCGCATGTATTATTCAAGAAAACTTTAATCTTGTGAGTAGCCTATAATCAGACACAATACGCCTACACTGCTAAAACAAGCCAACGGGGGGATGGGAAAATTGAATGGTAAGGGGTCACGACCATGTATGACAATATGAATTCTCATCAAAACATGGCCCTCAGCCGTGTGTGACAGAGTAGAAGAGGCTGTGCATCCCATCAACCCCCTCCCCCTGCTGTTTTAACAGATTATTACTATGGCAATCCTCTGGCATATGCCTGCAAAATGGCTATGTGTGAGACAAGTTTGCTGCTCTTCTGCGTACTTCATGTCCTTTATTGGATTTCCTTGTGTGATGAAAGGGCATAAATGTCATTGGATTATGCCACAACTCAGCTGGTATTGAACACTGCTATATGACATAAAAAAGATGGTGCTTGTCTCTAACTTTGGGACATTTCTCTGGATGGAAAATGGCCACTTTCTGCAAAGTACACAAAGAGCACTGAGAAAGCTGAATCCCATTATCTGGGATATGTTTATTTTACCCTCTGCAAGTCTTGGCTTGAGCTCTGATATGCTGATTTGGCAGGGGCCTTCAGTGTCACCATGTTGGACTTTATTGCAGTGCTCCCAGTTTGTTCTGATCTTGTAAAGAAATGCTGTCTTAAACAGAGGTGAGACAGAATGATGGATCAAAATTCTGTGGAGAAATTTGGCTGCATCATGGGCCTCAGAGCTCAGCTTGTTATCTGCTTTAGCTCTGAGGAATTGGTACGCTGTCACCCTCGAGATTGCTGATATCTGATTTTGGTAAAAAGGAGGTCTGCTTTATATTGTGCTTTGATCATCAGGGGGTTTTTATGCTCGCCCGCAGAATAAGCATCTAGATTTGCTGAAGTTGCTACAACTGTAGGATTTTTATAAGGTCCTTGTTGAACTGTGCAAGCGTGAAATGCCTGTGGTAGTAACCTTTATAGTCCAGCTGATGACTCGAATGTAAGAACAGTCATAACACGTGAGATTGTGAGACTAACTCACCTAACAGGCAGCTGAGGAGCACAGACCACTGCCAAAACAAATTCTTCTGTCACACCTGAAGACACTATTCCTAACTAAGACATTTTAAATTTAAATTACTTCTTGACACTGCACACATACTGGGATTAATAACTTCCACCTCGGCCCTCTAAGTCTCTGTGCTGTGGCTGTAAAATGATAATCTAATGGAAGAAATTCCAAATCCAGATTATACCAAAATCCCTTTAAGCATTTCTTGGTTTAGGGACCATTTTCCACCAAATTTTGCACAGTATTTTTGTGCTTTCGAGATTTTGTACCACAAAGCTTGATGGGCTGACAGACAAGCCAGTTATAGAATGAATATGATTCCCCGTGATTATTCAAAGCAATCACTCAATATAACAAAGCCAACAAGCTATGCTCCATGTTATGATGGCACTTTCTAATCATGTGCCCTTTTTTAAGGGGTTAATACGATTTATTTCACATTCTAAAAACATTTTTCTTGCAGCTACACATACTGACTATCAGTGATGAGGGGTTACAGGTTTCTCATTCTCTAATAAGACAGCAGCCTTAATTAGTAAGAAGTGAGTCATCTGAAAATATAAACATTATTAAAAAAGAATGTTAGAGGAATTAATCAAATCAGCAGTTATAAATGTTGAATGGTTGTTAATAAACAGATTTAAGTACACATAAGTGGTGAAATGGTCCATCAGAACTGGCTATAAAGACAAAGCAAGTGCCCTGATGGAGGAAGATTAACAGCAGCCAGTCTGAAAGGTGTTCTTATTAGTTGCATTTAACTGAGCTTTAGTAACATTAATAAATCAATTATGTATAACATAGAAATGTTTAAAAAGATGATCAAAATGTGGTACCAAAATTGCTGTATTGCTAATTTCAATTATCTCTTAGTGTAGTCCATAGACACCCCAGCAGGTCTGTGATGTTTGGCACAGTGATTAGCGGCTAAATGCTAGCGTCCCTTATTAGGATTCATCCTCAGAGGACAGCGAATGTCTGTGGAAAACTTCCTCCCAAGTCATTCAACTGTTGTAGAGACAATTCAATCTGACTCTGGACCAAAGCGTTCAGATCACCTGACCAACAGAGCAACATTGCCACCGATACAACCAATCCATTAGCATGGCTAAATATTGAACACACTACAGGTACATTTGCAAATAGCACCTTTTATGTATTTCATCTAATACATGCAATAAATTATTCACAGCAAAGAATGGTCCACATGGTAATCAGACTTTTTTCTCACATCCACAAACCTTAAATCAACATATTTTTGTCATCACTGCATTTCAAAATGAACTGCAGGATCACAACATGCTGTATCCATACTGAATGCTGCTCAAGACTGCAGCCTGCTTCTCCTCCAAACCTGTTTTTCATCTCAATAAGTACTGCAAGAAGATTAGATGTCTTTGTTTGTATCCATGACTGCAATACAAATATGGTTACACTTGTTACATTATTAAAGACACTCGCGAGAAGGAAATCTATTTAATAGTGCTAGTATAGAGTTGCCAGGCTAGTTTTCCCTTGTTTCTTCACACCCTTCTCTCCAGACATTTGTTTTGGTGGCACCATCTGGTGATTTGAACAAACCTCTCTGTGGAACAATGGCTCTGAGAGAGTTAGCCAAGAAAAGATTCATCAATATTAATCAAACCATGTTGTCCTGTAGAGTACAGCAGAAAGAACACGGCCATATGGAGCAGCTACGTTACTTGTTATGGTCGAGGATGGTGTTGATGACCAGCTGTTGTGGCCGGTTTCTCAGAGCATCATCCATCCAATTCCCCATTCCTTCTTTTATTCCCTCCATACAATATGCTTTGCTACCATAAGTGAGTGCTTGAGATTAGTCAAGGTTCTTTCAGAGCGGGCAAACACAGTAATCACATCGGCTATAGATTCAGAAGTCTGTGAAGCAGGTCCACCGCAGTCAGCACAGCTTTATCAGGGCTTTGCAGTATTCAATTAGGCGATTTATGTTTTGTACTGTCATTGCCTGCTTTTCTTGATGTGTGATATGCATTCATTCAGTCGCTGCCCATGCCATTGTTTCCAAATTCAAAGTGTGTGTATGTGTGTGTGTGAGTGTGTGTGTGTGAATTTGTTTTTATGTCCTGGAGGGGACTTTAATCTGACTGCACACCAACCCAAGGGGACTTCCTGTCACCATTGGGTCAAAATTGCAGTCCCCACGGGTCCAGACTGCTTTACTTTTTCAGTGTAAGTGTTAGGGTTAGGCATTCAGCTCTGGTAGTTAAAGTTAAGGTATGTATTGCACAATGTCAATGGAGTGTCCCCACTGGGATAGCCATTGTTTCCATACTGAAAGTGTGTGTGTGTGTGTGTGTGTGTGTGGCCATGTATTCCTCACGTTGTGTGTACATAAATCTGTTTACACAGTCACATTGTGGGGACTCGCCTTCCTTATGGGGACAAGACTCAAGTCACCATAATGTACATGATTAAATTTTACGATGCAGACTGGGGTTAAGGTTAGGGTAAGAGTTAGGGTTAGGTAAGTCGTGGTTATGGTTATGGTTAGGGTGAGTCTCCAGGAAATGAATGAAAGACTATGTAATGTCCCCCAAAATGTTGGAAACATGACTTTGTGTGTGTGTGTGTGTGTGTGTGTGTGTGTGTGTGTGTGTGCCAGCGTGGCTGACCCCACAGCCAGAGCTGTCTGTCTCCTGGTCATCACATCATGCCTGTGGAGCACATCACCCTGCTCTAAAGCCGGTCTGCTCTAATCTGTTCCTGTTGCTGTGCTCGAGGGCATCCGCTGCAGCCATACGCCCAGTGGTGAAGAGTTAAACAAGTGAATGGCGCTGGCCTCAATGTGTCACCACTGGCACTGACAGTATTGATGACATATAAATCCACTGGATCTGATGGAGACTTCGACTTCATTGTTGCCACCAGTTACCCACGTTAAGGGATGAATGGGATGAGACTGCCACCTCCACTTGATCTGACTGGACTGTGAACCAATGTGAATCATAGTCCAGAATCCAAATATGGCACCCTGGAGGAGGCATGCATACACTGCTAAATGGTTTAATCAATGATGTATTGTGTTTGCAACTGAAAGACTCCCATAGCTCCAGGTGTTTATCTTTTATGATTTGAGTTTTTACAAGGTTACTGTATTGACACGGGGTTTAATAATCCTAATACATCAGAAAATGCACTTACTTATAAATTTCAGACAAAGACCAACAGCAAATTATTCTACTTTCAAAATGTTCTCCTGCTCATCTGTGACAAATGCTGCACATAAGTCACAGTGTGCTGATTGGACTTCCCGTGCCGACCCACCGCTGTGTGTACACTTAGAGCATTGTGCTGAGATCAAAGACAAATTCTGGGAAGCCACGCTGGGAATGGCCAGGGGAAAATGAGGGAAATCTTCGTTTGCACGCACACCTCGGCGCGGTAGCGGGAGATGGCGAGAGGAGCTCAAAGGAGGAGGCGGAGAGGGAGAAACACATAAAGCCAGGTCGGAGGTAAAAAATGTCCATCGTGAAGCCGTGTCTCTCTCTCTGTCCCCACTCAGTGGTTTTCTCCACAGCCAGCTGTGTGCCTGGCTGAGGGCTTCTCTGTGATATTTACCACAGTACCGCCTCGCAACGCACAGCGCCGGTTGCGTCGTAGTTCAGCGCACGGCAAGGGCATCACAACTGGTTAGGGAAGACGATTTGCTCCTGCGTTTGCACAGAGAATAGCAAATTAATCAGAAGGACTCTCGAGGCGGTGCAACGGTTTGACATTTTAGAAAGGAATAGCCTTCTTTTTTCCCAACGTGGGCGCATGCAGACGGATGGGAGTTCGAGATGCCAACCAGCAAGACAGGAGCACTTGAGGAGGATGGAGACTTTAAATATGAGTGGTCTGGACCTTCTTTCATGAGATATTTTCGAAAATAATTTACATGTCCTTTGCTGGGAGGAGGTGTGGCACCGCCGCGTGTCCGATCAGCTTTTAGCGGCACATGGATGGATGACTTTTGTGCGAAGATAAAGAAAAGAGTCCATGTAACTTTATATAGGTCACACCACATAACATCAAGTAACTCATATCGCCTATAAGTCGCTGACTTGACGTGCGCTCTTGTGGAACTCGGGGAGGCACCCAGGTGCGCTCCATGTTTCATTTAGGACACACCGGTACCGGCGGTACCTGCGGGACTTAAAGCACAGTCGGGACGTGAAAGCAGCGTTGGGCTTTGGGCCAGTGATGCCGGACACATTCACACTCATAAAGAACCGGACAGAGCCACGGCTGGGGCAGCTAGAGCGCACACTGGCCACGGAGGGGAGCGCCCGCCCCGCCTGGGTCATAGGAATCCTGGCCAGCGTGTTGATCTTCACCACGGTGGTGGACGTGCTTGGCAATCTGCTGGTCATCATCTCGGTGTTCAGGAACCGTAAACTGAGGAACTCGGGTAAGATCCTTTGTCCGTTGCAGTGATGCAGAAAACCTGGTGATTAGTGAGAAAAACCATTAATTATAAGTCATATAGTGGAGGAAAAAGTCGTTATGCGCTTCCCCCACATGTATGCCTACGCTGGAACTTTCATTACTATGATAGTACGAATTTACATAATAATGTAGGCAGTGTGCCTGTGTGTGAAATCGATTCTGTAGTGAATTCTGGGTAGAGTAAATCTACTTTTTTCACCCTACACCTCTTTCTTTAGGCTACTCGTGCGTATTCCATGTTTTGACCCATACACCTTTGAGCGCACTTTCCCCTAAAATACCACTGACACCACTGAACCCAGAAACGATTCCAAAGCAGTTCAGTGCATTTTACATAGATTTTACACAAAAATCAAACGTTCCTCTGAACTCATACCACATAATCTGTGGTTTCAACTAAATGCCTCCTGTTAGGTTAGAGTGCCAACCTATTTCTGTAAGCCTGCTGCAGCCTAAATGGCTAAAAGGCTCCATAGCTTCTAGTTGACAACATTATCCAGAGCACCAGAGGCTTCATATCTTGCTGAAGGGCATGTGCACAGAACGCCAGGCTGCCGGTGGACATAGTGATGGCTGCTACGTGGATTTAACCAGCACATTTTCAGTTCAGGGATAGTGTGCTGAAGACTCAGGTGGCCAATTACATCCCCACAACTTTATATCACACTATAGTGACAGCTTGATTGAAACCTTGTGCTATTAGAACTATTGTAACCACTTGGTGTCTCTCTCTTGCCTCATCCTGCACTCTTTACCAGAAAGGTTCAAAGGTAGTCTGACTCACACCTGCCCTGTTAGAGCTGGTTAATAACTGCAGGTGAGTCCTTTTGAAAAGCTGGCTGCACTGATGTTGATGAACCTATTCTGATGTGAATGTGTGAAATTACCCAGGAGGCCTCATGCAGCTACAGTGTGGCATAATGCCAAATCATAAAGCACTGGAAGTAGTCTTTCATTCCAGGTAAAAACATGCTCCCTTAGGGTTGTAATTCAACACTTTTCTGGTGAAAATGAGCTCCTTTCAAGGATTTTATGAAATCAGACGCTGTTATTGGTTAAACGCCTAATTTGCATCTCTTCAATAAAATCTACTGACACTTTTTTGTTTACTGAAAATTAATGAAACAAATTATTCCTGAGACTAGTATCTCACCTTCGTGAAGATTTAAAAAAATGCTTAAGAGCTGATGTGAGACTCAAAACTTGTCAAGAAGGATGTCCTCTGCAGTAAAATCTGCAAGGCTGTGCTGACCGGATATTTTGTGCTTTATCAGGCAACAGTTAGGGCAGAAAATATGCATTTATTTGCATATTCAACAGCGATTTTTCAGCCAGTACGATGCAACCTGGAATCTTTCTTCCTTATTAGTCGATGGGCAAAATACCCAGAGGATTAAACAAACAACTACTTTCCTTTCATTTAAAGATATTATGAGCCTCTCCTTGTATTTTTTCACATGGGAAAACACTTTTCTTTTATTTAAGCGTATTTTTTCAGTTAGGTGGACACAATCATCACTGGAGCATTTGAATGCAAGCCTTTAAGTCTTCACAGTAAGACTCCCACATTCTGCACTCGAGCATGGATTTTTTTTTTTTTTTAAACTAAGGTTTAGGTAAAGTTCAGCTTATTCATAGCTCTGAAATGCCTTGAACCAAGGTTTTTCATTTATTTAAGGTGTTAAGAAGTAGTAAGTAAGTAGTAAGTAAACAGAGCATTTGTAAATCAGGAGCAATATGTCATGTGTGATTGCCTTTTGTGTGTAATGTAACTTACAAACATCCTTTTAATGATTTTCTTAAATTTTAGGCATGGGGACACATTTATCAAAGCTGCGTTCAGAGGATTTAATGGAATAAAACAGAAGCATTCCCACTATTTGAGTGAATAATGTCTTGGAAGTGTACTTATTAAAATCACTATAGTGCCTGTATACAGCAGCATGGCCCCAGTGAGAATCCAACAACACGTTTGCTTGTGTTCCATATAAATCCCACTCTGCACACACACTGGTAGTCTATAAAAATCACTGTATTGGATAAGATCATGTTTATCCTTTGGCAAAACATGTTTATCCGTCCACAGAGCCTGAATCAAGTGGCTCTTATGCTTTTTAAGAGGAAGCGCTCATGGCTTGGATGCCAGAGGAAAGGCTGATCATGTTGCTCTTTTACTGAAATGGGACAATGACACCACCAAAGAGCTCAGCGCTAAATTCTGCCATCCAGGACACACAGTACACCTGCCAATCTCATCACCAATTTCATGAATAATTGCCTGCAAGGGGACGCCTGGCATATCTTCGGGTTAATCACCTGTCTGCAATTTTCCCCATATAGACCAACTAATAAGCTAGATAAGACTGAAGATGTAATGAAACATTTACACCTTAATTAAAAATTGTCTGCCTGCCTCATTTCGACATGGTATTCTTGGATGTTGTGGGTTCTTCGTTCTTTATGTATTTCCAGGTTTCCCATAGCCTACCTCTCCAGAAAGGGTTATATATTTGTGTTTCGACATTCACATGGTGCACTTCTGCCTTAAAGCTGATCTCTCTCAACTCAAACAGCCCACTCAGCAGTTCACAAACCACACTGAACCCACAGCCGTGAACTCGCAGGATGGCTACTGTAGATTGGAGCAACCCACTCAACAGTTTAGATGGGAAAACACCTGACTTGTATATAAACAGTCACAGCAGGAGGAGAGGGTTGACTCTGCATAAGCTCCTGCTGTGGCAGAGGGAACAAAATAAGGTGACTGCCGAGTGTTCGACCACAGTATTTCGTCAGCATTTGCAGTTAGTTGATGACTAACTGCAAATGCAGGCTCACGCTGTAGTAAATATTATAGTGTAGGCTCATTATTATTCTGACACTGAATTAAAGATATCTGTGATTCACCCTAATGAAAACTCTGATGGCCATGTAACCAAACTGCGTTAGGAATGCTGAGGGATTCCGCGTTACCTTTCTGCCTTCTCACTTTTTTTTTTCAGTGTTGTCTTTTCAAAGGCCTCGGTGTTTCATTTAAAGGGCATTGTCTCTCATCATGTGGTATTGTATGTGGGCAAGACTCTGCCACAGACACACAATCGCACACAGGCATGAGCCATTAGTGCCATTTGTCGGCTGAAATTTGCCTTTTGAAAAGAGGAGCTTTGACTCATACACAAGCACTCTAACATACAGATGTGGGCCTGCGTGAACAACATGCAGGAAAATACAGTAAAGCATATGAATCTTATGTTGATATTGTGCTGAGTGAGTGTGTGTGTGTGTGTGAGTGTGTGAAAAGTGCCTTGTACAGTTGTGTGGGACAGAGGTTTTTGTCCCCTGAGATTTGTCTTTGAAGGAGCTTAGGTGGTGCAAACCTTCAAAGAGAGTTATACAGGATCACACATTACAGAGACTCTTCACAGACACGTTATTTACATCATATCTCTCGCCCCCCCACCCCCACCCCCCACACCCCCATTCCCTCTCCACGTTCTTTCCTCTAAAGCTCTCTGCCTCTACAAAAATAATGCTTCAAATATTCTCTAGTTAAGACTGAGGCCTGACAAAAAAAACCTGTTTCCCCAGTGCAGTGCTTCACATCCAGTCTGCCTCTGTCCATGGTGCTCAAACACCGAAAATCAGTCTCTCCATCTATCTCTCCATGGTGCCGAAACACTTGAAACCTAAGGCCTCTTTCAATCTGCGTTCTTGTCTGTACTTGTGAAATGTCATCAGTCACCACCTAAGTCCTGTTCCACCTCTAGCCAAGCGCAGTCAAAATGAATGAAAGGGTTCCTGTGCTGCTCGTTTTATCGAGGACGCTTTAGAAGCTGCATTTGTGCATCAAACAACAGCAACGGTGGAGAACGTGCGCCAGGCGCGTTTTGTGATTTTCATCGCACAATTCTTATTGTGTCACTAAATTAACTGAAATTAAATGAAAAAGAGAGCAATTTGATTTCAAATATGTGGTTGATTAAACCAAAATAACGCTTGCAGAACAGCCCCCAAGATGACTGGCAGGCTAACGTCCACAGTCATCCAAGGTGAGAACAGCCTTACCTCAAGAAGCCACTTGGTAGTTTACCAGATGAGGTCTCTGTTGTGTATAGAACATGTTGCAAATTCATTTTGGAAGATAAACTTTGTTAATGCCAAATCAGTTTTTGTTGGACACTAATGCTGTTCAATGGCGCTGCCTGTGTGAACATTTGGGTCTTAACATGTACAGATCTCACTGCATATCCCAAAAAATGCTAAATATATGCAAATGAAAAAGAAAAGACATACATTAGAGTGAAAATACCTGCTGAAGTTGAACTTAACAAGTCCGAACTTCCAAGGATGAGAGTCTGAACACCGAACGAAGCCTTCTTTCTCTCTGTTTGGCTCTCTCCATGGTGCTGAAACATTCAAACCGCGTCCCTGCTGGCCGGACCTTTCTCTTTCTCCCAGCTGTCCTCTATGACATCTACTGCTACTACTAATAGTACCGTTGCTCTGTCTCAGCTGTGGATAGTTAGCTGTTCTCACATTGATAAAACATGAAAAAGTGATTAAAATATTCATACAGTAGAGAGAGAGAGAGAGAGAGAGAGAGAGAGAGAGAGAGAGAGCATGCACATGTGTACGTCTGATCTGGTATAATTAAACTTGTGAGGAGCAACTCTTGAGAGCCCTGGCACTCCTAATTGGTTTGTGACAGCCGGGCCTGACGGCTTTAAAGGCTGATTTTTCCTGGTTAAGATTAAGGACTTGGTGACAAATTTGTATAGATTAACTGGAGGTGTTTAGTGGCCCTGTTGAGTGTTAGCCCCCAGTGAATGAGTGCAAGTCAATACATTATCCTCCCAAATGTGTGACTGAAGAAATGGGAGAGAAGTGAGACAGAGAGAGAGAACTCGTGTTGCAAATGGACAGCTTCAGCTTTTTAGTTTATTGGACAGTTCCCGAGTCTACATTTCACGTCTTTACATTTTAGGCATTCCGCTGACACGCTAATCCACAGCGTCTCCCAATGAATAAGTATGGAGGATTTCCGTGTCTTGCTCCGAGACATTTTGACAGGACATACGGATGTTAGCAGACTATTGCGAAGAATCTCTCTGAGCACGAACACCACCCAGCCGCCCTGTCTATACTGACAATTATTAGGAGATGTGCATTAACTGCAGATTTGAGCAATGGGTGATTAACTTTCATGACGTACAGTGATTTCAAATGAATGAAGACATACAGCGCTCATCTTTGTGAGAGGAGAGAAAAAGTGTTTTTGTTGCACATTCGCAACGGATTTGTTTATAAATGTCAGCGAGAACTAAGCCTGGCCGAGATATATCAAGCCATATATTAGGCAATGTTGCACTTCTCCAGAAATATATTACCAACTGCTGAAAATCTATCTTCCAATTCACCTATAATGAAAATGTAGTGTAAGCTGCAGTCCTGTTGCAATTGTTTAATTTTCCTTTGCTTAATGTTGCTTAATAACTCACTTTCACGTTGAAACTATATTTCAAAGTGACTCACTTAATTTGCGATTTCATCTCGTTGCTATTTTCTGAGATTTACTCCTCTGAAATAAACTGAGACAGAACTTGCAGAATCAGGACTGAAAAGCTATCTGCAGCGGGTTATTCTATTGCTAAAGGTGACTTATCTTCCAGTTCATTGTTCTTTGTTTCCTCCTCCTTGAGCAATAATCCATTCGCTGTTTTCAGGATCATCTCCAGACTGTCTTAGACTGCTACAGACATGAATGATATAAGAAGAGTCTAAACCACATCAAATATGTTGCAAAAGGAAATCACAACAGATAAAACAAGATGTGAGACACGGGGTATATACAGTATCTAGTAGGAAGTTCCTTTTATGTTTGTGCTGCTCTTTTTGATATGAAGCACTTTGTAACCCAGGTGTCAGTGTTTCAAAAGGTGCTGATTTACTTACTTGCTTCTCAAGTACAATACTTGTTATTTCTGCATCACTTATATCTCAAGCATGTACGCCCACAGACTGCAGAAACTAAGATTTTATCTAGGTAAAAATCCCCTAACCCTGATCCAGCATCTCCCCAAAACCCTTAGGTTTCGAATGGATTTTAACATTCTGCTCATCACTTTTAAAACATAGTTATGCCCTTCATTTCCACTATGACCCAGTGGGTATCCTCAGATCCTCGGCTCTTTTTGGTTTCTACTATAATTTATGCTCCCGACCAAGGTTTTTTGCCATGGGGGCACTTGGATGTTTGATTTTAATTCATTAAAATCAAAACAGGAGATCAGCCAGCTGAACAGGTTGTCAGGTTGATCAGATTTCCTTTCATCCGGAGGAGCTTTCCCAGCTTTCTGATGCACGGATGAAAAAAATAGGTTTTCCAAACCAGACAGCTGAAGGCAGGCTCGTACCATCCGCCCCACGACCCTGTTGGAACCTTTTTATGTACGTAACAGAGGAGATGGAGAAAAGGAGGCAAGGAGAGGGAGAGATCACAGAGCAGGCGGAATGGAAATAGAGGAGTGTTAAGCTGTAGCTCAAAAAGAAAAGGGGAAGAGATTAGACACAGGGGCTCTGTTGCTAGTTTGATTTGAATTAATCCATTTACTTGATATTGAATCATTTGGAATCACGCGTTCAAATTGCATTTGACATCCCATTATACATCCCATTGTGACAAACATTAGCCACTCTGTAGTTTCATCATGACGTTTCATGTAGAATCCATAGGGGAGTTGCCACTGATCTATAATGCATGGGAGGAGAGTGTCTGAGGGGCTTTGGGGGATTTTCTGTATGTGTTGAGGCTTTGCCATATAATTCTTTCATCATCTGGTTTTACTCTTTCTTTTTTCTTTTTTTTTTGTCTTACTCAGTGAGTATTTAGGCAGAAGAGAAGGTTGGACATGACTGCTGGGGATGTTTTCAGCAGTTTTAAGTGCTCTGGGAGTCTACTTCTGCCTGAGCTGTGCCCAGACACTGTCCTGTATCTTTTGGGTGAAGCATGACTTCTGTAATTCCCTTGAACACAGACAGTTGGATAAAGGAAACAGGAGGAACTCAGACCAGCTAGATGGAGAGGAGCAAGGCTAGAGAGAGGGAGAGATGCAAAAGGAAGGAACGGTTTGGATGCAGCTCAGAAAAATGACAAGGACACTGGCTATAAAATAGAGGGAGACAGCCCGACATTTAGATAAGAGAGGGAAAGGGCTGAAATCTCTTGCTATGAAAAGTAGGAGAATGACGCTGTTTTATGAAGGGAAGAGGCACAGCCGAGACAATGTAAGAACTACTGTCATGTGTCATCACAATCACCCAGTTGTTATCAGTACTTTAGTGCTGAGATGGGGGATGACTCAATAGCAGAAGTTTGCACATATGCACGCACGCGCGCACACACACACACACACACACACACACACACACACACACACACACACACACAGCAGCTGACAGAACAATTTTATTTAATCTCAATAACCACGAACATGAAAGATTGGCCCATTTAATCTGCAAAGCAAGTGATCGGTAGTTTCATTCCTTTATTCCTTATCGAATCCCGTAATGCCTGCTGTGTCTCCCCGTATCCATAATACATGCATTGTGATAATTTGAAGTGCATTATGTAACAGTTTCTCAAAACCCTCAGGCAGCAGTGGGTGAAGAGGTGGAAGAAGCAAGGGATTTGCTGCAAGAGAAGGAGGAGAAAGAGAATGAAAGGAGGAGGGAGGTGAAATAGAGAAGACGTGAGATATTAAGGGCAATCTAGGATGAGAATTGGAGGGTGGGGGGTTGTCGCAGGGATGTGCAGAACTATATTCATGCAAGCGACTCCACAAGCATGACAGACAAACAGAATGTTTGTTTCAGGCAGATGCAGAGAGAGACAGCGAAGCAGGATGATGCCACGTCCTAATCTGCTCCTGGATGCAACCCTGCAGAGATGTAGATGAAGACTGTAAATGCACTTAAAGGCTTAGAGGCCAAATATGAAAAGTATGATATTGATTTTAATGCATCTGAGAAGTTATTTTATATTTAATTCATAGGAATTTGTGTTCAGTCTGCATTTTAGTTGTGATGGGATTAGTCTATCGTTTTGGTAGCAACTTTACGGCGGCGATGTTTGAACTGAAAGCCCCCACGCAGCACAACTGATATCATATCATAAAGCCAAAGAAATCATTGCAAACTTTATTTTTAGAAGAAAAAAAAAACTTTCACTTTCCAGCCAACTGTATCAGCACAAGATTGAGGGCTACACTTTGATGTGTTGCACTCTGGTGCCGCTTAAATCATTCAAGTGTTATGTCAGTGGTATTTATGACACTGAGTACTTTGCTTCAAAGAAAATTAAAAGATGAAAAGTGTTTAGTTTTCATTCAACTAGTTTTCTATTTGGTAAACCCTGAAGACATGTTAAATACAGTACAGCAGTTTAGATACAGCTCATTAGAGTTGGGTATGTAATCAGTCTCTTCCAAAGAGAAACCTTGGATTAGTATGTGTAAAGGCAAAATCTGTTTTTCTTGAATTGAATGCTTCATCAATCCTTATTGATTTCGACTCATGCGTGGTCTAAGTCTGTAAAACTCAAAAGATGCTCAAGGCTCCAGAGTCAAAATGGAAATTACCTCTTTTGGGTAATTAAAAGTATTTTTTCCTCTCTTCAGCCTATTGAAAATTTTTAAACTTTGTCGTTATGTTGGCATTTTTGCAGCTGAATGGGCTCAGAAGCCCGAGTGAATGAGACAATGACAATTGTTATTCTGATATGTCCATTAAAACAAGGACATTGCAGTAAAAATCACATAAAGTGAAATCAACAGAAGAGGTGTTTGTGTGCAAACAAAGTCACTTTTCTCCTCTGGGGACGGCATGTTCATTGGTCTTCTGTTCATCTGTTTAACAACTCCCGATCTGAGCATGTTTGCAGCCCTGCTGTAACTGCTAGCAGACAGTTAATTGCTGTGGATTCAAAAAGCCAAGTCTTCTGATCAAACACAGAATGCTCAAAGAAATGAAAGGCCTTCAAAGGCTCCAGTCGGTCAGCTGGACGTAATTCTGTCAGTTAAGACAAACATTTTGCATAATGAAAGAGATTGTGACTAATGTGCCTTTATAATCAATAACGTCAATAGTGATTTCTCCGTTTGTGCGGTGCAGCTTTAATCTAGACTTGTATTTTCCCGATGTTCACTGTTATAATGATGAGCTAAGACAGCTTTCTGGTTTAATCATCTGCTTTGCTTTACAGTTCAGTGTGCACTTCAAAGGTCAATCTCCTAGGACTAGCCAGACTTAATGTCTGCCTGCTGTAGTCAGTCGAAAAGCCAGTAAGCCACAGCATCACAGGATTGTGTGGGTCCAATGTGTAAATTTACTAAGTCACAGCTATAGTGTAATATTGTACCAGGAATCTACGGTGCAGAACGGTAACCTTGCTGGGAAAAGAGGTTACTAAGTTTTTATTATAGGTAATAACAATTTGTTCTTTGCACGAGCTTCTGTCTTAGATCTCCTAGCTAGACGTTGAACTATCACAAATACCCTCTAAGACAGGCTGAGGTGTATCTGCCGGTGCTCAGAGCCTGGTCGGCTCAGCAGCATGTGCTGCCACACTGAGCAGAGCAGCATTTTGAATGAGAAGGAATAGAGGGAAAAGCGGGTGAAGGCCAGTCTTGTGTTTCCTAAATGGGGGGAGGGGGATTACGGAGGGATTGGCTTGCCTGAGGCAACGTGTCCACAAAGTACATTTTGAATGTGAACTGTCCTGACCTGAGTTCATCTCCACGCTCAAACAAAACTTCAGCAACAGATGACGGTTCCATCGAGTAGCCTACATGCATCATTCGTAGCCTTGTGATGCACACAAATAGTTTCTCGTATGTTATTCGCACAAGATATTCTGCAAGATTTCGTCTGGTTTGCGAGGCAGTTTGAGCTGTATTAATACCCGAGTAAAAGATAAACAGGCAGCTGCAATACATTTCCCTTGTAGCCTCTGAAAATCTCACCAATAATTTGCTTCACTGATTTCGCAAACAGGCAGAAGCTTTCTAGTCCTATACAGCTCTCAAGAGCCAGCTAAACTGACTGAAACTCCCTGCAGTCACATGTCTGTTTGTGTGAATAAACAACAGTAGCCTCACAATATATCGAACTAAAATGGAAGGAGTCTGTCCGTCTATCTGCCTGTATGTACGTCCGTCTTTCTGAGAGATGTTATACTAAAGCAAAGTCTTGTAATTCTGCCATTCTGCCAACGTCTCAAACATCAGTGATGTAACTTTTTAAATGAACTTTCGTTGGGTCCCAAATAAGTAAGTAGCCTGGTCCCAGATAGCCAGCTGTTAGCAATGACAGCAGCCTCTGATTATCTCACGTTCACTATTAAGTGGAACTAATCCCAATCACCGTTCAATAGCCCTGATTCTGGGAATATAAAACACTTGATGCAAAAAATTAAAAATAAAAAGACTAGCCCTTTGAATGCTTTTGTTCCAAGAAATAGCCTGGCCCCAGATAGCTGGCTGTTAGTAATGACTTGTGAAAGCTGCAAGCAGCAATGCCGGAGGCCAGTCAGTCAGCCCGTCACTAACAGACACGTTTTGAATGGCCATGCACCACTTCTAATAACGTTCACTTGAGGTTAATTTTATTATCTTTTGAACAATGTCAACATTACTTCCCCTTATTAAATGTGATTTCAGACAGCAGTGGATATCATACAGAGGTCTACACATGAGGCCTGTTTGTGCTGCTGCATCAGAGAAAGGAAAAAAGAACTTATACACTTTGAGTACAAATCAAAGATTAAACAGTCGAAGTTAATGTTCATGTTTTTTGTTCAAACGTGTAAACTTGATTAAAATCCATACATGACTGTTTGCCAATGTTAGCACTTCATCAATCCAACAGGAAGTGCACGGTGGCCTATTCAAAACAGAATTAGTTAAAGCACCTGCTAAATCAGATTGAACGTTTCGTCGCTCCTTCCTCAGCTGAGGAAGTTCAGTGATTCTTTCCAACAAACATCCACCTCCCAACCCCCAAAAGTGAGCCGCAGCTCACAAGTGCGCAGTCGTGTTTGAAAAAAACACTTCAATTAGAACAACAAGAAGTCAGCTGCTGCCAGGCACACACATACTATATGTGGCACCTGTGCATGTTTGGGAGACAGGAAGTGTAATCACACCTGATAGAAAAACAAATTTGTACCTAGAAATCTGGCACTAAAACATGTTGACAGACCTGAGCATTATTTCTGTGCTGTGTTGACTCGTGTGCACACCCGAGGTCAGGCTATAAAACCAGTGCCAGAGCTAATGTGGCATGCATTGAAGATACAAATTGAAAGTTAATGACAGTGGACTGTAAGAAATGACATAAACCATTCATGGTGCCCATTAAGAATCTGATGCTTGATGAAGTGTCAAGCAAAGGAAAGAAGAGTGGACATGATCAGCAGATTAATCCATCAGTGATTATACTTCTAATTACACTTGGTGGAAAACATTACACCTTTCAGGCCCACGAGAATCAAGCATTTCTCAGAACTGTTACATTAGTGTTGTAATTCAGTGGGATGATTTCAAGAAAAACTTAAACCTCTAATCTTTTCCACCTTGTTTCCATGTATTAGTCAAACTGGTGACATGTTTATGAAGTCCAGAGTCACTGCCGGCCTGAGGCATAACTGAATTAAGCAGTCGCTTTTGGTGCCACAGCAACCAAAGGTCCACACAGAGATTGAAAAAGAACTATTTTGCCAGCCACATTCTTCAAAAAATACACATGGTTTCAATATTATTCTGCTTTCTGATTTATTCTTCTTCGACTTTAACAGTCCTGTTGTTTCCCCTATTAAAGTTTCTTCCTCTTTTTTATTATAATTTAAAGCAGCTATAATCAATATTTTTACATGAGCAATGGATCACATAACAAACCCAGAGAGATTTTTCTCGTGATTCTGCAGAGTTCCTTTTCTCCTTTGTTTTGTGGCATGCAACTTTACTGTTTTGGCTCCCTTTTGCCTCTCTCATACTCAAGTTCACAGACACACCAGCACCATACAACAATGAGTTATGGACTAATTAGTGAACATGGTGGAGAATTTTATAGTTCAAAAGCAAAATATTTCCCCCAGGTGATGGTGGGGACCAAAACAGAGTTGAAAGGAGAATATTGGAATGCTAAGGTTGCTCTGTAAATGTGAAATAGGCAACTGTTTGCTAATAGTTCGCCATAATACCTTAAAACATGACAATATGTCTGTTTGTGTTTTTCCTGCTGGTTGATCCCAAGTGGCCAAAAATCAGTTATTGCAGGTTTGAAATTAAAAAAATATTTAGTTATATTGATGTTTTTTCTTCTTCCTCTGCACATTTTGCATATTGTAATTGCAAAATAATTGATAATAGTTTTAGAAGACTAAAATATTTATACGGTTAGTATCATTTTTCATTTTTTAATGATTATACAACCCATTGTTTCTGCAACTTACTGTGTGTGTTCAGGTGTGCAGTCCAGTGAGTGTCAAGTCAAACTCTCCACATAGGGCCTCCCAAAAATCTGGGCAGGTCCATGCAGTGATAAACAGTGTTCTGACATGAATGAATGGCAGCAGAAGAACAGCAGGCAGGGTTCTGTCTGTTCCCTCCTTACTGGAGAGCACTTGAAATTGTATGTTGTTTAAGTCAATGAGCCAGAGTCCACTGCTGAAGAAGTGCAAAGCAGAGAGGCCGAGGAAGAAGGATGCAGCTGATGGTGCTGCAGCCCACAGTTGGATCACAGCTAGCGTAGCTGGAGAGTGGCCTGCCAGACCAGCAGCAGCAACATCATCACCTCAAGCCAAGTTGATGAGGACTGAACTGCTGGGAACCAACAGGCAGAGCTGACTGGCAGCATTTGCGCTGCAGTTGCCCATCCTTGCCAACTAAAGCTACAGTAAATCACTATGCTGCTGTGAGTTTGACCATAGTCTGTAATTTTTCATACTACAATGTTGCTGACGCCAGCACAGAGGGGAAAGCGCCAACATGTGTGACAACAGGAGGCTTGAAACTTACCTCAGAGATAAATTGAAAAATTAAACCGGTGTAACAAGAGGCCAGCAGAAAGCTTTGCATTCAGAAAACATGGCCATGAATTGTGATTTTCTGTAAAGAACTTCCAGGACAATGAGTAGTACAATGGTGCATGCACTGTGGGACAGCCAACCAATGTGAGTGGAGCCCAAAATAGCTCAGGTTTTTAGGCTACACTGCTAGCATGGGAATCACGATGGAGCTTGTCCCTTTATTCCCAGGGTCTAGTGTTCCCAGGCATGTGTGTCTCTTGGCATGAATTAACTGGTAAGGGCTATCTCTGTGGTTCAAATTCCGAAAGAATAAAAGGAGATGGTAAAGATCTGTTCAGCCACTGTGGAGATATCAAAGTCAAGAAAACTGTCTTGTCTACAAATTTAAGGGCGTAGATTTTCAAGGAGTGTAACATCAGTGGGCTGCAAGCTGTAGGCGGGTGAGAAAGATACATTGAACATTTGACCTAGGGCTGAAAAAAAAGCATTGCTGAGAACAGGAAACCTTTGAAGGGGCTTAATGATGGATATTGAGCTGGGGAACATGGATACGCTCCCTGGCACTGTTGGGCTGTCAGCCCACCACTTTGGATGCACTGGCTTGAAAATGTGTGCAGATACCCAAAGTCCCGTGAGGATGAAACCCACTCTTGTAGTCTTTGTCTCGTTTGGACTACAGACTGCCAGGATTGACTGGGCATCCACACAATTAGTTGCAAAATACCTATGGCTGTGCAGTTCTTTTGATAAAGCATGAATTGTACAAGATGCATTGAATAACTCAAGGTGTTTAGAATAGTGTACTGCATGTTTAGGATGTTCTTTTGTTGGAGATCCAGGACAGGTTCTGGAAAAGCTCTCTACAGTCTCAGTATCAGGGCCAGGAGTACTTTTTCACATTCCCAATTAGCATCAAATATGATGCAGTCATTGTATCACCAGCTTCTCTTTTGACCTGCCTAGTGAGCCCCATGGACCTGCTTTAATCTCTGGCTCTTTGATATTATCTCAGCGCAGTTCTCCATCAGTGAGGTACAAGCAGCGCTGAGATGTTAGAGAGAGCTAGAGATGAACTTAAGCTTCCTGTATGGCCTGTGCATGTCAATGTACAGGGCTCGTGCGTTGGATGAACTTGAACTTTCCAATGCCAAGTCCTTGAAACTTTCTGATGTTTCTTTAGCGATCGCTCTGATCGATTCCACACTTTAACTTCACTGCACTGTTGAATTTCACGGATGCTTTCTGGTTATTCTGAGATCCTGAGAACTCGCTCTCTCACTCTCTTCAATAGCTTTCACATGTAGTTCCACAATATGGACTAGCTGGCAGTTCCCATCATAGATCAAGGGCTACATCTGATACTGATGTTGAACGTGGTTTAACAGTCTTAGTGGGGCAGTTCACCAAATTCCAAAAAAACACCACATATTTTCATCATTTCCTTTAGTGGTATGATGCAGATCTGTTTTATTTGCCTGGGTTTTCTAAAGTGAAAAGATGTTTTTTTGTGGTTGTCATTTTATTGAAAAGTGACATTTGAAAAAATTCAGCAGTAACTTCTCTCTCCACAAACACTGTCCTGGTTACTCTGGATAACCCACATGACATGCTGTCAACAGATTTCATGGAGACTGTGTCTTTAGTAAAACTGACTTCCAGTGAAAACAGCTCAGGATTTTTCTTTTTCTAACTTCGGTAAACTGACTTTTAAGCAAAGTGCACACGGATGTTTGCACAGCTGGTACAATTATTTCCCCAAAAATCATTTATGTGTGCTTCAAAAGCATATCTTGGAATTTAAGGAGCTACAGAAATGCACATTATTCATTTTTTTTGTTATTATAATTTCCATTATTCAGATGAACTGCCTTCACTTCATGCCACCTCCTGTAGCAGTCCCCCAGAGAGACTCCCCTCCAGTGTTGCCTCTACCTGATATCTGATTTCTAAAAGTCTTTGCCTTTAGGTTTCAGTATATGCCATTTGCTGTCACTGGTTTGTCTCCAGTGCTGTTGCATAAGATGCTGATGCTCTTTTATCAAGCCAATTCCTCCCAGTTTGTGTTGTCTCTGACAAATCATTTGGCAGTACCCATTTCTGAGAGATTTTCACGTGGGCTCTGGCTTGTAGCATATTCACAATGCCTGACAAAAGATATGCCCTACGTAGCATATTCAGGAACACTTCAGAGTTCATTTGTGTTATTTGTGACACAGCAGTCTATCTAATTGCAAATGATACTTTCATGTGAAGTGAAAAATCGCCTCTTTGTATTCATGAGAAAATGTGAAACAGCTCAGACACTGACACCACAAATCACAAATATGATGAAGCTTTTAAATCTGTTATGTGATATCCTGATTGCTGACTGATTATCTCTGCTACATAGCTAGGTCATCTGTTTACCCGGCTGTAATTCTTTGGGTTCAGATTTACACACATATTGTATGCTTATGCTTATGCTTATGCTTATGCTTATGCTTATGCTTATGGCACCCTTCGCCTGTCAAGCCTGTATTGTTTTGTCTAGAAACATATGAGCAACAATTATCTGGTCAGGCATACACCCACTGAAACAAAAAAGATTGATTAGAAGTTTTCATTGATGTTACTGCAGAACTAGTTTGCTTGGAATTACTCCCATTGTATGAAGTGACAGTCTTGCCAAAGGACAGGGCTCGTGGGACACGACACAATGTGAGGGCTGCCTCTGCATACATTTATGAAATTCTGCCCCTCTACCTCTAAAATTACAGTGACAAAAAAAGGAAAGAAAAGTAAAAACAAGACCAAGTTGAATAGTTTGTGTGCTTGAAACTCGTTCAGCATCAGGGAGCGTGGCCATGACACAGAAAAAACATTTTGCAAGACAGTTCCTGAGGGTTTGTGTGGAATAAAACCACCAGCTGTAAATCCTTCACTCACCCCTTCACCTGACAAGCTTTTTTATCACATCACAACACTGTATTATAATTCCACCAATGCTGTCCATATGCTGACTCTCTCTTGCAGCACGAGGCCAAGACAAGCCCCAAAGCACGTGCCTGAACATGAAACAGCCATATGTGCTGGCAGGACTAATTATGCAATGGCCAAACACTGTCTCCTCTCATTGTGCTTTGAAACTAAGTAGCTTTCAGACCAGGGACCAATTTCTCCAAAGTGCAGTAACAAAAAGAGATATTTTGATTTGATAAAGGTAACACAGTGCAACCTCAAGACTGGAAGATTTTTATTCTAGACCTTCCTTCTGATGTAACTCCAACTCTGCAAGCCCTCATGTATATGGTAATAGGCTCATGTTGTCCAGTCATCATATGATACAGAGGCATCTGTCTGCTCAATACCTCACCAAGTGTAATGCTCACAACATATGCAACATGTGCGTTTTTTCCTCTCCAGATGTTGTCTGTGTTCTTCTTACATTGTTCTCTATCAGATCTGTTTGCTAATCACTCTGTTTTACTGATAATTAGCAGAAACTTAACAATATTCATCACTTATAGTCAGTGTTTACTCTTGGAAACAATTCTGTTGTTCGGTCCAGTCTATTACACTGACAGTTTAATAGTCTCATTATTGCTGTGTTATAAAGTCTTTCATTGCTTTCTAACTTCGATAGCATACTCCACACCCAGGGTGATATACAATTCTGTTCATAACATTAATAATACTTGGTTAAGTATCTTATGCATCATACTATGATGAGGCGTAATAAGTGAGCTCAACATTTGTCATTTTAAAAATAAGTTTGTTGGCCATTCTAATTTGTCATGAAGTTCTCGCATGGCGAAAAATCAGTTTTGTGCAGATATATTTGAAGAAATATCCCGGAGGATTGTGGCTCAAAACAAATGACTGTCTATGCCAAAAAAAAAAATCTCTTTTCCATCCCACACATAACAGATAACACTTTGAATAATTTAATGCATGCACAGCCACATTTTGAGGCATAATTTGCACATGTGCAAGCAACTTAGCTCAGCTACACAAAGCTTTGCATGCAGATGCACCCCTCTGCATTAACTGGGACAGCACGTTTAGCATAAACTGGTATTCAGATGGATGTGGGATCAGTAAGACAAACATTAACACAAGCAGCACATTCTGAGGCTCACTCAAACTGGGAGATGAATGACTTTGATATGTTAGTTTCTGCATGACCATTCTCTCTGAGTGTGACAGCATAAAGGGCAGAAACGTGACCCTTCGTCCCACCTACTGAATACAACTATTGATGGCAGTTTAATATGCATATTGTTTGTTTGCAGGGGCCAAACAGATCATTTATTTGCATATTAAGATATGGTTATTTGGTTATACATAATGGGATTTGGAAATACATAAGGGATTCACTGGAACTTTACCATAGTGTTTACAGAGTTAATATAATCAGACTTAACATTATTAAAGCTATTATTGTTGTCTTTGCTGCTATTCTCTTAACTGTTTGAGAGTCCCCAGTGATATCTTAAATGTCTTTATTAATTTCATTCAGAGCTTCATTTGAGGAGGCTCTGCACTCCTTCCCCCCTACACCATCTTTCTTTCTTTGTGTCTGACTGAACATGATTTAAAGTGTTCTTTATCATTATGGAGGTGATTTAGCCGTTACGGTTGGTTTGCACGTTTGCCTGAAACTGAGGTTATACTGCACGGCACTTCTTTAATTGGTTTTCAGTTAATTAGTGTGGCGCACACAGCATGAGTGTTGTGTTTGTTTTTGCGGTCACTGTGTTGTGCTGACCTGCAAGAATAATAGGAAAATGATGTGACAGTACATCAGATGGCTTTTTTTCCAGGAACAAAAATTGCATATAAATGCAATATATATAGAGCTCAATAAAGGGAAACTTCTTAAAAGCAACTGCAACAATAAATGCAAAATACTTTAATTATTCTTGTTATGTGTGTTAAAAGTTGGGGTTTTATGTAAGTTATTTAGAATTATTTATGCTTCCACTGTGAAATCTTAGCGATTTCATCATGTTGCATTAGATATGTTGCAGCTAGTTGGTTAACACTGTTAATTCATCAATTATGCTTATTTCTAAAATGATTTAGAAATGAAGCATCATATAGAGTGTTTCACCTTGTCTACAATGACTGTCACAGACTGTAAGCAATCAGTGCCAACTAAAGAGAGGTGATGGAGGCAGGGAGAGCGTAGAGCCGAGAGAGGCAGGTGAAGAACAGCTTCTTTGCAAAACTGGTTTCAAAGCAGTAGCTGACCTACAGCTGATTCATATTTACTAAAATATTCAGCAACTAGTTCCTACCCACTTTCCTCCAATGAGTTTTTTTAGCTCTTGAGCAGAGTAACTTGACACCAACCTCCAGTGTTGAAGTGCTGCAGTAATGTAGATAGAGGTGATACAGCTAACATGATGTTGGAGGTGATCAGAGATGCAACAGATTTGAAATACTCAACCAGAGGAGGTCAGTGAAACTGATTTGCAGCTTGGTGTTTAGTGACTCTTTAAAGCTGGAGGAAAGCATGTAAACTGAGACTCTCTTGACTGCAATGTGACATTAGCTCTTGGATCATATTTCATTGTTTTGCCAGTACCCAAAACAACCCCCCTATAAAGAAACCCTGTGCATTGTTTTAGGTAAAGATGGGTATAGTGTGACATGGTTAAGGCACTGCAAAATCAGGAGGTCAGGTGTTTGGGTGTATTAAGTGTCTGACTTTGACGCAGGTGACTGTGATTCGCATCCTGTCCCCATTCAGCAGTCAGTGTTTGTTTCCTTTAAGCAAGAACTTAACCTTAAACGAGTAGTTGTTACATGCGAGGTGTATAAATTCTGTGCAAAATAATACAGGGTGCAAAATTAATTTTTACCTTGTATTACTATTATCAGCATTTTTTTTTATTATATTGTGCATTTTTTATCTTTACTCTTAAATTATTGTAATTTTACTTGACAGTTGCAATCACCCTTGGCACATACACATTTGCAAGCATTTGCATTTGCACATTATTATTGTTAGTAGTATTATGATTATGTCTGTTATGTTTTGGTAGGATTAGGACTCAATAGCAGACATGCAGACAAGGAGTATGGGTCAAAATAGGACTTTATTAAATGAGTGGAGATTCCAGTTACACCGGAAACTCATAGCTGAGAAGTCCTGAGAACAGCAAGTGAGGCTCAAGGTGGAGAGCAGTTCATAGATACGCTGGAGCACACAGAGCTCAGGTGGTGTTAGTTCTTGCATTGATGGTTGAGGGCGAGAGGCTTGAGGCAGGTGAAGGCAAGAGGCTGGGCAGTGTGGTGGCATAGATGCTGTAGATAGGTGCAGGAGAACTCACTGATCAAAAAAGGGAAAAAGACAGAGGAGATCAGGCACTGGGGACAGACATGAGAGAGCAAAAAAGTAGATGATTACTAATACTCATAGGCAACACTGATAAATGACCAACAGTACCACTAAGCACGGGAAACAGTCTGGCAACGAGTCTTCTGCAGTCCAAAGCCTTTATGCTGTGCTTGATTGTGATCAGTCCCAGCTGTGAAGGAGCCAAAGCCACACCCCTGCCCACAGCACACAAGAAAACCTAAGGCTATGTTTACATGTAGCAGGGTATTTTGGAAAACAGATATTTTGGCCCCTCCGTTTTCAAAAATAACATCGTGCACACAACATAGTTTTCAAAAATGTTGTCATTTACATGAACCCGGATAAATACGCTGTCGAGCACATCATAACTATGCCAAACCTATGGCTGTGAGTGTAAACACAAGTCAAAAGTATTTTCAGTCGCATGTAGTTTTAACTTTGTAGTTTGTGTTTCTTTACCTTTTTAAGTGTTTCATCCCTCTTTCTAACTGAATGTTGAGCTATTTGTACTGCCACAAAGCTATTTCCCTGCATGTAGTTAGAATAAAATAAGGAAGGCTGATATAATAAATACAACAGATCCCTGAATAGTTGAGTTCATTTTTTTGATTAAATGGTTTAAGGTACTTGTAGCTTGTTGGTCTTTGTAATTTCAGTTTACCATCTCAAAAACACTCTGTGGCATTCAATCAGCATTAACACTCTGCATGTCCCTGTTTGAATTATTTGAGCTGTTTAGAGTTGAGCACTAACTTCCAGGTAAATTACAATGTTCAAATTGAAAGGACTCCTACCAGATAAATTGCTGCATATTTCTAATTAAAACGTTACCTCGGGGCTATTTATACCAATTTACTCAACCAGGATGACGTCTCCCCTCTGCACTTCTGACAGAATGTACTGGTGGGTCAGATAAATGGCGTGTCAAGCCAAATATGTTGGAATAGGATCAAAATAGCCTCATACCTAAATGACTGAATAGGCTGATTGACTCCCAGAACAACAGATAGAGAGAACGAGCACCAGATCTTCATCACCATCTTGTTAACATTGTCAAACAGTCACAATTTGCTTAGGTTTAGGCACCAAAACTACTTGGTTTGGTTTAGGAAAAAATCATGAGTTAAAATAAGTACATTACTGTTAAGTATGTTATGCAACTTAAAATGGGTCATTGTTGGCTTTGGATTTGACATGGGACACGAACTGCAGTCTCCAGGATGAAGGTCCTGTGTTTGTTTGAGCCATCCTTCCACCCCACCTTCCTCCATATGCAGACTTTCTTGGTCTTTATACTCTCCTTTGGTCCTGTCGTATTTACTGTGGCCCCTAGAGGTCATCACCTGACGATAAACGTAAATATGGGTCATAATATCCTGCTTGGACAGTTGACCTATACAGCTGTTTTTCTGGAGAGCACAAGCTGGATAGGATAGTTGGTGAGCCATTGATACAGAGTTTGCAAAGAGGAATTGTCTAGATATCTATTTAGAGAATATATATATTTTTTTTCTATTTCCACCTCTCAGACTTTTATATTTGATTACGTGACAAGTATTGGGACACTTCATTCGTGTAAACAAACAAGTCACAGCTTGAGATGGTCGTGATGCCAGCTGAACATCCACATGCTGTGTGTTTGCTGATGTCATGGTGGTTTCTAGCTATTGAAGTAACAGTTCACAGTTACCTGTGGCTGTCATTTAATGGCGCTCCCATCCTAAAGTGCCTGATGTAAATTTAATGATTGTTGTCTGGAAGAAGGAAAATTCAGACACTTACAAACAGATCTGGATGTACTGCTGGCCGCATTTGTCCTTGCTCCTGCAGGAACTGTAAGCTTATGAGAGGGTAAAGCTTAACTTACTGTACAGTAGTTGCCTGAGGCAATTGCTGCTATTCAGTTACAGCAAATAGACTCAAACTTTTGCTGATGTTTCTCTTCTTCTGCGAACTCCTTTTAATTTAGGGAGTCAAGAGAGGAACAGTGCAATTTTAAGGTCATTTTCTTCACATAGGAGTAGCGAGACATGCTTCCAATCCATTTCAGGCTGGCAACAAGACCTGATCATCTGCCTGTGTGAAACACATTCAACCATGGCGAGGAAGGAGGGTTATTGGGTCATATTGTTCAAACCTAACGCTTCTTTGTCAAGAAATTTCAAGAGGAATCTGAAGAGTAGGTAAGTGGGTAGACAAAATAAGAATCAGACAGTGGTGGAAGTGAAAGGTTTGCCTTTCTTTCCCTCGCGGGGTCGGCTGGGCCAAACTGAGACTGACATGTACGACCAGGCAGTCGGCAGGGCCGAGTGAGGAAGCAGCTGGCACGCTGAGGAAAGGGCTCTGATGTATAGTGAGGATGACAAGATCGCTTATTGCCTTGCCGACAAAACTATGAGAAAATGTATTACTCCCTTATCTCTATCTTGTTCTGTCATCAGCTTATTCTCCTTTCCCGTCATCCGCTGCTAACAACTGCATCCTTTGCTGACCTTTCACCTCCTTTTATTGTTTGCCATTTTCCTCATTTTCTATTTCCTGTTGACAACTTTATTCTTTCGTCTCTGTCAACTGAGTCAGACATCGCCTTCTTTTTGTCTTTGTGTCATGTTCTTGCATTTAACAGATTGAAGAAATGAACAGAGGTGACAGCTTCATTAGAAAATAACAGGGCTGTTAATTGTCCAGATCACATCTTGTGGGAAATGTATCATTTACCCTCCTTAAATGAGACTTGCTCCATACTTTTAACGCAGCCTTTCCACATGAAAGTGAGGCTTTTATCATGGCTGACCACTTTTCCCTCCGCATCACTCCTCTCTGGATCCCGTCCCCAGTCCTGTCATCATTCCCTTGCCATCTATTTTTTGCCCCCGTTCCTCCACTGAAAACAAATTTAAATGCAAACAAGGCAAATCTGCCTTGCATGTCCTCCCACAGGAAAGACATTAAAAAAAGCAAATGAGAGGAAAATCTTTGCAATCTCTTCCCCTAGGGAAGTGCTTCCAGACATGGAGGGAAAACACACAAAATCAGTTTTGGTTCTAATGTTGTTTATTACAATAATCACTCACACATTGCCTTAACAAAGAAGATTACGGTTCACTTTACATTTCCATATGCAATTATGTACACGTGAATAACTTTGTGAGGAGGTGTACAAACTTCAGTTTTAGCACCCAATCCAGCTGTTAGGCATAAAATAATAATGAAAAAATACTGCAGTGCAAAAAAGGCTGTTTACTATGCACGTTTATTCGTTTCCTCTTTGATTGGTGCAGTCAAATAGGTTGCTGCTGCAAATTAAACTCAACACTTCAGACTGTGTACATGCTTTCATCCAGAAATTCAAAAAATTCAAGGTCTCTGAACAGTTGGTTGTCCAAATTGCGCCGCATTCCCGGGGGCTTCTGGGTAAATGAAGTTGTAGTGTAATCTAACTATAGTTTACATTGCTCCAAAGCCTGAAAACAAGATTACAGCATTTAATCTTATTCTCCCATCTACGGTATGAATAATTATGAAATGTGATCATCATCATAATCCCTGACTTTAGTGAACAGATGGTTCAGAAATTCTCACAGGTGTGTCAGCGTGCATCTATGTGCGCTTCCCACATGTGAAACACTTGTTTGCTGTCTTGTTGAATGCGTGCTGCTCCCTGTCAGGCTGATGGCAGAGAAACTGAAGTGGGCCAGCTACTGCTCTCTCTCACACACACAGACCCAGATTTCCTGGGTCCATGCCAGAGCCAGTGCACATGTGGCTGCTTATCCCGCCCTCATGCATTAACAGCACTGCGTGGTCAGAGAAGTCATAAACAGCTGTAGGAGAGAGGATTTTGAATCTGTTTTATTTTTTTGATAATTATAACCATCTGCTTTGCTTTTTCAGTCTTATAACAGTGCTGAATGATACATGACCATTCGCTGTTTGGGTAAAGAAACTCCTGTAGCTCATCCTTCCCTATTTTACAGTTGCACCATCACAATTCATAATATTCACTCAACAAATTTAACATCATGTAATCTACTTTCCAGCTCATTAGCTCCCAAACAAAATAAACTACTCTCACGTTCATGAATAAACATATCTGTTAAACAATGCTCCAACACAAAAGATGAAGCAAACACCAAATTTGGCAAACCTACCTGAAATCTGATTTAGTACACAATTATTCCCGAGCAAGAGCCTCATCACAGCCGCGCAGGAGCTTATATAATGCTTGCTGATTCTAATGTGGTGTGATGACATGGCAGTGTAGTAGAACAGCGGGTCGTTTTACAGGTCAGACATTTTCACAGTTTAGACGTGGCAGTGAATGCCTTTCGAAAAGAAAACACGGTCCTGACAGCTGCGCGATGATTGTCCAAATCCTTTAAAACTTGAGTACATGCAGCTGAACTGTCACAGTGCCAAAGGTGCTGCACTCTTTGCTCTGTCTGAGGTGAGGTGAGGTGATTGTGCAGGGGACCTTTTTAAGGAAAAATGTTTGCAGGTTTTGAGTAATGAAGGTGGGAGAATAACTTCTGAATTAATTAGAAGGCAATTCAAAAGAAGCTGTCTCATTTCTAGAAAATATTTAACAAAATGATCTTTTTTCCCGGCGCCTTCCTTTGTACGTGAACTTTGATTGCTAACTCTTTCTTGTCGACTGAAACCATTTAAAAAGTTTTACTGCCTAATTTCAACTTAATGCCATGTCTCATCTCATGGCAGCCTGCTCATTGCACAAAATCATTAAAAAATAGGCCTTCAATACCAAGTGCAATTGTAGGAACATTAATTTTAAGAACATATAAAAAATTTAATAGTTAATGATCCAAAAACTTGAAAAGTAATTCTTTAACAAGGTCTATTATCAATGTATCCAAATCGACGTTGTTCCCACAGCACATAAAGGCACATTTTGGATGGTTGAAAAAGCACAAAAGCAAGTAAGAACAAACACAATTCATGCTACAAGATACTGTAGGTAAGACAATACAAAAAATAATGTAGTTATAGAGTTAACTGCACAAACACGAGGAATTCTTCTGCAGGGATCAGGTAGCAGGCATGTTGAAAGACCTAGTGAAACAGTGTTTTGTTGTGCATATGGAAGGTAAAGTTTGGATTTCATCTTGCAATGAGTTTCCTGTAAAGGCTGCTTTCGCCTCAAGGTGAGATTATAGCACAGTCTGATCTTTTTTCCTCTGTCTGTTTATTGTACACCTTTGCGTGCATGTGTGCACAGGGTTCGTGTGTGTCTCCACCTCCATGCTTTATATCTGTCGTCATTGCCTCATTTATTTATTGAAGTGGGACACGGTTGCCCACACATGCACACACACACACACACACACACACACACACACACACACACACACACTACAAAGCAGTAATAATAAGCATTAATCATTACTCTATCCAGACCCAAAAAGATAATTTCTGCTTTATCATGTTTGAGGAGCCCTGTGATGAAAAGACTCATATTAAGGTTTTTTAAAAAAGATACAAAACATCATGCCTCTTTTCATCTTACAGTATGTTCTTTCTGCCTGCTTCACACGTTCAATTTCTATTCAAATACACTGGAGAGAATGAACAGTACTGGATTATGAAGTCTTATGAAGTCTCTCAAATACGTAATTGTCCTTTTTCTCGTTTTTCTCAATAACATATTTGGTTAGTTGTGACTGAGGCGTATGCTATGCTTTGACTTTCCATAAATTTCTTTCCCTCTTGATCTCAGGAGTTTTAAAAGTCATTGACAGACACACACGCTGACCTATGACTAGAAATTGCATTAAGTGATGATGACACTGATATTCCCTGGTATTAATCAGTTTAGATCAATCTGTATTTATGTCGTGTTCATTGTACTAAAACTGATATTTTGAGCAAATATTTATTCTTAATCCTACATTTTAAAGACAAATAGCAGCTACATCATGTCCTAGCTGTGTTTACAGAACATTTCATTCAGCGTTTGTATATTTGAAGTAGGATTATGCTTTTTTGGTACGTTTTTTAGGATGGCAATACTGCTCTGTCAGTCGGTTGGTTGCAATAACTTTTGGTGACCTTAGTATACAGTATGTTACCATGCTAACACATTAAAGTATAGAGTGAGGAAGGGAGAACATGCCCACACCAACACACACACATACAAAACAGAGACAGAGACAGACAGGGCAGCACTGGGAGCACAGGGAGGGGAAAAACCTGGAGGAGACAGTGGGCTACGAGAGACAGGTTTAAACTGAGAGACATGACATCTTATATGGACCAACATCATGGGGTGTGAGTTGAGAACAGAGGTGGTTCGACACCCATGGTACATTTGAATGATTACATACTGTACATGTGGCAGGGCTTGACAGGGAGTTGTGTTCATGCTTGATCCATAACAGGTAAGTGCTCCAGGGGGAGGGGTTCCTGAAGGCAACATAGCGGAGCGCTGCTGCCTGGTCCCGGTTGGCTCGTTCCATCTCTGGGTGATAACCAGAGGACAAACTCACAACAGCTCTAAGGGCTTAACAGAAAAAGCTTTCCAGAGTTGGGAAATCAGGATCTCAGTCAGACAGGATGTTAGTGGGGATTCCATAGAGATGAAAAACATGGCACAGCTGGACGTCTGCTCTTTCCAAGGCTGTGGGGAGTTTAGGGACAGCCACACAGTGTACTGCTATAGAAAATCTGTCCACAATGGTGTGTATGGTGGTTTAACCTTGAGAAGGTGGAAGTCCAGCAACAAAATCGAGGCTATGTGAGATCATGGACGACCAGGGACCAGCAGGGGGCAGAGTGAGAAAAAGATGCTTTTCTTATAAAGTGCTTTGTCTCACAGTTCATTTTATCATTGTATAAACTGTTCAGAACACCAATAAAGTGATAACTTGGAAATACACATTTTAAGGTGTATACACATTTTATGCAATTTGTTTGCATTTATTTACAGGTCAGGGTGTTAAACCCTTGATGAGGTGTAAGATTAGAAATAGAAATACAGTTGCACAATTTGCACATTGTTCACTGCTTTTATGTTACATATTTTATTAGTGAAACTATTGCTTTTCAGAAGTACATCTTCTCTGTTTGAGATGGGCCGTGGTTTGGTCATGACCAGTCAAATTTCATCTATTCCCTTCTGCCAGCAGCAGAGCGTTCTGTGCCACAGCACTCTGACACTTGAACGATGGAGGAGAGGAGTCCAAAGTGATTTTTCCACAGAAGGAGGGAACTGATGTCCTTGTGCGGGAGGTGCTGAATTGCTGTCTCCACTTTGTGCATCACGGTGCATAGTGACAGTTCTAGGTTGACAGCCACACACCAAGGCCACATGTGCACACACTGTAGTTAGCTGTGTAGAAGCGGCTTGGTATAACTGTAAAGAAAGCTCTGGTGCACTTTGCACCGTGCACTTTTAACATGGTTCCAGCAGACATGGCAAGCATCCCCAGTCCCGCTGAGAAATGTCTGAGAACAGGACACACAGCCTCTACCATCCCCAGTACCAAGGTCAGGGGTCCCTCCAGTGCTTCAGGTCCCTCCTGACGAGCACGAGAACAATCGGTAGTTGTTGTTTGTGGATGAGGGAGCAAATGCTGCTCTGCAAATGACCTCTGCATGCAGCTGTAGGTGAAACATGCGATGAGCCACATACATGAGACCTCGAAGGTGCAATGCAGTGACACTCTGTCAGTGCTATGTCGTGTTATATTTCGACTTACCTTTACGGTACCATCTATGTTGTGTCTAACAAATGAGCCTGAAATACGGCATGAATACGTTTATTAGATTTCATTAAAGTTAACAATACCAAAATCTCTGGTGAGATGGCATCAGTGTATAATTGCTGTACACCTGTGTTACTGTGTTACTAGTCAGCTGGTAGCCTCGGTATCCCAAGAATGACCTGCTAATGTTGAAACACGAATGAGGCTGAACTGATGCTATTTATCGAATGCAGCCACAACGCTCTGCCTAAACTAAAGCAATGCTTAATTCATGTGGCATCCAAGCTGGATTTTGTTAACCAGAGACCACAGTTTGGATTAAGCTGGAGATCAGATAAATGAAAATAAATGAAAAAGACCTGCAAGCCCCAGTGTCGAAGAAGAAGCTCAAGAGCTGTGTCAACAAGCTTGTCCCTCTACTCTGTCAAAACACAGCTACTCTGCAATCCCTGATAAAACTTTGTTCGGGGTGAGGCAACCGGCTGTGGGGCAGAGGCTGGAAACCTTTTGTATGCAATCTCATCCCTCTCTGCCAACAATCTGGCCAAGCTGGACATGCTGAGATAGGCTCCTAGTGTATAGAAAATTGCCAGGTCTGGTGTTTGCCCAATTAGGACGGTCCTCAGTATAAAACAATGCAATGTAAACTTTGTTTTCTTATTACTTTAACTTACAAATAACTGAATCAAGGAATGTGCAGCAATCCAATTTAATTTTGCAATATTGAAGCAATGCATAAAATGTGCATGCAGTCAGCTACAAAGCTATACCATCGAGCTGTAGCAACATGACAGGTGAATACTGGAAGGAAACTCTGAGATTGCAACGTAATGTCAGCGTTAAAGAGTCATATACACCAGAAAATGAATGCAGCTGTTTGATATGCAAAACATATGAGCACTTTAAATGTAATACCCTCAAAAGTGGGTAAAGGCTGCTCCTGCCGAGAATGAGCCACCAGGGTTGATTGTACTTATCCTGATTGGCTTATGCAAGCAAATTCTTTGTGCTGAGAAGAGAAGACGAGGGGCCAAACCATCGGAGGCACATTAGAAACTGTATCCAGTGTTAAAAGAACAGTATGACTATGGTGTGTCCAGCATAACAAAGCATGTGACTCATCTTACAGTAAGAGATGAAGTGAATGTGTTTAAGAGACTGTCTCTGTGTGTCTTCCTCTCCAGGTAATGTATTCGTGGTGAGTCTGGCATTTGCTGACCTCGTGGTAGCCTTCTACCCATACCCCTTGGTTCTCTACGCCCTCTTCCATGATGGATGGGCACTGGGAAACACACAATGCATGGTAAGACCATGTCAGCAACAGCATGTTTCAGTTTACTACCAATATCAGTGAATCCATCCAACGACACAAACACTTCTTCTTCTCCTTCTGTTCAGGTCAGTGGTTTCCTTATGGGCCTGAGCGTCATTGGCTCCATTTTCAACATCACTGGGATTGCAGTGAACAGATATTGCTACATCTGTCACTCATTCTCCTACAGTCGGCTGTACAGCTATCGCAACACTCTGCTGTTTGTTGCCTTAATTTGGGTGCTCACGGTAGTGGCCATTATCCCCAATTTCTTTGTTGGTTCCCTGCGCTACGACCCGCGGGTGTACTCCTGCACCTTTGCCCAGAATGTCAGCAGTTCCTACACGGTGGCGGTAGTGGTGGTTCACTTCTTGGTTCCCATTGCAGTGGTTACCTTCTGTTATCTACGCATCTGGGTACTTGTGATTCAGGTCAGTCTTCTGCTTCTCTACATGGTTATTTTGTCTCTGTTTAACTGACCAGTTAAACTGGTTAAATGTGCTATGAGCTGTAAAGAACACCCCTTGGGCCAAACAATAACAAGATCGATTAACCTTCCAGGGTTCATCCAAATCCAAATCCAAAAATGCAATGTCGAAAATTGACCCTTTACTGGACAAGTTAGTGTAATTTTTTTAAAAGCTAGAACACACTGACGAAATACACCATCCCATCACTGCAATCCTTTTTGCCATATAAGGTTTCAGTGAAGCATTTTGAGTTGTCATCACGAGTAAGGGTAGATTTAAGACAAACTGTAAACACTGCAAAGATCTGGCAAAGCCAGTGATTTCAGCTGGATGTCACTGTATGTGTGGGTTTCTGTCTGGCTTTGTGTGTCTGTAAGACAAGAGAGGCGTAGTGAAACAGCAGCTTGCAGGCGTCATTTACAGTCTAATTCCTCTTCAATGTGTCCTCATCATCCAGGTGCGACGTAAAGTGAAGACAGAGGAGAGCCCTCGCCTCAGGCCGAGTGACTTGCGGAATTTCATCACAATGTTTGTTGTCTTTGTGCTGTTTGCCATCTGCTGGGCTCCGCTCAACCTGATCGGCTTGGCAGTGGCCATAGATCCGTCCCGCGTGGCCCCCCGTATCCCAGAGTGGCTTTTTGTGGTCAGCTACTTCATGGCCTACTTCAATAGCTGTCTGAATGCCATCATCTATGGCTTACTCAACAGGAATTTCAGGAACGAGTACAAACGCATTGTCACCTCCGTGTGGGTGACTCGGCTTTTTGTGACAGAGACTTCGCGAGCCGCCACGGACGGCAGGAGCATGAGGAGCAAGCAGTCGCCACCTCCACCACTCAACAACAATGAGTCCGTGAGAGATCGCACAAACAAAGAATGAAATCTGGATCTTTGAGCCTGTTAAATGGTAATTCCTGGTTTTATGTGACATTCAGACGGTTGTGCAGCTAAAGAGTATCAAGCCGCAAATGAAACTGGAATGCATGGCTTGGTTTTCTGTTGGCTGACAACAATCAGAACAGGGCACAGATGAACACATTTGCATCTGTAGATGTTTTTTTCATCAAACTGGCTAAAGTTGTGAAGAGTTATATAATTAATGTAATGAGTTCTTTAAAACGTATCGTTTATAGGAATAACTCAACAACTTTGCTAAAGTGCTAAACAGAGCTTTCTTAGCAATGTTGCGACGTCCTGGAGAACTGAGCCATGCATTGCAGTTTTATTTTGCTCTTACTCTAAAAACAATCTGAATGGTACATTAATATTTCATTCAAAAATGTAATATCCTTTAATGTCTGCTGCTGTAGACTCTTTGACATATTTCACAAAACGGGGTAACCACTGGTAAACATACACCTCTCCTTAGTAACTTCAAAAGCCTCAAATATAGTTCAACTCGCCTCAAATGAATGCTAGATTTGGAGAGGAGGTCTGATGGGGTTTGACAGCAATGTGGTCAGAATTGCACACTTTACCTAAATATGGCAGTAGCATATACTTCATACTGCCTGGTCTGACCCTTTTGCACTGCAAAGAAACAACAACTTAGTAATAAGCATAACAAAATGATTCAGGAAATTAAGTCACTGATAGACACAAAGCAAGTCATGAACCGGCACCAGACCATCTTAGACGTGCCAAATAACATCTGTGTTTTATTTTATGGAAGTCCCCCCAAAACATGTAGCATGTGATGTAGCAGGTGGAGGACACCTACATATCTACTATTGCTGCTGTATGCATCATTCTTCATGTCGCCTTTACTTCTCAGCTGACCATTAGGTTACTTTGTGGCAACACCAATTCATAGGATATGTCACTCTAAGCTGCATGTAAAGCCACCGTTGATAATGTCTTTTAAATGTTAATTTGATATTACACTAGTAAAGTTATTCTTCAAAACTTTCTTTTTCCCCCCCATTTTTCTTTTTCTCATTTTCTGCTATTCGCGTGCAACATGAGTTTTTTTTTAACTGAGCACAAAACAGACAGTATACTGCACCACTCTTTGCAGATTCATCACTAATGTAAATACGGCATATATATACAGCCTTTAGGATAATACGATGCATAGAATACAGCATAAAAACAATACATAGGAATATTCAGTATAGACAGGGTTAAACAGACAAGGAAACAAAATACATATGAATTCACTGTAAATCCACCATGGAGGGGAGCATGTGATTTAGAGAACCCCAGTGGTGGAAAGTAACTAAGTACATTTACTGTTAGTACTATTTTGAGGTTCTTACTATACTTCAGTATCTACATTTTCTGCCATTAGTTCACAAACTACTCAGCACAATATAAGGTACTTAAAATGACAACATCTCCCCCTTTGCCTGCAACATTGAAGTGATGTGCACAATAATATATATATATACCAATGATATACCCAGTATCTAAAATGAGTACCTTTACTTTTGGTACTTTAAGTATACTTTGATGCTGATACTTTTGTACTGTTACTTAAGTAAAAGACGTGAGTACTTCTTCCACCACTGGATAATACCCACAGTGCAGGAGAGTATAAACATTTCGGGAGAGCGCAACTCCACATACTGATGTCACTATATTAACAAAATCGCAATGCAATAAGTTGTTCAATTTCACCAAATAGCGAAGTGCAACAGCATGGATGATTCTTGATGCACACAAACACATTGCTATGCAATTCGAAACACAGTCGTTCCTCACGATCCGCAACATTCAACATCAGGTGCATCTACAAATCATATCCAGTTAAGACTGAGATAGTCCCCCACCTTAGTACATCCATATTTAAACAAGATGTCTTACTGATTCACTGTAAATGATGCTTCTCTCCAGGCTTCAAAGTTACAAAACACAACAAGTTCAGGATGTTCTCCTGCCTTCTGTTTCAGAAAACCTCCAGCCCCTAGAAAAAAGAAGTGGATAAATACATTTACTGAATGTGCAGCCAGCAATATAGAATGGACCCAGGCTCCTCTGCCTCCTACATCATGTACAGCATGTGGTAGTTTTATGCAGTGGCGATTCTTATTCTTCATTGTGAAATACATATGCAAAATTTTAGCTTTTTGTTTCACAGGCAATTTATCTTTGTTAATTAACATAGTTCATTTATTTTCTAATAAAAAAAAGGACTTAATTCACCAGGGAAGCATTTTGGTGCATTCACTGTGGAAAAATAAATATAAACAAAAAGAGCACATTTGGGGAAGTGTTAGGGGTTGTACTGTCGCTTGGTGGTCGTATTTAATTTGACAGAAGAGTGGCATTCATTGCCTTTTAACTGAATCGTGTTTGGAAAGATGTAGATTGTTGAGAAGGTACAGCTCACATCTGTATTCCCATCTCAGGGTGCCTACCGAACATTTTGTCGTTGTCCAAAATGTGTGCAGTTTATTAGCTGCCATGTAAGGGAGTCTGAAGACATTTCAAAGGGATATTTTGTAAATTAGTGTCAGTGTGGTTTTTAACTGTGGTATACTGTTATTGGAGATGTATTCAAATTGTGTGTTTTTTTTATATATATATCTGAAGCTCAATAACCCCACACAATTAACAGTTTATTATCGGACAGTGCTTAACTTATCTTTCCATTAACTACTACAGTTGCAAAGTGCATCTAAAACAACCTCTTGCTTAATTGGCATGTATATTGCGTCGATAAAAATGCATTTGTTTTCAGCGTGGGAATCAATTTCTAATTGCACAGATCAATTATCCAAGATTAGCAAAACTAGTTCCTCATAATAGTTTTAATGGGGTTTTTTTCCACATTGAAATTCATATTGCGGCACATTTGTGTGTTATTATACAGGGTAAAAATGTGCAAAGCCATAGATCAAGAATGGTAACAGATGCAAAGCTCAAAGTCGTATTATAAATATTCATAGGACAAGACAGATGCAAGAGCATTGCAAACAGGGGAGGAACATTTGGAAGCAAACAATGACATTTGTGGTGCAGAGGAGAGTGGAAAACAGGGGTATATTAAGTTTATGGTGAAGAGATGGGATTAAGATGGATAAAGGGAGTGACTATTTTGTCCTGACAGCAGAGGTGAAAAGGTTATTCCACCTCTGAGGAAGCAGAAGTGCCATCCAGGTCACTGCAGGGAAGGAGAGCTGAGCAGCAACAAAAAGTAAAAAAAGGGTGATGTTGTTGTGGTGCGGAGAAAGCTAATGCTCAAACATCTGGAGAGTGTTTTAGATGCACTGGGAGGGAAGCAAAGACTTCAATTTAAACCAAAGAAATGAGCATAGCTGAAGGCCGTTAGGTGTACATACACGTTGTCAAGTTATTGCTGGGGGAAATCTTTAAAACACCTTGGGTCCTTTAAGGTCTTTTTTCATTCAAAAGTACTGCCTTACAGTTAATACAACAGTGTCAAACTTTGAATATTATGGCAAGTGCCATATTTTCTATTAAACACAAACCCATTCAGTTTGCCTCCATACTGCTTCTTTTTATGTATTCAGGACAGCCATCTATAGAAAGTTTTCGCTGCAGCATTGCGTAGAAGTTCACATGCAGGCCTCAGGCAGGAGACTCAACTGCCAAAACAGAAGAATAAATATAGTTTTTTCTTATTTGTGTTTTCTTTCTCTGTAAACTACAACCAAATTATGTAACTTTGTTCATTTATGTTCCCTGTGCTCACTGTCTGCACCCTGAATTTGGGCCTTTTCTCCATGTAAACAAATATGACACCTTGCTTGCCAGCTTAAAGGATAGGTTCACTGTTTTTCAACCTGCACGTAATAAAAAATGCCACATGCAACACAACCGCCCAGCTGCAGTATGTAAAGCTAACCGCTCTGCTTCAATTACTCTCTGGGCTTTAACACAGTACAGTAAGGTAAATATTTAGCCATCCAAATCCTACGATGAATCTTGTTTTCAACATTGGAAAGGTGGCAGATTTACAGTGCTTTTCTGGGGAAAAAATGTTTTATTAGCTGAAATGAAAAAGAAAAAAAAGCTAGTTTTTCCTACTTTCAAAAAAAATGAAATTTTACCCTGACGCCTGGTTGCCATGCTGTTGTGTATTTGCACCTGATTGTTAAGTTACTTTCTCACAACAGATGCTACAGGTATGCCTGCGCTATGTGTGGTTAGAGCTGAGGAGAAACAACATTTGAGTTCTGAGACAAAAAGCAGTGAACCTATGTTTACTTTTATCATTAAGTGTGAATTGAAGATGCAACATATATGTTAATGGTGTAAATACAATTCTGCCTTCAGAATAAACACACAGGGCAGCAAGCAGTGAAGGTTATCACAATGTTTTTTCTTTGGGAGATTAAAGCTAAGGTTTCTGTGTGCTACTAATCCTTTTGAGTGCTGTACTCAATGAGGCGACACACTCACAAATGTCTGCATTATGCTGTTTGAGTCCCTCTTGCACTCTTCCCATCATCTGTGCACAATATTCATGCAGGGTTGACATTTTCCTAAAAGAGGCCTCCCCTTTTATTTCTCAGCTTCTGACTTTTTCTTTTCTAGCATGTGATCTCTGTTTTGGAGGAAAACGTAGCAGGAGTGAAGCAGCCGCTTTGCATTTGGAAAGACATGTATTTGATAGCTACTATAAAGACAGTTTGACTCATTTTTACTGATGCAGTTTGTCCTTACATCACAAGATATTCCCAATTCATAGACACTTGATGAAGTCAGAATTTTGTATGTTTTTTAAGTGAATTAGAGATGTATTAAGATACTATGATGAAACAAGTTCACATACAGTGATATGCTAATTAAGGCTGTTGCTCATCGGGGCTATAGTAAGATTTGAAATACAGCATTGATCAGTGCTTAGACTGTATAATGAATAGCTGACATGGCCACCCTTATGTCACCCATTGTTTTTTTTGTATTTTCTGAAGCCTTTAGTTTGGCATTTTGGCCGTCGCCATCTTGGCTTTTTGTTGCCAGAAATGATCATGCTTGGATAGAGGGTGGAGGTGCCAAGGATACACATAGCCACACCTCTATCCTGATTGTGAGGACACACCATCATAGCAACTTGTTAACCACAAAGGTAGCCATGGACTAAAGCGTACCCTGCTTAATCATCTGTTTTCCTCTAAATGGGACCATAATTTACAAAATGAACATCATGCTGCATTGCAGAAGATCTGAAGGCAGTGAGAGAGACCATAAACTCATTAGGAAACTGTTTACTGAGGTAATAAATCAAGTGAGAAGTGGGGTCATTTTCTCATAAGCTTAAATGTAAGCGGACTTCTTTTGGCAGCCAGTGGAGTCGCCTCCTGTTGGCCATTAGAAGGAATGCAGAATGCTAAACAGAATGCTGTTTATGGATCAGTGTAGACACGTGGCAATGCTGTAAGCAGGTATGAGAGATCATTGAAATATCCTCCTCTGCACACCTGCCAGCTCTGATGACTGCATGGCACAACTCAGACTACGAGCATCTTGCCTCATATAGCTTTTGTAGGCTGAGGGATGCAGGCATGTGATTTCAGTGTGGTGACTCTGAAGCCTCATTGTTCTCTGCCTTTATTTTCATCTGGTCATTCTCACTAGACAGAGCCCAATTTTTTTTTTTTGTTTTTTTTTTTCTATGTGTCATTAATGGGTTATGTAACAGCATGACAACATCAGCCCACAGCTAAAGACTGAAAAGGATGCAACACTGATCAAATTATGTGCAAGGTACCTGCACTGAGATGGAAAGTAAAATGATAAACCTTGGGAACATAATCAAATGCACTTACAGTGGACTGTCATGGGAAGAATGATGACAAACCTCAGAAAACGGGAGATGTAGTTGTGTATGCGCCTCCTGTTGGGTTTGCAAACAGGAAACCAATCTAGTGGTTTAAAACTGTGACTCTGAAAACATGAAACAGCTATTGAAATATTTGCAAAGCACAAATCATATGATAAATATTTACACTCAGTGGCCACTTAATTGGCTGCAGTTCAGTAGACGTAGGATCTGTTTGCCCACAGTCTGGAGGCATGACTTATGTCGTATGTTGGAAATGCTACACAAGAATTGCTATTCATGCTGTAGTGTTTTTTTTTTTACAATAATTATTATTTCTATTTATTTATGTCTGCGTAAAGAGGCACCAGATTGAACAAAACAATTAAAAATGTCTTTTAGGACATGAGCAAAGCTAGAAATTGGTGACTGATCTCGCATTTGAGGCATTTAGCCAGTCGACTTCTTGTGTCTTGATAAATGTCTTCTGTTCCAGAGGCTGTGTGCATGCTCGTCTGATGTTATTTATGGCTGACGATCATTGAGAAGAATTCACCAACAGGTGCAGGCCTCGATGCCCAGAGGACGGTCTGAGTAGCATGAACCAAAGGGAAATCTGTGGAATGTAATGGAAAATCTCAACATTCAAAAGGCTTAGTTGTGACACTGAGTCTCATCAACATGAACTGTGTGTAAAAAGATATGCATTATGTGTACAGTTCTACTGAAACACGATGTTATGGAAAATAAAACTGAGAAATATATATCATGCTTTGTGATAGTTGCTTATTAATGCATTTGTGAAAAACATGAACCTTTGTTGCTCTCTTTTTCAACATTGCTTCATATTTAATACCTCAGTAAGTGGTTAAAAGGGTTCCTGAAAGCACAGATTCACTGCAGCCAACACATTTCTCATTGTAGACTCGGATGCCAGACTTCTTAAGGGTGTTTTAACTGAAAGTTTCCTGTGGATGAGGTACCCTCTTAACGCTCAGAATTAGGCTGAATTGGAGCTAGAGAGCTTTTGCCAGCTAGTGGTGCATACTTTGAACTCCCTCATGCCATCAGGCCCTGCTGCCTTGCACTTGCAGAGCTATTCCCACCTCTTCTTTTATATGAGTAAGGGAGATGGACAGCTGGTTTGAAGGGAAAGAATATTAATGCCCTCAGTTTGGGGAAAAGGCGAGGATGTGAATGGGGTAAGCAGCTTGTGGAGTTCAAGGAGTATAAGTTGGGTCACATAAGGCTTCCTGCACTTATGGGAAGTTACATCTTGAATTTTGTACTCTTGTGTATCCATAAAACTTTAAAAGACATTTACTTTTTAATTAAGGTTGTGGCACTTTAAATAGCAAAGAATTATTATTAAGAATATATTAAGAATTATTTTAGCAGTTCTTCACACTTACACTTTAAATTCATAATACAGTAGTCATACAATACATATAATCTTACATCAGTCCACAGATTGTGTGTGCGTGAGAGAGGCAGAAAAGAAAACGCAGATTCGATTTCAGCAGACAGCAGGACATAGACAAGTGGCTGGAGGTGATCCAGCACCGGAGGCAAGGATTATGATTAAGAAAGGGGGATGTGGTTAAGAGAATTAACTGCTTGGTCATGATGAATAATTGCAAGGGGGGATATCCAGATGGTGGTCTTGACTCATCCCCACAATCAAATCCAATGCACATATCAAAAGGACAATGAGAATGCATTCAACAAGTAACACTGCGTATGATATTTTCTCCTGAAAACAGCATCTCCAACCATGCTACAATATGTTGCCACAGATGAGGAGGTCAACTGATATTAAAGTGATTAAAAGGCTTCCAACTATTATAGTTTTATTATGAGCATAGTCCATTCCTCACTTAAATATCAAACTGTAATTACACCCCACCTGAAAAAAAAAAAAAACTTCTGCCCTCTCTAACCGCAATATCTGGCCACCACGTGGACGTGAATGTGGAGTTCAAGGGATCAACAAACAGCTGACACTCATATTTCGAGTTGATGTCACTGAATAGCCGGACAATTTTCAAATGAAGGCTTAACTGACTGGGTGTGTTAAATAATTCTGACATTTAATGTGTAAAAGGGGACTTTAATTGCACCTAATGCATGGATTAACAAAGATAATCCATACATTAGATTAACTGTATGATCCATGAATTCATTTCATCCAGAAACAATATTACAGTATTTAATTCCTCTGGGATTAGAGGGCACTCTTTTATGAAATGACATTACTTAATGTATCATAATCACATGTATTTTGAGGTAAATATGGTGTGGGTCATTATTTATAAAGTCTGTTTTAACTGAGGAAGGTTTCTAATGAAGAAACACTAAAGGTACAGTAAGATGGAGAGGATATGCCTCAGTTGGAAAATTTAGAGGACACGTGCTCTGAGCCCGTGTGTCCCTTTGACACGTGGACCCCTTCACATTTAAAACAGAGACAACATGCCAGATACTTGCCTGTTGAGCAGGACTCAGCAGGCTTTTAGAGAAGAATGGGATCAAAGGACTCACGCTTTTTTTTCATTTTGTAATACATTGATATGCAAACTGATATTACAGCTCCCAAAACTCTATTCTGTCAGTATTTCGTGTGTTCTGTGGTTAAATTAAACCAACTTATTCCACCCTTCCTGACAGTATGTATGATTTTTTAGAGTGAAGTATTCAAACCCAAGACCTCGGCATGGCTGCACCATTCCCCAAGTTTTAGTCTAACGTAGTTTTAGGAAAGATCCACCAGCGAGCCACAGCTCACAAAAGTCAGATAGAGTTTGCGAGGTACGACCTTTTCTTTACACAAACAAAAGATGACTTTAATTACTGTAAACAAATTTTCTTTCTCTGAAAAAGAAATTGTCTGAAAGCTGCCTGCTGGAGTTGAAATAATTTCCGAGAGCCAGACTGGCTTCATAAGCACGGCCAACAGAAAAACACGTCCAAAACTATTGACTCTGAACCGGCTCATCCTTATTACAGCTCTTGTCTCACTGCCAACCAGCTCGTCTTCTGCTGCTCAATCACGGTCACATCACCACTCCACTTTAAACACTCTCAATTACTGTACTTTGCAGCTGCTAGGAGCACGCTGATAGGAGTCAGCTGTACCAAAGGACCAAAGGAGCCTGAAGCCTGTCGATAGCAGATGACACCTCCACTGTTACCCTATGGTTGTCATGACAACAGACGCGGCAGACACCAGCTCCTCTGTATCAACAAACCCAAACTGTAAGGCAGCCAGCCTGTCATGCTGCTCGGCATGTGGCTGAATGTTCAGCAGTGGGTATTACAATTTTAATTTTCTCTTCAGTCTCTTTTATCGCAGCATAATGCTCAAAGTCAGCGGTCTGAGCTGCCATCCGGCACCATCCTTAAAACTGCTGAGCTTCTGTGAACTGAGCTGAAATCTAGGTTGATCAAACTTTAACACATTTTGGATTATCTACTAATAAAACGGTGTTTGCCTTGTGAATTACTGAAATATCCTTCTCCACTTTGCCAGTTAATAGAGGAGAGGAAGGCTTTGATTTCCCTGAGGCGCAATCTGGCTCACAGGCAGCAGTCAATAGAACTACAACAAATTAATTAAAGAAATGGTGGTCCCTGCATTATAGGAGTGCCTACACAATAAGCACAAGCACGCAGGTTAATGTCAACATCGCTGGTAACGATTGTCTGTTTTTCTAAAAATTATTACAGAGGTCAGTCAAATAAAACAAAACCAAAAACAAAATCAAATGAATAAGAGAAGAGAAATGGAAGACAGGCACTTTATTACAAGTCACAGGCCAAATCACTTGTGATTAAAAAAGCCAATAGCTGAAGGAATTAAAGGTGTGGTGTACCTGTTTGTTGCACCTTTGGGGAGCTAAAACCGCCACCTTGATGGAAGCAAATGAAACTCAAGATGTGGAGGGTGCGGGGAGTCCAAGAGGATGACCTGAGCTTTCTGTGTGTGTGACACAAGTGGCAAAGTTTTTGTTTTTCTCTCTGAGGTTACCAAACCAACAGATTACAGCAAATGTTAAAACAGATTCAAGAGGGGTTGTCTGATAAAAGTCAGTGCTGGCATCAAAGGTGAGCTCATCATCCAGGATAGTTCTCAGGTATTTGTATCACTGGACTGCAGTCACAGGCTCCACTTTGAAATAGTAGCAAGAGAAGAGGGTCTCCTTAAAAGTCAATGACGGGTCTTAGACACATTCAGTTGAAGGAAAGGCTGTTGGCACCAGTTGACAACCTCTTCAACCACTATGACTCTGTTCCTCATTGTTCAAAAGCCTGACTATTACAGAGTCATCCGCACACTTAAGAACACTTGCCTTTACGATGAGTCCGACAGTCATTTGCGTACAAGACAAAAGGAAGTGGGGAAAGTACGCAGCCCTGAGGAGACCCTGTGGAAGACAAGGGTGTGCAGAGAGGGGACCTTTTACTCCAGCCCTTTGTTCAGCCAACCAATAAACAGTGTTAAAATCCAAGTTAAAACTTGACAGCAGCCTTTGTGCAAGGACGTTTGGTTCTACACAATTAAAAGAGCAGTCTTTCATGCTTTTTTCCCTCTTCCAGATGCCTCAAAAGGATGGATTTAACAGGGTCGCAGTAGCAGTGTCAGCCCCTCTTCTAACACAGAAGGGGGTCCAGTCTATCCTATGTCGTATCTAAAATCTTATTTTTAACAGTTTTTTTAAAGCTTTTCATTACAAGGGAGGTAAAAGCCACGGGCAGTAATCATTTCATGACCTTGATGAGCCACTCTTTCCAGTCTTAGTACCTTCTGCTCTTCCAAAGAAGACTGGAAGATACACATCAAACTGACACTTTGTCTAACACAGCATTTCAGGGGTTTACCCCCAGTGCGCACAGGACCAGGACCTTTCCTCTCTATGATAAGGCTGAAGGATTTACATACTGTGGCTTAATCAATCTGTATCTCACAGCCCTCTACCCTCTGTCTCTCAACTCAGAGAGTTCATCATTTAAAAATAAAATACTTTACCTCATTGATAAAGTAATGACTCATCTATCTTGTCTATGCGAGACCCAAAATCTATTTACGGTGGAGGCAATCCGTCTTTTAGCTGTTGAAGCTGTTCTTTTTACTGTATCCATCACCAGCTCTCATATTTCACACTTGGTTATGTTATAGTATGTATGGCAGCAAACTGTCTGCCTCTTTCCCTCGTGCCTGTGTGTCTTTTCAGCAGGTGCACCGTTTCTCTCTCACAGTCCAGTGACATGCAGGCCAGGTGAAATGGTGTGATCATCAGAGTGAATGTGCTTGTCCATGATAGACTGGAAACCATTCACACAGCGTTGAGAGGTGGGATAAAGCCTTGTCCGTCGCAATCAGTGGCCCTGAACAGGAAAAGGACAAGTGGTTTAAGTGGATAAATGGGTGTTGTGCATAACAAAACACTGTGCCTCCAATTAGTGTCCAAATTTCATATAAAAAAAGAGAGATCAAACTGACTCAGCAGTCTGGGAATACATAGAGAATAAAATCATTGTTTCAGTTTTCACAGTGCACTGCACAATCAGTGCTGTTAAAATGCCGTATAGTTAAAACGGCTATAACTTCAACTTGGTGACTCACTCACCACTCACCAAATTCTACCCCAAAGTGAATTTCTCCTCTGCCCACGTATGGCTTTGTTTCGAGGATTTCTAGCATCACTGCTTGTACTTTACACTCTCTCTCCACTGTAAGATGAAAATTTGGCTCTTCAAGAATCACTTCTGATGCCCTCTCCCCTCAAATCACCTCCTCTCCACCCCTAAATGCTCCTCTTCTAATATGCATTTTCCCAAAGGTAAAGAAACTCATTTCTGCCTGTCTCCTCTGGTTTTGATTTCCATATTCTAACATTTTTGTACAGTACTTGATTCAGTCTAAGGTCAGAGGAATATTTTGTTACATCGATTGGCATCTAGAACTGTGGCTCTATTGCAAGTACATTTCATTATTGCACTTGGATGTGAATTAAGAGCTAAAAGTGCCAATACTGACTTGATGTGTGGCTGAAATTAATGATTGTGAGGTTGTAAATACAGATCTATTGAAACAGGGAAAATCATAACTGTGGGTTACTATGTCTTAACATTTGAACTCGATGCTCTTAGTTATTCTTTGTTGCACAGACCTATAGTTCTATGTAATTGCATTACCTTAATTGATAAGGATTAAATATCAAATTGCCAACAGCTTGCTAATACAGGCTATATTAGCAAGCTATAGTATGCTATAAGTAATATGCCAATGTAAGTGAGTGTGAAATGCATATTGACGTGTCTCTCTGAGAAGTTATTAGCATGAAGTATGGATAGGCGTTTTGTTACCAGTGAACTCAACATGGAGAGTTTCTGCGTTTTAAGCTCAGATGATCAACTTTATTTTAAATAGAAATAGGCAGCGAGGACGTAATTGGTTGTGCAGGTTTTAATTTAGACTGTGCCCTTTTGTCCTCTGTGCCCTTTTCAGATTGAACGCCATGATGAAGTTTTTCAAGCAGTAAGTCTAAAGGGCATTTAGCATTTCCACAAGGCTCTTCAGCTCTGATGCACATGCCTTGGCTCTTTTCTGCGGCTTACGCTGGTCACGTTTAGGTCCAGAATTTTGTCTGAGGATTTTTTAAATTTGTCATTATGTCAAAATGTCAACAAAGACTTGTATTACTTTAATTTTAGCCATCTTTTGTACCTGTGATCCTTTTGAAATTACTTTTACCAAGTTTTTGGAGAAAAAAAGAAAACTAGCTCTGAATCTTCTTTTTCCATCACTCTCCGCCTTTACTCTCACTCTCTCTCTGTTACAGTATATTCTCACAAAAGACATAAAGATAAGAATTAATGGGTGAGATCTGACCCAGCAGACTGCCACAATTTAGTTTGGAAGTGATAACATTACTGCTGTGGCAGTGGTTACTTTAATGGCCAATAAATTAACTGAGAGTATCCACTACTATTCAGTTTACAAAAGCAGAAAGAAACACTGAAAGTAAAGAATAAAACTACAGACAATAAAAAAAGAAACAATAATATCTAAATTTCTTTTCTGTGTGAAAACCTGACAATCATGCATGATTGTATCAAATGCTAATATGTATTATAACACTTGATTATGAGTACCTAAATCAAATTTTCTCATATTTTTTCTGGCCCATCCCTTACTTACTGTTAATTATCTCTATTGATTAGCAGACAGCAGATGATTAATGTCAATGGCATTAATCATTCCATGATTAATGTCAGTACCAGTTTGTTCATTAACTGTTCATTAACAGTTTATGTTTATTTGTGAGCCTCAGTCTCGAATAAATGGTAGCATTTATTCTGCATTTTGGATAACACTTTCATATATTAGTTTTTGTGCTACATTCAGGGTAACAATTATGTTCTCTAAATAATTTCTCATGCTTTACACCATCTATTCATGCAAGTTATCCTCTCAGTATAAAGTGAACAGCAATCATGCTATCATTATTTTCTTTTCCCTGTGCAGGCATGGTGAGTGCCACTGGGATGTATGTAGAACTACAGAGATAGAGACAATCTTGACATCTGCATAGCCAGCATTTGAAAATACATGTGAAACAGATAATGGATTTCCCTTCATTCTGTTTGTATCACAGATGAACTCTGAGACTCTTGATGCATTTCAATTTCAAACATGACTGAAGCTCCCCCACGGTTCACATTTTTTGCAAATGGCACGCAGTCTCAGAGCAACAAAACTGCATTTCGTGGTGCTTTACAGATAAATGTAGTTTGGTTAATAGAGTATTTCCTGAATGCATTTGAGTCAGTGTTCACATGCTGAACACTCACTGTGCTGATTGGCAGGCAGTCCCAGTTCTCCTGATCCAAATCTGCTCAGCAGAGGCAGTCCAGAAGGTGTCTCAGTTGCCTGACTGGAAGGATTAAAGACGACATCAAACAGTAATCTGAGATCTGTTCATTACAGCTCCTCTGATAAAATGGAAATATGGATGTGAGTTATGCAAGTTGAACAGAGGAAGAGAGCGTCTGAAAACTGTTGATGTAGTTTAATGGTGCAGACACAATGAGAATCACTGAGTTGCATTAAATCACCTGAATCGTAAACTGTTCAGACCATTAAGTAAATAAACAACTTAAGCAAACAATCATATTTCCTCACACAGTGTGGTTAAGGTCCTGATTACATGTCAGTCTAAACAGTTTATAATGATACGACTTGGCCATCAAAACAATTTAATTGCACGGTTTTCATAGTCAGTTCAGTGCGTATGTTTAAAAATCCATCCTGCTTCTGACAAAAGCTGTCAGCAAATCATTGCTTCATTGTCTACTTAATAAATAATAAGAGTAAGTTTTGTGTTACCTCACCTTACCTCCTGTGCAGCGTATCATAATGCGTAGGTGTTAATCAAAAGTTTAGGCCTCTAACATTTTTTAACAACTCCTGTCTTCATATAACACACAACTGCCTTGTTTTTACAAGTATGAATTAAGGTCCTAATCATCCAAATCAGTCACTAACTTCTTATTGTAAATACAGATTTCAATGTAACCTTCATATTGTAAATACATTATACACTGCAGCTAAAGGACACTGAATTATTCATAATAATAAGAGTAATGATGGTACAGTATGTGCTATATGTGATGACAACACTAAATCACATTTTTCACTTTGACTTTTTGTTCTTGCTCCAACTCAATCATCCGCCTCTTTCCCTTTATTACCATTTGATTAAAGGTCTCCAAGGGCGTGGGGTTTTATAACACATGAATCATCATTTAAAACAGAGTCATGCAAATTGCATGCACATGAATAATGTTAGGTGTGTCACATTTGTCTTTCATGAACACAACCAGAAATGAGAAACAGCGTAGGACTGGTTTTGGTCCAATTATGTTGCATTTGTACATCTGACAATGTGCATGTTAACATGGAACGCTAAATAAAGTGAGGTTTAACTGCCACTGCAGGTTTTCTTTGCCTTGATATGGTTACAATAAAGAATAAAAAAGGATAGGCCAGAAAAATACAAGTTTGCCTTTAACACAGAAATTAATATTGATGATAGACAGTTTTGTAATGCTGTAGCAATATTCCACTTCCGTTCACCTCTCTCAGGTGTTGAGGAGTGAGTTCAAATCTACTGAATGCATCTGCATAATGTTGAATTTCCATAAGCTCTCTGTCATCTATACTGTACTAAACATTAATGTCTCCAGAATCCCTTCAATGGCTGACCTTTGTTAAATCTGCTTTCACTCGTCCACAGTAATTTTCACAGTATTTGCATGTGATTGATGAGCAAGAAGTAAAAGAGCAAGAAAGGGTCCAATTGTGCATGTGAATGTGGAGGCCTCAAAGCCAAGTGGAGCCACCATAAATGGTTTTGTTGGACAATGCTGAACCTCGTTTTCTTGCTGATTATGTGGAAAATAAATTTCCCTGATGGTGTGTTGATTGCAAAATATTCAATTGGCCATGTATTAATGCCATATGTTGATTGGTTGCTGAATAATCTGAGCCATGCTTTCTGATTGCCAGATGAGAGACTGTAATTTCACTGAGGGGCCGGTGACCATAGGATGATGTTCCAGCTCAGTAATCACATTGACTCCGCTTTCTCACTAGTTTGCTCAGCCAAAAAAGAGGTGGGTCCAGCTGGCAAGTTAAAAAAATTAGGTGTGTCTCATTGCCTAATTGGCTTTCCTGTAAGAAAAGGCTTGAGGCTTCAAGTTTGGTTGAGTGGCTCAAAGAGGAGGAAGGACAAGCTGCTTAAGTGGTTCGCCAGAGGAAGCTGTTTGACTGGTTAACTGTTTGAGAAAGAAGGTCAGGCCAGCTGTCTGATCAAACACTCGCGTAGGGCCTTCCACAGGCAGTAACGTAGCGCCTGGGCAGAGATCGCACCTGGCTGAACTGAATTACAAGTGAACACCCACCATCTACCAAAACAGAAAACAGTGCACAATCAATCTAATGCGAGCACACTCTGCACTCCAATGACCAAATGGACCAGAGTGAAAATACAGAAAATCTTGGTTCATTTCCCTCAGCTGTCTCTCCTGAAGTGCTTTACAAAGCTGTGCACATGTATATCTATGGAAGACCTGTCGGCATTGTGTCCTCGGTTGGCTTTTTATATGGTCATGTTTACCCCACTAACAGGCGGAGGTTTATTGTTTCGGATTCTCCTGACTACACTCATCCCCTTACATCATGCGTTTCACTTCGCCTTACAAGGATTACCCCTTTCTGTAAAAGTATATTGTATCCTCTTAGTCACTGGGGACAGATTATACGATGTGCTTTGTACTCTTGCCATTATAATGTGTTAGGATATTTCTGCTTGACTTCACAGGCTCTTATATTTTATTCTACTTATCAACTTGGAGGTACATTTAAGATAGAACCTAAAAAAGGTTCTCCCCGGCTGCCATCATGAGCATTAATTTAATAATTCTTTGGCTGAGTCTGGCCACATGCACTACATTACATTCATTTGCCAAACACAATTTCAATTTCAAAGTCCACTCGAACTACACAGCAACAAAAGCTAAATCTCATCAAGGCTTCAAGTGCATCCCTCCACAATAACAAAGGACTTCTGTGCAGTACAAGTGCAAAGTTTTATTTTTTTTAATATATTTTTATTGCAAATAATAACTAATTAAAAGTAATCACTGTATCCAGAAAGTGAAGTTGTGCAGAGCCAAACCCACGGATCACTGAATTTGTACTGGGAATATACCATGATGATAAATGATGAGCACATCTCAGCATGCAACTCCACTGGCATGAGTATTGACAAAGGTAACCTGTTTGTGGGCTCCACATATGCTCAAACATTCACTGTTACACTGTGGAACAGCCTGAACACAACACAGACTCCATCTCATCGAGCAGTAGGGCCTTATCCATGTGTTTTAATCAATGAAAACACCGCTGATAAATTAAGGCTACACTTAGTTTCAGATACTCAGAGGTGATGGATAACAGGCGACCCAGGTGTGAAGTGTGGCACCCAGCTTTTCCATCACTATACTGCCTTACAATTGTTTTTTTATGCGAGGAAAAACCCAAAAAACAGGCAAACACCGAAGAGTGAAATGAAATGGGAGGATAATTTGAGCTGCATAGATGCTTTCAAGAGGTCTGCTTCTTCTATAAGGTTAGCAAAAGTAACTTTGTTATTTCCTCTCTTTGTGCATGTATGTAACCAAGATATATGCTCTTATTATGCTCTCCTCATGCGATTAATCAATTTGTCAGGCATTAAACAATGAATAGGCGTCAGGCTTGCTATAGGTCTTGTATTATTTAGGCTTTTCTTCGCTTTGTAGCCTAATATAATTCAACTACCCAGATCTTGATCTTATGTTCATGATATCCACATATTGCATCTCTCAAGGATTCTATTTACAAGAATTGCTCTATATAGATGAAGATTAATTGCACACATCTAACTTGATATCTGTCTGACTTTTGCAGTAAAACAAAGTTGACTTTAGCCGAGACAGCACACAGTCCAGGACTATATACAGAAACAGCAGCGCTTCCATCAAACATTCAAAAGTGTTGAAGAAATATCCAAAGTCAGTATAAAAATGGTAATACATTCATTTATGTCAAAGATGGATGTGATCGTGTAGGAAAGAAAAATGCCTCCAGCAAGTGGTAGCAGGGGGTCCATAAGGAGTGGATTGAGTGTGGAGTTGGTGAAGAGCATGTCAAATAGACATTAAATGCGTCAAAACTGGTATTTGCACCGGGGGGCTCAGAAAAACTGTATATGAAAGGAAGAAAAAAATGTATAATTGATGCCAGTGCCCTCCTGTTCAAACAAACACAAGTTTCATTTCAGACCGCTCATCATCAAGGAATGAAAAAAGTGAGCAGTTTGATCTTTCTTCAGTAGCAGAATGGAAAGAAAATGGGAAATATTCACAGCTCTGATTGCTTCTGTGCTTCTACATGTTCAGCATTTTGCGGGAAATGTGAGAGATGTCCCATTCTCCAAAATAAAGGCCTACTCTTAAAGGAAATAAATCGTAAAGGAAATAGAACACAATATTCAGAATTATCTTTTCTTATTACTGTATAATCACCTGAAAATAAGAATTGTGTTAATATCTGCAAAGAGAGCAGAGTCTGCCCATGTTGCACTGCCATGTTGCTACCGTAGCCCAGAGTGGACAAACCAAATACTAGATTTGGGAGGGGGGGGGCACCTTTCGCATTTTTACACCTCTCCTCCTTGCCTGCAAAGGTAGGATGAGGTGAGGGCTATTTAGTTGATTGCAATATGCTAGATGCCACTAAATCCTACACATTGGACCTTTAATACATTCTTTGAGTTCATAATTTATTGCACTGTGGACAGGTTGCACTGAGACAGTGGACAGACTTAATGGTGGTTTTGACTATGATATAATACCTAATAGACAGTGTAATTGATGTGCTTATAGTACAGTAAGACTGAAAAATAACTTGCCCTTTCTTAGAAATTTCTCCATTTTTTTTTTTTTTGCTTATCATCCTTTTGTTTGCTTCACCAGTCCAGCTTAGAACAAGATTAATGCTCCACTTTTTCACTTGAACAGATGCTCAGAAGTTGTTTGAGGCTCTCCAAAAGTCTTTCACAGACTCTCAAAATTCCCTCCACCGCCTTAGCTTGCTCACCCTTACTCTCTGTGTCATTGCATAAAGTGCACGCTACATCTTGCGGCGGAACATTGCCATTGGACCTAAACCATGAGCTGTAGATTCGTCCAATATGTATGGAATTCAAAGGGATAGAGGACCGCAGTGTCATGACTGGTGCTATTTCACCCTCTTCACTTTCATCCTCTGTGTTCAACTACAGTAGGATACAGCGGCTCTGAGAGCTAATAGAGAAGAGCACTGAAGAAAACATCTTCATCAATTTGACAACGCATGCACAGAAAAAACACTGCGAAGTAAGAAAACACAACCATTACAGAAACACAGTGAGATACACAAAAGCTTATTTTTTTCAGCAATTTCCCCAATTCTTTATTAGCTTTTTTCTGTTTATTGCAGCACTTTTCTATATTAGTTTTTTTCTGTTAATGCAGCACTTCTGTTTTTAAAGAAGGTTTTGTTTTATTTTGTTTTGTTTTTGAGCACTTTTCTGGAGTTGTTTTTATCTTTTTGCTGCACTTTTCAGTATGTTGTTTGTGGTTTCTCACTTTGCAGCTTTTTTTTTTTTTAAATGCTGCACATGTGCAATTCTCTTCAGCTACAATCTGACCATCACAGTCTGTTACACTCTGCTTAGTCCAGAGTTAATCATACCAACCGCAGCAGGCTGGAATATATGCAAGTGTACACCAGCTCCTGTGCACCAGCTACAGCTCCTTGCAGCTGCCTCAGCTACATAGGTTTCCAACAGGGCCCATGGGGAACACAACCTGGGGCTATGTTTTATAGTCTGAGAACCTTAGACCTGCTCTTTTCCTTTAGGCATTTCACCCACCCTCCAGGTGTCAATCCCACATGTTACAAGACACGGAGCCCCCATGGCACATGTCCAGCTAAGCTCTGAGTATCCCACTGGCCACTACTACCTGCCCTGAGGCACACAGAGCGCACAAATATATGGATTGATTACAACTCCAGCACTTATGTTAGTATTATTTTTGACCGGTTTTCCACGACTCATGAACTTGGTCACTGCTGAAACTCATTGTGCCTTGTTGTGGAGGATTTCTTGGGAGTTTTGTGATCATGTCAAGTATTTTTAATGTCCCACGAGAAGGGCTTTGGCTTCTGTATTGTTTCAGGCATAATTTAGTGGTCAGATTGAACAGGGTTTGGATTTGAACACAACAGGTTCTGATAGTATGAAACGACCTAAAACTCAACAGAGGCAGTGTCTTTTTAAAACATTGTCCATGTGTGCAGCAGTGCAACAGTTAAGCTGATTTAGTTTACCACTGACGGTACTTTAATTTAATAATTTAATCGTGTGTGCAACTGCTGCGGATCAATTTGTGCATTTCACATCAAAACATTTTTATTTTTATCCGCCTTGTCTGCAGAGTCCCTTTAAATGCTTGAATTTGGTGGTGCATTGTGATGTGATTTTTGTTTTTTTGTGGTAAAACAATCCTGCAGCCACCTGCCTCACGGTTGTCTGTCTGGCAGAGAAGGACAATTCTATTTGCACAGTCTGTCCATTTAATTGGCACACATCATCCTTTCTACTCATGCTATTGACGTATAGTACAAAATTAGTTTACTCGGCAGTCGCTGGTTGGTTAAGTGGGTGCCTGCATCATTAAAAGAGGTCAACAAGTCTGTTAAAATCATTCCTTTAATGAAAGCTCCCACAACTGAATGTTAATGTGCTCATACACCTTTATGCTTATAAATCAGACAGACTTATTAAAGTAATGCACCTCCAAGCTAAAAAGTTGCAAACATATTGATTCTAAATAGGTTTTTAGTATGTAATGTGTTCACTCTAGCAAAGTGTTTCAGGGCCTAGCCTCTGTGTTTGCTGGCTCATTGGCATGGCTGACTTTGATGCCTAAATAAGCAGAGCTATCATTAACCCTATCAATTCCACCTGTGCTTTTTCCACTATTGCCTGGTCCAGGGGCAGAGCCACATGTTGTACTTGGGGCTTAGCCCAAAGCTAGGGGTAGATTTTCTTCCCATTTACAGTTGCTATATACACAAGCCATTTAAGATAATAGAATGCCTAAAAATCTGCACATCACCATCAATATCTATATTTATATTCATGAAACCTAAATTTTGGCCATCCATATTCATATATATCCATATCCGTTACCTCTATTGTGGACTATATCATTCTATTGAGTCCATTTACTATATTTATCACTTCAAATTGTATGTAAATTCTCTTCTCCTCCCCCTGAAGGCAGCTTAGCTAGCCAGCAATCCATCTTCGTCTAGTCGCCTCACCATCTCACTGCTACTAGCTAAGTGTTACAGCTGTGGTTCACTGGCTGATGCTAATGATCCTGAACCGCTTTCTGTGGCTGTCAACTGAGGTTGACTCCTCCTGAAAAATTTCCATATATCCAGAACTGTTTGTCCATAAACTGTTTAGGTAGCTGGCTAGCAACCTTGCTGACTGTGAAACGACTGAATGAAACATGACACAGACAGCATCCCCTCATGACAATGTATGGCAACATTTGCCTGTTAGTAGAACTTTGCTCCATTGATTTGCCTGTCCGGTCCAAGAGCCTGAGGGGAAATTACACAACGTTGAAGTTATTGTAAAAACCTAAAAGATTCAGGGCTTTTGAGAAAATACTCCACTGTTGGCCTGGTCCACATGTGCAAAACAGCTTTTTTATGCGTTCTGACCTGAAAACAGAGCTTTGGGAAAACTCTTTTCAGGGTAAGGATATTCCATTTGCAGTGTTGACGTGTAGATAGAAAAAAACACCAAGCTTCTGATCAGCCAACTGGGCTTTATGGTTAATTGTTAATTGTGTTTTTGCATTTTCAAAATGAGATTTTTTTTTTTTTTTTTTTTTTTGAAAACATGGTATGTGTGGGTGGGAATTTTTTAAGCACGAAGAAGGAAAAAAACCCTGTTTTACAAAATACCTGTGTGCAAGTGGACTTGGCATATGATACGTCAAAATGTCTGCTGTGAAAACGGCCATTGAGGGAAATGCACCTCAGGTTAGGAAATTACTTCTCTGCAATGGCAAGTAATTTTACATTAAACCTTGGAGGAAATGTGATCTTGATGATACTCAGAGCAGTTGGTGGTTTGAGATAATATGTAATCACACTCAGTATACATAGCAATTACAGTTCATTGGTAGTACAAGTCTGCAGAGCTGTATCATTGTCATTCTTTGCTTGTTAAGAGTCTTTTCAAAGTGAACTTATCCTTCACTTGGGTAGGAATAATCCTGCTTTCTTCTGTTACAAAGAGCACTTAAAACAGAAAATGTGTATATTTATGTATTATTTGCGGCTGTGAAGACAACTGGGAAGTGTTTATCCTGTATCTGTGTGTGAATATGTGTGTGTGGGCATAGAAGAGGGTCCTCCTGGGGCCTATTTATGCATTTCTTTTTTTTTTTTTTTTTTTTGCAGTAATTCAAATCCCATAAGCACCAGAAGTTCCCCAGGTCATACTTTATCAACAGCCCCAGCACCTCAAGCTAATATTAACATGTGGCCCATGTGAGATTTGACAGACAAATTTCCCTCAGGCCAGCTAAGTTCAATCCTCATGAAAGGCCACACACACACACACACACACACACACACACACACACACACACACACACACACACATTCCATTTATGGAGCTATTTACAAATATAGAGAGACCTTAATGAAATCCTGGTGATATATACATTGTGTAATTGATTTAGCTCAATACTAAAAGTATACATAGACGAGAATTTACACCAGTGGAATTAAAATGCTCTTTAACTTTGCTACTGACAGACATAATTTGCTTCCAAAATCACCTTTTCAATGGCATAATTAACTCAGTGCACTAACATCAAACTACATATTGAATGCACCAGTATCATGGTGTCGTCTAGGAAACAATACTGCTTGCTGCTTTGTCTGTCAATGTATCAGCAGGTAATCTGGTTTGGATCAGAGTGAAAACACAGTGCTGTATACCCTTCAGAAAAACTGTGCCTTGCATAATATGTACCAAAATCATCGCCCCAAAAAGATTATTCACAAGAGAAAGTAATATTTGTTTGTGGTAAACAAGACAAGCACTAGTACTATCATCGCAAATAATAGTAGTACAGGTTCAACAAATGGCAACAAAGGGAACAAAATGAGAGATACTCATTTTACCCCAAGGTGTCATAATGGTATTGTTAAGGCTATTACCATATGTTTTCCATTGCTTAATACATGTTTGTATATTTTTTGAGCACTAAGATCCAGATATAGGCAACCTGGTCCAGATATATTTTGCCTGTGCCTTGTGTGACCCTGAACAGGATAAGCGTGTATAGATAGTGATAGATATGAATGTACACACACATAAACACTGAAAATGACGTGTTTTATATGAATAATGCAGCCTTTCATGTCACACAGGCATAGAACATCGTTCATGTTTTCTGAGAAGAATACATAGACTACAGTGCCAGTGTCATGTAACATCAAACATGAGGTAGAAAGTAATAACAGAAGTGGTTTAAAAATTTACAGACATACAAGAAAAGGAGAAAAAAATAAAAAGACTGCCATTTTTATGATAATAAAACGTATTTCACAAAATCAAGCCTTGCACGTTTGCAGTCCCACATGGCACATATTCACAGTGTTTTTTGCTGTTGTTTTTGTCATTGTTGTTGTTGTTTTTTTTTGCCATTCCATTTTTATTTCAATAATTTTGCATGTTAAGTTTGGAAAAAGAAATTCAACCGTTATTCAACCAAAGGTAAAAACATTAACAGGTTGTTTATGGAGATTTATTCCGCTCAGAAATCAGAGGTGAAGGATAAATAGAAAACATAGCATTCATCATTTAGGTGTGAATCTCCGGGTGCCTGGCTGCTTTACATTGCAAAAATCATTCCTGAGCTGGAGTGGAAATATATAAATAAAAGATTAATAGGAGTTGTAAGTGTCTTCTAATATCCCCTGTGGAGACTTATATTGTGTTTTTGCTTTTTAAATCACTGAAGCCTCATTTCTTGCCCTTAAGGACAAACAGCAATTTTTCAGGTACTTTCAGCATGGTAACCAGTTTATGTTTGCAAATTGATTTCATTCAGCTGTAAAAACAGCTTTGATCTGTGAAAATTTCCTCCCTTTATGATTTTATCCTTTAAGAATGCTCCACGATGCGCATATTCTTAAAAAAGAGAAAGTAATTGCTGTTCTGTTAGAAGGAATTCACTTCTGGCATTTTGTGTCTTGAAACTAAAAGTTCAACAACGCTCTATGCAGGGTATTGAACGTGAAGTTGAAGGCACCCACTCTGGTGTTTTTTCAATTATTCTGGTTGATTGGACGTCTTCTCAGGCTGACATTGGGCAGTCACCAAACTGCATAAAAAATATATATCTAAAGGTGGAACTTGCCTTGCTCAAACAGGTACAGCTAAACAAATAGGAGAATCAGGGAGGCATCAATCAAGCGTAGTCTGTACATGCCTTCAACCCTCACAGAGGTCTAATCAGTCCAAATAAAAGTGCAAACAGTCTCACACCAAGACCAGAATAGCCACAGCAAACAAACAGGGAGCAATTCAAAGTGCTTCACATAAAACACTGAAATGCATTAAAACGTCATTTAAAACAGTTAGAAGGAAGCAATATATCCTCATGCCTCAATGACTGAAGAGGTTGATCACTGACTTACATGACATGACTTGTTGTAATTAGTATGGCCGCAATAAACATAAATATGGGTTTTAATAACCTACTTGCACAGACCATACAGTCGTTTCTTTGGTGAGAACGAGCTCAGAGGAACTTAAATCATGACCTCATGTACCTCAAATCCACAAATCCTCATATGAAATCTTCTGAAGAGCAGTGTTTCGCCTTGCAGTGGTTGGAAAATGTCTAAAAACCTCAAATTTCCTGAGAAACTCATGCATGGCTGTCACCTCCTGGCAGCAGGCATCATACCTTAATCCCAGATTAAGCTTTGAAGCAAGGTTACTCAGTGATTAATCTTAGAAGCTGTACATCATTCAGTATGTATCCATCAGTATTTAACTGACTTTCAGTTCCTCAACTGCAGAATGTGCCCTATGAAAGGAAAAGGATGGATTGCATTTGACGAAAATCTGACTCATTAATGATACATCATTATGCATCCGCTCCAGTGTCTCTCCTTTTTATCTTACGTTGCTTTATTGTCAAGATTTTTATTTTTGAAGCAACCATGACACAATGAATACTTTCTTTGTATACTTGAAAAAGCAGAATACTGGTGGAACCTGACACATAAATATATTTCCTTTTAAAAAAAACTCTGATATGTTTGCTTTCAGACCACCATGTTCTGACATCTCAAGTACCACAAGCATTGCACTGGATGAATGAACGGATGACATGGGGGCCAAAAGACATAAAAGTCAAAGAAAGTCTTCACTCACAATAACTGTCACTAGTCAAAATATCTATCTGGCGATGCAGTTTCTGAGCGAACAACCAGTCTCTTGTTCCTTTGAACCAGCCTGCTGTTGCTGCTGCTGAAAATATAAAATGTATCACCTCCTCTGGCTCTGGAGGATGTTTCTCAGAAAATATTAGCAGTGCAATTACTTTAGGTTTTGATTTCTGATTTTGTTGTGTACAAGTGGAACATGCGTTGGGAGAGTTGCTTAAAATACGAGAATTCATTATCTCGGGACATGACTACTCAAAGCTAATTGCATCAAAATCCGGCTGTCTTGAGAATATAGACCAAAGTTGGTAAGGGTAATTTAATATTATTGTTTTTTACTTATTTAAAACTCTCACTACAGGGCCTTTAAGGAGCCCCTGGCCTCCCTCTCTCTTTGCTGTTTTGGTAGACAATTCTTCTGTGTTTTACAGTGGATGTGTGTTTCTGAATATGTTATTTCTTGTATTCATTGCATTATTATTATTATTATTGTTTCTGATGTGGTGATGAAATAGGAGGCAGCAATGAAGGGTGGAGGTCACACTCAGCATGACACCCTCTGTTCATGCTGCCTGTGCAGATGTATGTTTACACGCTTTCCACTGCCATTCTGTTCTGTGTGCAATTGTACGTGTCCTACATATGATGTGTACAATATAAAGAACACATCTTATAGCATGAATTAGAATTAGCTCTGGAGCTGTCCGTGACCGACATATAATAGCCACGAGGGAAAAGTCAGGCACGTACGAATGAACGGCATAATCATGCTTACACAAACATACAACAAGACAAAGAGACAAAACCAGGGCACACGTACGCAACTTGTAATGGTGTCATTGCCAGCGTGGTACAGACTAAATTCAGTCTGAATGATAATCTACAATGAATAAAAATAGAGACTCTTCTCTTCTCTTCTCTTGGAACATTACTTTCTTAACGACAAAAATTTCATTGTTGAACCTCTTTTGCCCTATTTTGTGTAAGATTCTGTAACACTAATTAAAAATCAGAGTCACTTACCTGCTGACCTAAATTCTACCAAATCCATCCAAGTTTTGGTGAAAGAGACAGACAAGAGAAAAAGACACCAATAGTGGCCAGATTGTCAAACTGGGTATTCATGGTTTCCAGAGGATGAACCCTTGTGCTTTAGACTGACATCATGACTCTCTCTTATTGCATCATCTGGACAAATTGTCTTCATGCAGAGAAGAAATATTAACAGGCATAAAATGAATGAATGCACTGGAAACTCAGTAATCCATTAGTCCATTCTGTACCCAGGATATTGACAACCTAATCCTCAGATATTCAGGAAATCTACTCTGGACATAATGATGGCTCAGGCATTGAATTCTAATGCATCTCTTTCCTCTATTGCAACAGATATAGCCAGACATCAACCACATTTCTTTCTGTAAAATAGTATCATATTCCCTGAAATGACAGGTATTTCAAACTGTCATTAGGTAGAGCAAAAGCAGCTTCTTATTCCTCACCCCTGGCTTTCACTCTATGCATTAAGTTCTCTGCTCCGCTCCATAATGGCTGAATAACTGCAATCCACTATTTCATAGCAAAATTAAAGGTGCACAGATACTGTTCACATACATGCATTTGCCACTACAGCAGCCACGTGAGTCCGCCATGAAGGTCTGATAACATAATAAATGAAGATCCTGCAGCAGCTGTGTGCAGCTCTGATTTTTCTATATATATGCATGCGTTTCTTAACCATACCTGATCAGGGCGTTTTCAGAGAGAATAGCAAGAGATAGAGTGCTACAGAAATGCTCTCACGATAGGGGGAGAACATATGTAGCTTAATTAACAGTGACAAGTCTCGAAAATGTCACTCTGTGTCTCTGTTTAAACCAAAGTCTGTAATTAAGAACCCTGATTAAATCTTGGCTATCTCCTAAAGACCACATACTGCATTTAAAGCATTTGCCAGTTTAACTGTGGAATCTAATTAGAATGAATGACTTGTGGATCAAGTCCAACCTAGTCTGTCATGCTGCATTCACAATGATGGAAATAGAGGATGAGGAGATTGGGTGGATCAAGTGAAGTGGGAGAGAGAGGGGCCTTTGAACAAGTAAAAGAGATGCGTGTGTTGGACCATATCAAAGCTCCCGGTTTATGTGTCTGTCTGGCTCTCTTGTATTTCACTCACTACACTTTGGTATAATATTCTGTCACTGTTTCCTCACCTCTGTCAGTCACACAGTTAAGCAATTCAGTATAAAATTATACCTGACAGCAGAATATCTTTCTTGAGACAAAAAAATACAGAATACCTCTATCAGAAGTTTCTTTATTTGAAAATATTTTGTGACATCTGAGTTTGAGACAGGTACATGTAAGCAAGCAATTTAGGGAGGGGAATTGCAGGACTGGAATTGTGATGAAATGGATTGTGACAGAAACAACATTTCATCTGAAAAAAACACAAAAAAATAAATAAAAGAAAGACTAAGAACATGTGTGCGTGTGAGAGAGAGTCTGTTTCCGCATACAAGTGATAGAAAAAGCAAGGCATTACATCTCACCCTCTGATCTACAGGAGGGTCACTGTGACACTGAGCATCAACTAACCTCTGCTAATGCACAGAGGCTCCTGGTGGATTTATAACAACATAAAACAGGGAAAACTGGCCTGTCTCCAAACCGCTTATCATTCTGTTTCTAACAAGAAAGTTAAGAACTGTGCAATCAATGAGGTCATTATCACTTTTACTGCTCGTGCCACAGTACAGCTTCTCCCCACAGGATTCAGTCTTTCTCTTTGTTTTCCTAAAATGTTGACTCTTCGTTGTTTGAACTGAATCTCTTTTGCATAATCTGAATGGTTGCTATGTGTATGAATTGCTTTAGCGGGAAATGATAGAAGCACTGACCTGTTATTTAACAATATTAGATACAGTGTATGCATCTTTATCAACTGTGATGTATTTTCACACCTTACAGCTTATAAAAGACCAGATGTCATCACTGTAAGAAGAGCAACAGAGCAGGAAGTAGGCCATACTATTAACCATAGCTTTGAGGAGGTGTTCCTGACTATCAGCCTCTATTTGATGCTACCTCACAGCTTTTTGCTGACTAATTATGTTTATTTTTTGCACTCTCAGTAATGTCCATAAATTGGGAGTTAAGGGTTTGCAGATGTCAGGGATGCCTAGGAAAACAGCTGATATACTTGCAAGGTAGCAGTCTGTGTCTGCAGTCCTGGACCCCTGAATGAATCTGATGTGTCTCACTGGAGACACGACTGCCTAAAGGATCAAACAGAGTTTGTGCCTTCCAGTATTTATACTCAAAAAAAAAATGTGAACATAAATAAAAGTAATAAAGCATGTGCACTATCAGACAAAAATGAAAAAAAAAAAAGAAACAGAGAGGCACTTCTGTGGAAAGCTGAGTCAAACAAGGTAAGGGTATTATCAGATCTAGAGTACATGAGAAGTGAAGTACACTGATCTGAAATTGTTTTCTGTTAGAACGAACTTGAGCAGCAACACTAACAGACGCAGAGGAACTACAAAGAGAAACAGAGCTGAGAGAAGCAGATCAACAATCATCCCAGCTCCAGAGTTCATTAAGACTTGTTCTGCTGCGCGCAGTTAGTCCAGTGCTTCATTGAGGGGGACAGCTAGATCATGCCCTTGTGGAATAGCATCACTGAGTGCATTTGGGACTGCAGTGCAACAGCAAGCTCCTGTCACAATAAGACTTGTCACATGATGCTTCCAGGGACTATAAAACCAAAACACAACTGCACATTACAGAGTCTCAGCAGAGGCTGGAGTTTGGTAATGTAAAGCAGGCTTCCCTGTGGATCCACATGGGGCTGCATGGTCTATTGTGTTGGAATTCTGGATGACTGGCTATAAATATATTTAGGAATCAACTCCATCGACTCCACTGTAAACCAAGAGAAACATTCTTGATCCGTCCACCCTACCTTCCTCCTACCTTCTTCCTCTTGTGGACTTTCTTGCTCTTTATATTACGTCACCTTGCTCTGAGCATCTAATATTGTCCCAGATGGATTTACAGTTAGTTGTTAGTTGAAAGCCCGCTGCATCTCATACAGACAGTGGAGGGGTGTGACAAAGTGTCAGCATTTAACCCCCTAGGAATGAGACCAGGCTCCAATCAAACCAGTCTCCTAGAAATTATGCAGCTATTTTGCATTGCCAAGATCATTTCAAGCAACGAGGCTGCCAGGATTATGTTCAGTAGCAATTTTTTTTGAGTGAAGGAAGTGCCACATTTTTGTGCCACACACTAGAGGCATGGCTGAATAAATATTTTTGGACTTCCTCATCATGTTAATAAAAAAACATAATTCAGGTGGCATCATGTTTCTGTCATTATAGGAAAAAAGGAGACAGTGTTGTTAGGAATATATTTAGAAATTGTCATTTTTTCCTGTCTTGTCACGTTTTTTTTTTTTTTTGTTTTTTTTTTTTTTGGCTGTAAAGACAGTTTTAGGGGTTGCCTATTAGCTTGTTTGCCAGCATTACCTACCTTCGAATGCCTACATGACAAAAGTGTCCCATCTTTCTCTTATCATTTGTCATTTTATGTTTCGTTCCTTAAATAAAAATGAACTGTCTTGGACTATATTTGCATGACTGCAAGAGGTTGCCAATCAGAAAAACATAGTTTAAGCACAGCAATGCTGTCATTTTTGTGGTGATGACAGTCTCAGGAAACTGTATCACTTGCCTTTATCATTTGGTGAAAATTTCATGTATGCTGTAAGCGTCCCTTTGCCTGGACCATCATCTCATTCCGTAATTATGAGAGGCAAAAGGCCAGATAATTGGGGATTGACAGCAACCTTGAAACATTCCTTCATATCTTTTTAATCAAGGCTAGAGAGAGAGGAGGTCTGAGGACATAGATGTTTTTAAATCACTCTCAAAGAGGGTATTTTTAAATGTGTCACTTCTTTTTTGAAGTGTGAGTACACTTTGCTGTTGTTCATATGCCACATTGGCATAAAGCCTACAGTTCAAATGGAGCAGCCAGCCAACCAGCTGGGCGTCAGGATGCACATACCACGACCATGCTATCTCTCAGTATGTGGACACTGGAACTGCTGCTGCTGCTGTGCTTAACAAGGTAAGTAACTGGCTGTTTGCCTGAGCAAGAACAGTGGTAGTTGCATAAGCAGGCTTGATGTGGGTAGAGGAGTCAGACACAGATCCTGCTTTGTAATACTGAGATGTCTTATGTGTAATCATCTTTGACATCCCATTTGCTGTCTCTGGCGGCTTTTTAAAGATGAAGGGAGCACTCTTATTTAACTTGAGTTTTTTTGTGATATTGTGTAGGTCTGTATGCAGAAGGTTATGTAATCACCAACACATGAGATGCGTTCTGTTGTGTTCATGTTTACTGGTGTGCATCATTCCGAGTATCATAAATGACAAGTAAGAGAAGCGTATAATTTCAGTAAAGAATGTGCATCATTATTGTCTTTGCGTAGGTGACTTTGTGGCGGTTTCAGTTATTACAAACTTGCTGAAACTTATCAGACACAACTAAGCACGGCTGAATTTAATAAAATAAGAGCAGGATCATATCAAGGTTTCTGGCCAAATTGCTTATTTTTCCACTCCGTTAACATCTTCCTCCCAACCTAAAAGGGCCTCACTGGTGGTTCTGGCCCATTAAAACTGTACACACTTTACATTACCGCATGCCATTTTCCAAAAATTACTTTAAAAGTTCTAGATTGATTTCCTACTTTCTCAATTTCCAGAGGGAAAATCAGGCCAGTGACCCTTCCATGGTGGAGATTGTCTTTTTAGAGAGCGGTTAGCGGTGTGAGAGTACACAAACCATGAAAAGTAGCAATTACCAAAGTTGGAAGAAATGATGTTGTCACAGTCTGACATAAAGGCGTAAATCCTCTCTGACTTGCCCGCTTTCTTTCAGGTCCAAGCACAGTACAGTGAAATTGTGTAATGTGTTGGGAAATTTGAATACTTCTGCCTGAAGCTCATCAGTGATGTAGCATGCATGCAGAAAACTATAGTGAGAAGAGCTTCCTCTCTGGTAAACAAAGGCAAAAGGCATACAGTGTCATTAAAGCACCATCTTGGCCCTGATGAAGGCAGGGTTCTTGATAGTGCACTACCCAGGGCTTAAGGATGGAGGTGGAAAAGAATAGTCATGCACACATACCTTTTATACCTTTCAAACTTCTAACAGAAGGACTTTTGAGGGTCTGTGGCCCTTTTATCAACCACCGATGAGCAAAAAATGGTCTCTCTTTGAGAACACTTACACAAAGGTGCAACGGGCAAAGTGAAATATTGGCTCCTCTAGGGCTCTTTGACACTGAAGATCAAGAACTGAACACTGCAGAGCTCCACAGATAGGGTATAATGGAAAAGGAGGAAAGTTGAATTCAGAAATACTGTGTCTTAATTTGACAGATTTACCTTACAATGTAAGGTTTTTTTAGAGGGCGATCATAAGGTACACACTGTTCAGCATTCTAGCATTTTAGCTAGCAGCATGGCTTTAGGGATGGCAGTCATGTCCTCCTGAGGATGAATTCTGATAACTTTGGTGATCCCTTAACCTTTCCTCTAAAGCTATCATCAGGCCAAAATTGTAATTTGTCCAGTGCTTTGTTTTAGGGCCAGAATACCTGCTAACCACCAGTCTGAGCTGTCCTTTGTGTTTAATGCTATTTAACAAATGTTATCATGCTTACATACTAAACTAAACTTCCAGGGAGAGCTTGATTTGAACTGAACAAATTTGCAACCTAAGTTCAAGTAAGTTGAGGAAAAGCAACAAGCTCTGGGGCTAAAAAATGAACCTAACATGAAGTGCCAAAAATTTAGTTTCCTCAAATGCGTACTTGAGGCTGGCCCCAAAAGCCAGTCAATCTGCTGGCACTGCCAAGATGGTGTCGGCCTGAGCTGCTGTCATTGAGCTTCACTCTGGGTCCACTGAAACCTAACAGTGTTGTCACAGAGACTGCATTCATGTTTTATACAGTGTATGTGCTGGATATACATGGAGTAATGTAAAGTTCTTATTAATTAATGCAATAAGAAGTGATCAAAATATTTTACTATCATTGCAAAGCATTTTCACAGCCATCAAACTGCTCTTTAAACAGCAACACGGAGGGTAATTTTCATTTTGAAATATTCATCTATTACAGATTGAGCAGCCTACTTTAAACACCCTAAAATCATTTTTATTTTTTCTTTTGTTCTCCATTCTGATTATTTTCAGCCACCTCTCATCAACAACATTAAAACAGACATCTTGATATTGAATATATGACTTAATGGAATCTGTGATCATGAGGACATGTTAATCGCTGCTCTTAAACCTGCTCACACAAAGAGTGGTTGGGAGGAATGGTGTTACAAGAGTCGATCTGTCAGTCAGAGGGCGCTGAAGTAGAGATAATCATGTCGACTAATAAGAGGGGGTGTTTGAAGAAGTGAAAGCGAAATTAGACACAAGCATAATGAGTCATGTCTCAATGTGACTCCATTACACCATGCCGGCACAGCAGCACCTTATGTCATTCCAAACGCTGCTGCCTACTTGGCATCTCTCCACTCACTTCCGTTAAGTCAGATTGGACCACAGAAAACTCAAGTCTGCTGAGTCTGCAGAAAAAAAATGTGTAAAAAAGTGCATGACATTAATATGGGTGCATGTCCGTGAGGGTTGAGGGGAAGCCATTTGCTCTAATCTTTCCAAGATAAACTTCTTAACAAAATGTCATGCTTTGCTAACATGTAAAGGCATATTTCCATGAATTGGTTTAGAGAGAATAAACTAGGCTACACACAGGGAAGTTTCATCAGAACTTGGCGGTATAGGCCACTTTAACCAATGCGTGGAATAAACAGAGTAGAAGAGGTAGAGGTCACAAACTGGAAACAAACCCAAAAACCTCAAAGAAGAAGCAATACCAGATGCATTGGCCAACTATGAGAGAAAAATGAGTCAGGTCTTTAAGACATAGCTTCTTCTTCTTTTCTTGGAACTGATGCAGCTGATCAGTCAGAGGAGGTGTCTCCATCTATCATTAAGCGTGTTAACTCTTTTTTGCAAAAGGCAAAAACCATCTCAAGCATGCAAACACTTTTTTTGTAAAATTAATAAAATTTGTTCAACTCTTGCCTTTTCTATCAACCTTTTCTAACGTGATGCCTCAAAATGCGCGTTAAAATATAGAGGAGGAAACACAGCTACTGTGCCAAAAACAAACAACACTGTTTTCCGTGTTCAGAGCACTCACGTCACAGTGTGCGCTTGTCTTTTAGTTGATGCTCATGCGAAGTAGCACAGAAAAGAGAAGAATTCCATCACAGAGGACTGTTTTCTTAACAAAGGACACACAGGACTCATATTACAGAAACATTTTGTAAAGAGCTGTTGCTGTTGTTTTTGTTGGGTTGCTGTTTTGTTCAGTGTAAAAAGAGACCCTGCTCTCCTCTCCGCAGTTATTGCAGTACAACATACTTTGCCAAAAACACATGCTGCCGCTAATGCCACTACACACAGAATACCAACTGGGGCACATCAAGAGACAATCAAATATAAGTAGTACACACTGGGAGCTGACGTGCTTGTACAAATACCGCCTCTGTGATTAGATTGAATTCGACAGGATTGGAAGGAAAAAGATGGAGGAGAGTTGTTTACTTGTCCCCTGCCCTAAAAAACACATGGACGTACACACATGAAAGCACACAGACATGCACACACATTTCTGAGCAAGATTAGATTTCATTTCTTTGTCCCCATTTCAGTGAAATGATGGGCATAAATGCTCCCTCTTCTGCTAATCTTGACCCACAGTGCACACTCTCAGGGTCCCGAGACATGTTGTCAAATTCTTAACCCTCTCAAATGTCATCATAGATAATAGCAGACAAAATACCCCAGTGGAAACTGTCAGACGCAAGCTGTGTGTGTGCATGCGTGCAAGTGTGCAAATGCATGAAGGAAGAAGCATGCTTGAGCATCAGGAAGTGTTATTACCTTGATGGACTGACCTGAGGTTTTTTGTTTTTTTTTTCCCAAGAAGTTACCCTTAACTTTGCAGAAGAAAATTCAGAACTCAGTCCACATGTTCCATATTCATGTGCAGACATTGGGCAAAAATCATTTTTGAAGTAGCATAACGCAAGAAAACAAAAGTTTCTGTAAGTTTCATGTATTTACACAGAACACTTACGCTCACTTTTCCAAAAGACTTCCAGAAGAGTGGCAATTCTGACCAACATGACACATGGAGAAGCTGCTGCACATAAATAGACTGCGAGAACCAGCTCGAAACTGCAGTAAGTGGTAGTTGTAATGTTAATGCAGACTTCATAAAGATGGGAGAACCTAGCCTACTGAGAGTTAATTCTATTTAAACTTTATCTACACATACCTCTATACCCCTTTTGTTAAAACAGCATTCTGTTGCTGCAGTGTGCTGGAGTAAATTTGCTTGCATAAACAATGAGCTAAGAAGCTTTACAGCTCTGTAGAGTCACAGAAATGAGAAATAAGTCTTGTGGATTCAACACTGTAGGCAATGAGCGACTTATTTTACATGACACACTCATTTGTTTCCTCACTAATTGGGAATTTTACTAAGTTTGGTCGATAATTCCTAGACTAGCTCCTTAAAATCAGTTGTATTCCACGAGCAGCTCCACCTGAGGCAGCAACTCAAACAGGCCCAGGTTTAATCATTCTAAATTGAAATCATTATCGTTATGTTTTATTCATTGAATTATGGCTACTAAAGAGTTGCAAGTGTAAGTAAGTCTCTTGAGAGTTGAGGCACTTTCAACCGTAATCAATGGATGACATTCAAGAGAGACAACAAGAGGCTGCTGAAGGGAAAGATATGGGAAAATACAAGCTGGAGTGAGGGGTAGAACATGGGATAGAGCTGAGTGTACCATAATGGGAATGAGCTAACAGTTGGAGCCTGAGGTTCTCATCTGTTGGGTTAGTTCTTACGCAGTGCACTCAATCAGATCCTCGGGGGAGTTGCATTCAAACAAGAAGCCCTGTGACTTCAGAGTAAGGGTTCCGCAATAAAGCAAAAATTAACCCAACAAATTTTTGAAACCCATTTATGCTGTCAGAGAGATCAGTGTAAACGCATGAGACAGTGAAAAAGGAAAGCATGTCTCACCCACCGGAGGGAGTAAGCGGAAATAAAGAGAATTAAGATAAACAAGAGAATTTAACGCCTTTCACATAGAGGAAATCCGACTTGAAGCTATTGTTTTAGTGGCTTCATAAGCTCAAAAAACAATTTTAGATATACCACAAATAAACTCCTCTTCACCACTGGAGGAAAGTGGCTGGTTGCCATTTCTTTTGTTGCGCAGAATAGCAAGCGGGGGGAAAAAAAAATTTCAGCTTTCAAAATTCTATATCGCCATCACATTCACTTTTATTCACCCTATGCTTTGTTTGATAGAGATATTTTATTCATATCCAGGGGATAATTGGGGATTATCGGCTCTAAGCTGGCATTTTGATGGCTTTTAAAGAACACTGATTTGCTCTGAGACAACCAATAGTACGTTTCTAAGTATAGTTTTATTAGGAGCTTTTCTGTGAGAGAGGGAGCCATTATGAAAACATGAGAGTGTGTGGTAAGAAAGGAACTGACCTCAAACTGAAACTAAGTTGCCAACCCAATTAAATCCATCTCTTTTTGTTGTGTAAACTATTTAAGCAGCCATTGATCTCATAAAGATGGCAATAACTGATAGCATCCTCCATCAAACCCTCATAATGTACGGTAACATTTAATGTAACATATAGGCAGAATAGTTTTCCTGCCGAACAACTGGAGGCCAACGAGGTATTCAGAAAAGAGCAACCATGAATAAAATAATTTGAAAAGCATGTCCTCTCATTGGTTATGATTCGTTCAGTTGTTGTTTGACTGTTCAGTTCATTACAGTTTCTGGTGTTGCTTCTCATCGTGTCATTCTTTTCACACGGTGGGTGAGTGAATGAGTAATGAATAAATTGTTACATCCCTGTTTTTGCTATCCCACCTTACACCCCCATACACTATTCACCATTTTAAGCCATTAATTCTGTGGCCCATTGTGTACAGTCCTGACAAGCTATAAAACTCATTTTTATCCACCACAATGGCTCACTCATTTTGTCTCTCTCCCCCTCCCTCACTCGCGCTCCCACTCCCGACAGCCTCTAAAACTTTCAGAAAGTTGTTCGGAGTATTAAGTTGCTCAGTCATTGTTGTGCTTGTTATTTGTGTCCATCCTTTCATTCTTCAAAAGAAAAATTGCAGTTTTCACCAAATTTTCGTGAGTAATGAGGAAAACAGGGGGCACACCTCAGCAGAACAATTGAGGAAAGGTGAAAAAGTTGAAGGCAATCATATTTGATGTGTCATTTTCTGGATGGGTCAATGCCTTCCCCAAAGTAAGGGCAGCAATAAAAGACCGATGTTGTGGCTTCTGTGTTTCGGTCTATTCATGGTTCCCAGAACCTGCTTTCAGTAACCTCCCTGACATTTTATGGAGCTGGTCAAAAGGGCAGAGTGAGGGTTAAATGCAACTTTCCAATTAGCATCATAAATTTGTCCAAAGCTTTCATTTTTGACCAAGTATTTGCATCAGCCCCAGCTGTACTTTAGTGCTCATTAGCCAATGCTAGCATGCTAACACGCTGAACTAAGATGTGAACATGGTAAATTCTACTTACTATGTTAACATTGTCGTTTACAGCATCTTAGCATGGTGGTGTTAGCATGTAGCACAAAGCTTCATAGTGCTTCAAGAGCTGCTAGCATGGGTGCAGGGTCTTAGTGTTGTCCAGTAATGTTCTAAATGCCACCATTGAGATTTCTCCCCAGCATCATTTCTTGCAGAACTTGCCATGAAATTAATATTGTTTTACATACATGAGGCATGAATAATGAGACCGAGCTGAGACTGGCACTGTAAGCATTTAATTGGGATGTCTGGTCTCCTCTTTGCAGCCTATAGGGGCCACTATGGGTGGGCTTTCAAGTCTTAGAGTTACAATTTTACATTCCAAAATACTATGATAGTAATGTACTTCAGTAGGAATGCTTATAGGGACAAGAGCAGACAAAGTAAGAGGATAAACCAAGATTGAATTCACCCCAAAAGTGGGGTTCACAGCCTTTACGTCCTATATGTAAAAACACTTTTCAGTCATACTCTTACTTTCAGTCCTGCTCTTGTTGCAGTGATGTTTGAACATGAATGTAGAGCATAATTGCATTTCAGCAGTTTTTTGATTGTTGCTGTCATAGCTGGGGCTGCAGAGCCTCTTTCGGCTGAAAATGTTTGAAAAGTCTGAGGAGCGCAGTGGGACAGAGAGGCTGAGCGGACTGGTTTTACTATGAACTGGTCATGCAAAGAAGTTGAACTAAGAGCAGATTGTTGAGGACTTCACGGTGCAAAAGGCGCAGAGAATGACAACAACTGAGACGTCAGCAACCAGTGCTGCCGAGGAAAGCAGCATTGTGTGCGTGTGGTATGCGGTGTGTAAAAAACGTGTACCTCTCATAGCTTTCATATGTGTGTTTGTGGCTGCAGCAGCAACTGTGAAGGAGAAACGGAGAAACACAGGTGTGCAGGCAGACTCGATAAGCTTTATGTTCACAGCTGTCTTTAGATTCAGTGGTGTGTAAGCAAGACGGCAAACTCGAGTTTAGACTGTTTATGCATCTCTATATGTTGTCTGCTTTGATGATGGCAGCTATTTTATTTCTTATTCATTTAGAGTTTTGTCCTTTTTTCTGATTATATACAGAAGTGGGCGATTGTGTTTTTGTAACTGTTTATCAGTGCTATGCACTGGCTGCAAAATCAGTCTTAACAAAAGGATTTTATTGTTGCTGTGGACATCAGGGCTCAGTGGTGTGATGTGATGTTGTTCCACTGGTGAATGCAATTGACACTGAATGCAATTGTAGCCTGAAGGTGTTCTTACATTTCACAATAGCATCATATATCACCAGATGTTTTTTAGTATAACATTCAAGCCACTTCAGATCATTCCCACAGCTTCGGGTCCAGATCACCATGACCAATACCCTGATGTTTAAAAACAGGTAGACGCCATGTTGATGGTCTTTTGTCAGAAGGTTAGAATGTGAAAGTAGTGTAAGTTACACCCTTTGTTATATTTAGCAGCAGTACATTAAAATAGTCTCTCAGGGCTCTCACTGGGTTGTAGGCAGGCAATCTGTGCAACATGCCCAGATTTTAATAATACATCGCCTCTAAAAATCAAACTCGTTCACAAAGATAAGACTACGCTTGCAGCAAAACTGAGCAGCGAGTGCAGCTAAATGAGCAGTGAGGCATGTGTGAATGCATGTTAACACTGGTCACACACCCCCTTGAGGTCAGCAGACACACAAACACACACCCCATACACACACGTATGGATACAAATATCTAAACACAGACTTGACAATTAGTGTTATGGTGCAATGTGCTGCAAAATGTGCAATTTGCTGCAGGTCACAGGGGTATCCAGGAGCCCCAGAGACTCGCAGAGCAGGCGTGACCTCAGTGTGGAACTATTAGTGTGTGTAGGGGTGGGGGGGCAGGGTGCACCCGCAGGTCACAGCATTTTCTTTCCTTCTCATTACACCAAAGAAAACAGCTAGCAGAACTCACCAAAACCAGTCATTCATTTTCTTCATCACTATTGAATGAGAATAGTTCCATTCTAATGCATATGTTTGGAACATTGCGCAGTGATTAAGCCAAAATAATGCTCATCAGCCACTTTACATTTTGTCCTCGTCATTTTTCTTGGACCACTGAATGAAAGCGTCACAGTGGTGTTACACTCCGACAGGAATCCTTGAGACTTCCATGACTTCCCCCGAAGGAAATGATGCTGCCTTTATCAAATGGAGCAATGCAGCAGGGTCCCCTTACACTTTGATCGAACACTGACAGAATACTGATAGAAATCTCGTTTTGGATCGTAGTCACTCTCCAAATTTAAGCTATAAAGGTCATACACAGAATACGACTGTAAGGATATCAATCATCTGGATGCATTGCGGGGTCTTCTGGGAGAATTCATAGTAAATGAAAGGGGAGAGTTTGTGAAGGAGGGATGAAAAGAATGAAAGCAGTTTTGATACTAGCATTTTGGGAAATTAACGATATTCCTACCTAAAACCAAAACCTTTGAAAACATTGCCACCCATTCATTAAATATGTATATCAATAGGTTTATTGTGAATATTTTGAACAAACCCATTTGCCTTACCATCAGCATTTCCTTACTAGCCTGTTAGATATGCACTAGGATGTAGCTTTAGAAGATTCAGACAGATTTCCCCTGTTTGTTCTTATGATCTGTGCTAATTAGGTGTAGTTAGATGAGGCCATCTCTCTCAAAGCTGCAGACAAATGATCCAATTCTTTGAAGAATGAATTAATGCATCAGAAATCCCGTGTTGTGACATAACGTCTTACAGGAATAATATTGCTTGTCTCTACAGAATAGGGTAAACAAATTATTTAATTGGAGTAATAAAATCACATTTGCCAGAATTGCCTGTTATTTCTGCAATAATTCCTTTTATCTCTTTATCCCAGCAGCAAGTGTGGCAAGCTTTATAGTTAAGTTTGGCGATGAGACATCAAGCTCAAGCGCATGAACAAGGCGAAACAAGGCTGTAATTTGCAGGGGGAATAATATCAAGCAATCAACTTTGCAAGTTCTACAGTCATATCAACTTTACAAGCAAGTTAAGCACCTCTATAATGCAGCACCCCTCTTCTGTTTAGTGGCTTGAAAAGAAGATTGTTGACTACGTGTTGACCAACAGATGGAGCCGAAAGAAATGTACATGCACATCATGTAAACAAAATTGTGACGTGTCTGTGATGTGCTTGTAAGGATCTATTTTTGTTTAGTGTATCAGTTTTGAGTTAATTGCAAAGGTATGGTTCACAAGTTTAACCTCAAGTGACTTATAATTGTTCAACCTGTGCATGTTTGGAATTAATTAGTAAAAGTGAAGTTTATTGAGATGAACATTAATTAATCTTTCTTTGTTTGTGTTGGTGTGCTCCCTTGGCATTTTTCTTCCTGGATGATCATCGGTGATGTAATCTAAAATCAAATGAGTCATTTCTCTGTACCCTGACTGTAAGAATAAATAATGATAAACACTGCAAAGATTTGCATGTGTTGCAAATCTTCTTCGCACCAGAGGTTTTCACCACAAAGCTTCAGCGCCAGTGACTCACTTGTGTCGCTCTGTGTGGCTTCCTGTGAAGATAGGTCATCCTGTTCTCTGTCTCACAGTCTCTGCCCGACTCTTTAACCTCTGCTGACAGTCGACTGTTTCTGTCTTTGCTGAATCCCTCAATGGATTCAGCCTGATTGATCGTAATGAGTTTGGGGAGCTCAGACATGGCTGGAGGTGCACTGGGAACGGCCTTCTCCCTCCTGCTCCTTGCCTCTATTATTCAAGGTAATCCTGGACCACATGTGCTGTTGCTCATACACCAGCAAAGATGGGATATTCACCATGGGTTTGGAATGTGTATTGGCTTCTGGTGTGACAAGCTGCCTCAGTATAACGCTCTGATTTTATCTGCCTGCATCCCAGCGGACTGCACCATGTAATATCAATTTCAAAGTGTAAGTAGTTTTTGTCTCCTCACTTTTCTTGCTTCCAATGTCATCGGATGTGCTTGACAGGGCTCCAGGATGTTCACGTGATCCATGAAGAAAAGATGGAGGCAATAGTTGGCCAGGACGTTGCCTTACCCTGCATTGTAGAAAGCAGAACCAATCTCCAGATTATCGGCATTGAATGGAGGAAGAATAGAGATGAAAACACGAAGCTGGCTCTGTACAGTTCAATGTTTGGGGTTCGTCTGTTTTGGCCTAATGTCACCATTCAGATTGAGAACAGGTCTATCGGCTCCTATCTACACCTTTCACGGGTGACAAAATGGGACAGTGATACCTATATCTGTGACCTTACAACCTTTCCTCTGGGCTCCATCAGGAGAGAAACAGAGCTGAAGATCAAAGGTAAGACGACAGCAAAAACATGCAAAGCCGTACCTGCATACCTCAGGCAGGCGCTGCAGTCTTCACAGGGTTTCAAATTTGGATGATGTGCAGCAACTTTCTATCTAATTGTCCGTTGCATATATTTCATGTTACTCCTGATTGCATCAGAGCACTACTGCTGTCAATCTCAGCAGTTATTTACTCCTGAGCAAATGTATGTAATAATTACAAGAATACATCTACAGTAAGTGTTTGCCTTGAGATATTTATTTTCTTCCCTCTGCTTGGCCTATTGTTTTTCCCTCGTCAGTCATTAGCAGGCAGAACACACCCTTACCTTCCTTTAAGCTATAAGTGAACTGGAGGGATCACAAAAGAGGCAGAGGACAGTTACAGGAGGTGTTGTTTATGCGCATTGCACTCACAGCTCTCAGTAATCTTTTGCTGAGAGCACTGTTGTGTTGCCAATCCAAGTTAATCTCACATTTTCTCTCAATAAGACTTTGAAATAGTATGCGACGTGGACAGCACCGTTGAGGTCCGTGCTGGAGAAAATGTGACTATTCCATGCAGAGCGCTCCCGAATACACAGTACAGGTGGACCAAGGTAAGGGAAAGCAGAAAAAGAGAGTCAATCAGCCCACTTCTGCCATTCTAGTGAATTTCACTTCATTCACCGAATGCCAAGATTTGAAACCTACAACACAAAAACATCTTTTCAATTTGAAAGGTATTCAGATGCTACGTAATCTTGTTTTGCCCTAGAACAAGACGCTGGTGTCAGAGAATGAATCTCTAGAGCTCTCCTGGGTGACTGACGCTCACGCAGGGGTTTACACACTGACTGTCAGCACAGGAAACACAAGTCTGCACAAAGAGTTTATCATCACTGTGCTGACAGCAACCACAAGCTTAAGGACAGGTGAGCTTCCTCATTTCTTTGTCGCTATTTCTCTCTTTGTGTGGCACTCAATTTCAGCATTTCCTCAGGGCTGGATTAACAATCTAGCAGAGGGCCCGAGAGACTGAATAGCTTAATAAACTGCACTGGACCAGAGAGCTGATACTTGACTTTTGTTATTATAGTGTAGCTCACTCAATTTTAATTTTAATTAGCTGAAAGGAAAGAGAGAGATTCAAAGGATTTTGAAGCTGCCAGCCATGTTATGAGAAGGTACCAGTAACTGAGAATAAATTGGGAACTACAGAACTTTAAGAAAACTGTCAATTATTTGCTGCAAATCAATTGCCCCACGGGATTTAGGGTTAATACCAAACTAAGTTGAAGTAAAACAGCATGCACGGTTTTAAATTTGTAAAACAACCAAACTGCATTTTGTCTGCATCCACTGCTGATATAGCTTGGTGTAGTGCTGTGAGTGGGCTGTGCTTAAGCAGGAACATAATCCCCAGTTGTCTACTTTCTCATCCTGTATACGTGTTCCTCATGAGAATTTCAATATATAACAAAAGGAAGCGCACAAGCCACACAGACGTCAGAAGTCACTTCCTCCTCATCTGCTTTCAAACCAAGAACAAACACACTTAGCAGAGTCTCAGCAGCCGTCTGAATCATGACATGGGGTAAGAGCACAGTCTGTTGGACAGATTGGTGTAGTACAGCCCACATGAAGGCTTGAAAACAACTGCATTTAATACACTTCTTATTTCAATCTCTCAGTTGTGTCTCATAGGACACACGAGCTGAGATTAAAAATGGATCTGTCCAGGTGTATGTATGGGGGTACGCGTGGCAGCAGAAAAGAAGTGAAGCACAACGGATTAACTGTACTCATTACTTAGGAATAGATAGACAACGTACCCCTGAATCTGCAATTCATGCCCAGTCTTTGCCTCAGGAATCTGTGCCCATGGCTTCACAGTCCAGTTTCTTGAATGAGCTCTTTCCCTTATTTTACCTATTGATTATGCACAGAGTGCTCATAAATGCCAACTCGGCCCATGTTTTAATGATGTATCACTGTGCACTGGGTATTTTAAGTTTTGTGGTGCATTACTGATACTTCCTACTCTTTATTCAGCTTTCCAATGCGAAGCTATGTAAAGGAATAGTTTGACATGTGGGAAATATGTAAAAACAGCTTGCCGTTTTACTGCACAGATCACAGTTGCCAGGCATCCTGCTGAGATTCCGGGAAGTTACTACTCCTGGTGTAGAAATAGTCCCAGCACATAACTCCCCATAAAACCACGTCAGTCTCACATTGCGCTTTATTTAGATCAAACTAGATGTAAGATGTTAATTAGTAACTTTTAGAGGTGCTGGCAGGCAGATTGTGTTACTTTTAGACAGGACCAGGCTAGCCGTTTGCCCCTATTTCCACCCTTTTTGCTAAGCTAAGCTAACCAGCTGCTGGCTCCAGCTACATTTCTATCATACAGATGTGAGTGGGATGGATTCTCTCATTGATGCGGAGTTCCAATCCAGCATGTTTTTGATACTGTAATGACAACATCAAAACAATATTGTGTATTGTGACAGCATGTTTATGACAGACGATGTTGCTTTGCTACTTTCAGATCTTGTGACAGTGTCACCACAGTCTAATGTAACTGAGGCCGGTTTGATCGAAACAGCAGACAGCGGCATCACCACATCGTTGACCAGTGGGCTTTCAACCACTGACACCAAGAGTATGGGCCCTGATGTAACAGATGATAATCCAAACCTCAGCAAGACTACAATCACAGCCGAAGAGCATGTCACCTCCCATACAAATCATGCACGTATCAGTGCCACATCGTCCTCTGTCACGCACACTGACCGCTATCATTTCAATGACTCCAATCAGGAGATAAAACCAACTCCCACTTTAAACACATCCACTTTTTCTACTCAGTCAGTGGCCAGCAATCAATCCCCAACATTAAGTTATGGTAGTAAGGTGTTCAGACCAACACAGGAGACGAGGAATGAGTCCATGCCACACGCAGTGCATCCAGAGGTTGACTCCTCAATACACCCAGAGGAATCCAACACCCAGAGAAGCATCACAGAAAACTCCGACAACCCTGGTCCAACCCCAACCCTGAGCACTGCAAACACGAAGGTTACAGACTATGAAGGTAATAATTACTTAATATTTCACGGTTAATTGATCCATGTTGGCAAATACTCCCCTGTCATTAATGCAGCATTTCAAGGATAGACTATAATAATTATTATGATCAGCATTGTGTTACATTGTGCATTTCCAGTCTTTGTCTGAGACCCTGCATCATCCAACATCCCTTTGTTTGCCTGAAATTGGCTTTTTAGTGATTCTCTCAGATTGGTTTGGGCACATCATTTGCCCTGCTGCCAACAGTGTGCTTAGCGTTGTTTGTGGCTAACGAGGTGAGGCGAGCTGCCGCAGTGCTGGAAAGTAAACAATAAAAAACTGTTTAAAAGCAGCACATAACTGCAGACAACAGAGCTAAATGCTCAACAGGCAAGACCCCATGCAAGACCCCTTTAAGAGGACGGACAAATGTGAGCTGCAGTTTCTTCGCCCTCACGATCTGCATCTTCATCACATGTTGGGGCTTAATAGATTCCAGTTTTCTCAGCCTTAGGCTAGATTGCCTTTCAAGATAGAAGTCTTGTTAAAAGGAGCTTCTGTGTTTGGAGTCTGACGAGCTGAGGGAGAGGACGTCAGGACACACAGGCAAAAAGTTTCACACTGTAGCTTTACATTTGTTATCAATATTTGTTGGAGTCTGCTGAGTTTCGCCAAAGCAAGCAGGTCAATATCTTACAAACACATCTCTAGCTGTTGCTGTCCTCCAAAATGACACTTTTCCCTTCCCTGAATATGCTTCTTAGCTACTAATAGTGTACGGACTCATCTGTTGTTGGTGTTAATCATCGTTCCAATGCTGGTATTGATCGCGGTGGCTGGCTTCATCTACAGGAAACAAATTATAAAGCAAAGGTAAGACTCTTGCTACCTATTCATTCAAGCATCCTCTACACTCGCTTACATTTGTATTAAGGGTCATGCACCTGGTGACCCTGAAAAATCAATGGATCCAATAAATGCACATGACCTATTGTGGCAGCGCACTTCCTGGCTGCAGCGAACTTTTGAGCAAAGTAAATATATGTGCTCTCTCTGCAGGATGGACCTACCGCCTCCGTTCAAACCCCCTCCTCCTCCAATCAAGTATACAGCTGCAAGAAGCAGCGAGATTTCAACACAGCCCTTCCCCACTTCAAGATGTAACTCTGTAACACAACTTAAAGATATGAAACATAGGTTAACGGATGTATAAAGCCTGAGGGATATAGTGGAAGATGTGTCTTGTTTTGGTTACATGCAGAATTGCTGAATGTATTATTTCCAGTTGTGGTCAGTCTCAAACTGCAGTTACAAAATAGTTGTAGGCAATTTTAGGTAAGTGTGCAATTGTTGACTGTGTGTGTGTCTAGGGTGGGCTCTTTGCTGTTATGTATAAAATGTGCTTACAGTTTTATTTTTGCTTCAGATTTATTGAAATTCATGAAAAAGTTTGAAACATTTGAAAATAAAAGTTGATTTAATTTGACTCTGAACTGCAGAAGCTTATGTTATTTACTTTTTCTTTTATGAAAAACCCTGTATATCATATATTCACTGTCTTTTTAATGCCGTCATTTGGATTTCCGTGCTATTACAGCTCATGCAGCAGTAAACAAGCATTTTATTGCCACTGAAACCAAACTGTCGGAGCAGTATGGCTGATTTACATTGGGTGTCCTTTAGAGATCAGCTGTAATTCTGTAATGTCATTTAGGATTTCCTGCCCTGCAGCCCAGTGATGTCCTGCAATGAAGCTGTTTAGTGCTAATGTTGCAAATTCTCTGGTGGGCACATATCAAAGACCATACATGTTGTCCACATGTACCACAGACTGAGAGGTCTAAAACCACAAACCACATGTGCTAAATGGCTAACAAGTATAACAACCACTGGATATCCTACTCAGCTTTTCATATTTTTGAGTAAATACTAGCTTTATTCTTATTTTTAAAGTGTTTTGATTAATAATTTACTTTACTTTTACCATGTGGACTCTGCTTAGTTTTGTCACACACAAACACACACACACACACACAGAGGGAGAGACTTGCATTAATTTCCTGAAGACTTATTCTAACCATACCCTAACTTAACCTAAAACTGAATGATTTACATTATGGGGGCTTGTGTTTCGTCTCCATAAGGAAGGCAAGTCCCCACAATGTGACTGTGTAAACAGAAATATGTCCCCACAACATTAGTAAGACACGTGTACACATTCACATACGTTTCTACATTTAGCTCTAAAGAGAAACTTGTCACAACTGCATTTTTGCATTTGATTTTCCGACCACAGTAACAAAACCACAGCGTCCTGTGTGTACCTAGGATATAAATTCTTGAAGCCCCCCGCACACAGAAAATTCATATCATGTGTAAAGGTCTATTGTACTGTACTCAAAGCAAATCTGCATGTGTGCTTGCTCTGCATGACACGGTGTGGAGTCGCTCGCTGTCTGGGAACTGAAAACATGGTGTAACCACAAGCATATTTATTTTAGGGTTTAGACTTGGTGTTAACGTAAAATTCAGACTCAGGTTCAGTATATCAGTGCGAGGAGTTCATTTGAAATATTCTGAAAGTCTCCTGGAAGTTTTCTGCCTTTTTAAGGTGAAATGTTTTTTATCTTGCTTCTGGGCTGACTTTTCAAATTTTCCACATTTTTGAATTAACACTGGAGTTGCTACCATTGCTATGTTTAGACAGTAACGTGGTGATCTGTGTGACATTATAATGTACTTCACAATCGTTTTGAGCCTGGGTGCCTCAGAATGAGGTTACATTGCTTCCTGTTTGTAACTGAAGAGCAGCCAGTTTTCAAAGCGCTGTGATAAGAGAGAGGTAACTAAGGCAAGGTAAAAATAGACTACAGTGTAACACACCTCACTGACTGAACACTGTGATGCCCCGTAGCCTGAGAGCAGTCGTGTCAGACAGACAACCCGTTTTGTTCAAGACGGCTGGAATATGGCAGGTAGGATCAGACCAACTTTCAGGACTTTGAAAATTCTATTTAGATTTTCAAACTTACATCTAACATGACCACGTTGCTCATATTTGTGTGAATATCGAATATTTTTTTTCTTTTATGATACCAAACGCTGCTTTTACCACAAAAACAGGAAAAGCTAAGCTATTCCTGAAGCATATGTCGCAGAACATGGCAGAACAAAAGGTTTAAGCAAAGATTGGCTGATTACAACAAACAGCACAATGAGCTCTTAACCAGTTTATGTGCAGTATGTAGCGGTACACTGCTGTTTATTCTAGCTTATTAGTCACACATGACCTTGTTTTGTTGATGTCATAGTACATGTTTTTCTTGTGTGAAGCACACGTGATTTCTGAAACAGTTTTTAACCATATTGTTTATGTTACTCAGAGAAATTTAACATTTACAGGAAAACTGCAGCGACAGTGGGGAGAATGAATTTCCTGTGGACTTTGTCAGCAGTTTTTAGCTGAAATTGGTTAAATACATTTTTGTTTTTAAATCATTGCACTATTTTTTTTGAAAAACCATCCTTAGAAGTCACATATAGCACACTACTGCCTATGATATGATGCATGGCAAATACACTCATGGCGTACGCTTATAATTTTAGAACAGCCATAACTTTCTTTAATGGCTGCAACTTTCTCCACTTTTCCTCCGTTTCCTCCACCTAAAGGTCAGAGATTGGAATTGTACCGTATTGTTGTCGCCTTTGGTTGCAGGTGATGACGCATTTTAAAAATGTTTCATCTTTTCTGTTTGTTGTTGAGATGCAGAGGGAAATTCCAAACAACATTAGTAATAGCTGATAAAAAAAAGTCTGAAATTCCACATGCTGACTTTGAAAACTCGTCACTTTTTGACAGAATTTTGACCGTTTCAGGTGTTAATGGTCAGTGTGTGTTGGTCTTTTAGGTTGTGGCTCTGAAGTGGTAGGTCTGGTGCTGCTATCTCTGGCCTTGTTGATCTCTTTGTGTCTCAATGTCATCTTCTGCATCAGACGAAGAGCCACTTTGTTCCGAGGTATGGTTTCATGTGGAGACAGCTCTGACATATTGTTTTGCTTTTTAAAGCACAAGCTGATTCTAAATGTCTCTCAGCTTTTACAAGGACAACAGCGCTTTCTATAAATTGCTAAATATTTTATTCATACAGACGATGAGTGCTGCGACCCACACTTCTGTGAAGGAGAAAGGTATGCTTTTTATTTATTTATTTAATCAGGCTTAAACATGTGTGCATGTCAGCCTATTATTATATAGTCCAATACATCTTTTTTCATTATAAATAATAATAGCTATTTCAACATTTTCATTTCTTTTTTTATCTACAAATGACATCTTATTGTAGAAATAAACTGTGCAATTGCTCTTCTCTGTCGTGTTGAAGTCCTTCACAGGATGAAGGGCGTTATTTTCATAACCTCAATCATGATGAGCAGCAGGAAAATCCCCACAATCATCATGAGCAACAGGAAAATCCAATCTATGGCAACATCAGCACAGACAGAAGTGGTGAGCGCAGGCCTGCTTTCTGTCACATTTGCAGAGAAATAACAGGAAATGATTGCATTTTTCTTGGAATGCCAGTGTATCACTGAGTCCATCACAGAATATTTTTGTGTATGAGCTTAACATTTTCTTTTTTCATATTTCTAATATGATTGTTTCCTTCTTCTGTATTTATAGAAAGTAGATTTTTGCAAATGCCACCTGGCCACATTTTAGAAACATGCAATGTGCGTATTGACACAAGTTCATTTGCATGAAGGTTCCACCTTAAATTAACTCCTAAATAAATGCATTTAGAATAAAATGTATAGAATCTCATATTAAATTTAAATCCTCTTTAGTTTTTCATTATTTAATTGCATTGTTTGCAGTAATTTAGTCAGTAGATGAAAGTAGATAAAATCTACATTATTTTTTAAATGTATGCATGTGGTAGAAAATATTGCATACGTATACGGCCTGTTGAATAATTGAAAAGGGTCACTGCAATCTTTATGCACTCTTTGACGTGTGAATGGATCCAGACTGTCCAGATTTTAAGACCTTGGGGTATCTGAAGTTCTTGAGCAATGACCATTTTAGGTAACTGGTTTTGACGTGATTTTGGTATTTAGAGTATAAGACAAGCTCGCTCGGCAGAGCCGTGTATGCCCCTCTTTGTGATCTTGTTTTCTGGAGTTTAACTAGACTGTTGGAAGGATTGTTTGGAAGCAAAACCCATGCAGCCCCTGTGTAAAATGTACTCCTCACAGCAGCACTAATTAAATATATTCATTTAGAAAACAGAGGCTGACCAAATGTTTCTTGTGGGCTGTCCTGAGAGTACAGTTTTTATTCATCAGTGTGATTAATGTGTGCCTACTATATTTGGTACAATACAAAACAAATGACCAAATTGTGTGTTTGATTTGTTCAGGTTCTATAGAGGTTTGTTACGAGATGATGACCATGCAACACACAAGAGATCGTATGAGGGTAAGTGCTGCGACTGTGTGTTCAGAGTACCCGTTAACCAGAAGTGCGATATCTCTTTAGAAGTTCATTTGCGTGCATGCACAGTTCTCACACAGCTTCTACATATTTACTATGTATTTATTATGTGATGTTGTTAAATGCTGTATGTTATTTTATCATCATTAAAAGCTGACAGCATTATCGCAGAGGGAAACAAAAAGAAAAACTTTAACATGCTACTGCAAGCTGTGGCTCAAGCTTCATTTTTCACCTGCTTAGTGTCATTAATTTTCTGATTCCACCTGATTTGCATGTGTGTCTACCTGGAATGCATGCTCGGATAATGAAATTGTTAAACCTGTTGCATCTCCAATACACAGGATGAAATGCATTGAATATAACATGCACTAAAGGTAACAAGCACAAATGGGTCTGTGAGTTGTGTACAAAGTAGATTCCTATTACAAACCAACTGCTTGAATGCATTTGGTAAATGCTGGTGCTGCGGTGTATTTGTTGTTGCTGAAATTAAACAATGGATGGTGTGCATTTTGTGTAAAAACACGCAGGCAGCTTAAACCCATGGTGACCGATTTGCTTTCAGAACGGAAGGCACCGCTGACATGTGGTCAAAGAAGCTGTGAACCTATGAACACAATTAAGCACAAAATGTTCTAAAAATAAACTGCCTTACAGAAATACATGTGAACATGCAGCCACAGGATTCCACTTATGATTCAGAATATGTATAACTGGCGCGTAGCACTGCAGTATTTTCTTTATCACAATTTTTAAAAAAAAACAGGATTTTACCAACAAATTTTGTCTCCATTGTCTGAAAGCAGTCTTTAGAGCCTGACCTGAATTACGCCTCACTGGATCTGAAAGTGGCAAAGAAACACAAGAAGAAGCATCGACATCAGCAAGGCCTCGCTCAGGGACGAAACAAACTGCAAGATCAGCTGCCAGCCAACCTCACACCCCCTGTGAACGCCTTCTTGGAAGTGGAAGCAGACATGGATGCACAACTTCCTTCTAGAGACACAAGCACCATGGTTTCACACAGCAGCATCTACCTGAATAGTCAACAGATAGCCCAAGAGGCAGAGGACATGGAAAGAGAAAGTAGAGAATGGAAAGGAGAGCACGAGAGCAAGGATAGAAAAGATAGACATGATTGCAGCAATGGGAGTGTATGTACACAGCTGTCAGAGGTAGACGCTGTTCAGAGTGGCACAGATCATTTCATCGGCAGCTTAAGCCATGATAGCGTCCAATAAGATGAGGCAAACTTCAGATTTAGACTGTTTTCCTATTTCAGACTGAACAGGCCACCTGAAAAAACCAATAAAAGTCCATTACTGTGCCTGCGAGAATGAACACTGCTGTTTGTCATATTCAATATTCAGCAAGTGTTGCACGATTGAGCAATTTCCTCTGTGATGCAACAAAGCACCTCTTGAATTCTCCCCGTTGAGCAACTTGGGAACAAAAGGTGCACCTTTCTGTGCGGAGGATGTAATAAACACTGAGGCTATACAGAGAAAAGGAAACTGTGTGTGTGACATTTAGAGGTCAAGGGCCACGTGGAAATTTTTTTTTTTCATTTGTTGCAAGAGACAAAACATCAAATCATCACAGGACATGGAAGATCTCTCACTGTTTTGATGTCTCATAGTAGTCAGACATCAGCAGATGCCTCATATCAAAGTGTGAAGGGAGGAAAAAATTCTTTGTATTCGTTTTCCATGCTGTAGGCGATGGCCAGGCGTCGAGACGTGACGCTTTCTTGAATAAATGTACGTGCCCAAGCACAGGTGAATCTGCTTTTCAGTCATGTAGCGCCGGAGATAACATTAACATAAAGATGAAATTAAAGGAAAGAAAGCAAAAAAGGGGAAAGCTAAAAATAATGTCATTTTCCTTCCCCTGTGGGCTCACTGTAATGTAAATGTCACCCACAGAGGATTTTCCACGTCAGAGTCATAATAATTGTCATTAGCTTTATAATCTAGCACCCTTATGAGCTAACGCGCCATCTGCTTAAATGATTATTTCCTTCTCTCTAATCCCCACTCAGGAAGGATAATTTACTGCCCTGCTTTCTGCTGAGGGGACTGAGCTCTGATGTGAAGTCAGCAGTCAGAGGCCTGCAGCCCACTAACTGTTTGTTGACAGTTTTTCAATAGCTGACTGTGGCCTACTTCCCCTCTATGGATTAATTTTTGGCCTCAGGGGTTTTGGATCTAACTGATGTACAGTACAGGGAAGCTACATAAAGGGACACACACATAACAGAGCACTATTACGAACTTGGTGTGCCTAAACGTGGAAATATTTGTCTTTCATAATATGTAGGCACTCATTAAAAGTTGGAATTAGTAGCATTTTCACTGACAACAACTGAGCCAATGAGATATGGATTTAGAATAGTTTCATGCATATTATGGATGGAGGAGAGCTCAGATGATGAAGGGATGTATGAGGGTCTGGAGGGAGTAAAGTGGGATGAGGGATGAAAGGGTAAGGGGAGAAAGGCTGCGGGATGAGGCGAAAAATGCGAGTCATGGACAGATGCATGGAGGAGTGCAATGATCAGCTGTCAGCTGGCGGCGGGGAGACAGAAGGGAAGTGGAGGAGACCAGACTCTGGGTGGGGGAGTCGTCCCTTCAGATGCTTTTGATTTCTGTTTAGTGTCTAAGAAAAGAGAGAAGGAAGAGAGAAAAGAGAGTTTTGAGGCGGAGGGATGTGAAAATTGAGACAAAGGAGAAGGGAATGGATCAGGTGAGCTTCATTACCTTTGTGTGGAAATGAAACATGATCTTTGTTCCCGAACTTAAATATAAAACTAATTCAAACATAAAATTAATTCAGAAACAGGTATACATGATTGACACTATTGCCAGGAGAGCTTACACACTGTATCAGTCTCTTCATCACATTTTTTCCACTGTATGTCAATCAGCTGGATTGCACAGGATGTTTCCGTGGTTGCTTTGGATGACATAATAAAAGGGGCAATTTTTTTTCATCCACCTCAAACAGAGTGAATGTTTTAAAGGTTTCTTGCCATCGCAGATGGTGGAATGATGTGAATTGAAGTCAAAAGCAAAATCATTTTCAGCTTTAGGCAATTTTTACATCAGGAATACACAGGAATTATACAAAGGTATCATGGCTAAATTGAAAGTGGTGTCTTAGGTTCACAAAGTTTCAGTTCTGTCTTAAATCAGTAGTCAGGTATGAACAATCAAATAGGTTTTGCATACTGGAGTGGTTCTTGTTTATACTGGAAATATAAAGATCCCTTCTTAATGTGCTTTCAGTGGAAGTAATGGGGGATAAAATCCTTGTTCCAGTCCTGGATCTGTGCAAAAGTGAGTTCTAAACTTCACCCAAAGCTCGTATGAGGCTTGAGCAGTCTGAGTTACACAAATCAAATAAATTAGAGTCCTTTTAAAATAAGATTCCCTCTTTGTGTTTCCCAAGACAGTGATTCCTAGCTGAGCTGCAGTGGAGGCATAGTAACACCAAGAGGAGATTCTGTACTAAAAAGATTTGATTTATCTAAAGTAGACTGCTGAATATTAGCTCCAAATGAACTTAAGACTCAGTTTCTACACATGGATAATCCACCGAACACTTACACTGAAAGCAAATGGAGAACGGACCTTGTAAAGTCCAGTTTGAACAGGAGGAATAAAAACAGCAAACAAAGACTGCTTCAATGTTCAAATGTTGGCTTGACTGATTGTTGTAAAATAGACTTGAAAAATTGTGAACATGTCCTTTAATGATGAGAAATGCTTTTAGAAACCTCAGTGTGGCTCACAAAGAATATTTTAGAGCATTGAAAAAGACCATCAAGCCACAGTGTTATGCCTCTATTATACTGCGGCAAGAAAGGCTTTTTGGCAAAGGAGGATATTATTCATCTGTGGTTTTGATTAACTATGCCTTTCTTCTTTATAACAATGATCTCTTAAAAAGAACTGGGTCAACTTGTCTTTAATGAGTTTGGATGCATAGTAGCTACTCTGGAGTTTCTGAATGGCATTTGGCCTGTAGGCCCCCTAGTGCCCGAAGTAATAGGTGTGACTTTATAGTTTATTTTAATAATTATTTTTGGAGCACTTCATGCACAGTAAAGAGGTAACAAGAAATGAGGAGAGGAATGACGTGCATCAAAAGTCATCAGCTGGACATGAACCGGGGACATTGCAATTTATGGTTGGTTATTTGGTAATTTATGGCCTTCACCCCTGAGGTGTAGTATCACCTGTCAAATTTGTCTCAAGCTTTGCATCCACCCAATCTCCTTCCTGTCTGGGCTCTCACACCAAAACACATTAAAACATGAAGTATGTTAGGAATTGCTGTCAGGTCTTAAAAGCATGCCTTCAGGACGTTTTACATCAATATAATGTCACACAAAGTCTGCCTTTGCTACTGGGAAATGGTCATTATTCTCATATCTGCAAGAGGAGAGTATTTGATCAAATGACCAATGTCCTCCTCTCCTATATACAATTAACCCCGGTTTATTAGTGTAATTCTGTGTATTTTTAATAATTATTTTAAGAAAAACACCTTTGCTTCATACATGTAAATACAACAGAAATAAAATCAAATATTTCTATGTATCTCTCATGAAAACAAAATTGTCACGAGTATTACCTAATGCAAGGGAAACAAATGTTATAGTATATGAAAGTCTAGAAAGGCGCAGTTGTGGAAACCGGAAATGGAACTTTTTTTTTTTATGCAATAGAGTGAAGCTTCTTCCAGGGCGGAGACGATCTTCGTTACAAACATGGCAGCGCGCATGTGAATGTCATGCCACCTGAATCTATTACCCGAATCACTTAATGTTTGGGTGCCATTGCTGATACGTTAATGCTGACAGGTAAATGAAATCTTGCGGAATTGTGATTTCATTCACTTCAGTCAGCTAAGTTTCGGGAAAACCGGAACTTAGCTACTTCATCTATTAGCTGCCCGGCTCTCTGTGGTAGCATTTAAGCTAGCAAGCGGTGAACCACAGACTGAATCACGATGGATCCCGATCAGCAACTGAGAAATGTAAGTCGCATTCACATGCAGTGTCGGATATGTTGTGCTCATTTGCACATGAACAGTTTGATGGTGAGTTTGAGTGATTATGTCTCTTGCAGCTGCGGGATTTCCTTCTGGTTTACAACCGCATGACTGAAATTTGCTTCCAGAGATGCACCAGCAACTTCAACTACAGAAACCTCACCATGGACGAGGTGAAAACACTCGAACTCATAGATACCTTGCCACCTATGTGAGCAGACATATCTACACACAGTTGAAACGCTGAATGTGATTGTTTTTCTGTGCTTTATGACTTTCCTAACGTATGTAGACACATGAACATTACACCTACATATGTGAGCGTTGCATATCAACCTGCAGTCTAGAATGTCGTTGCATGCCGTACTTGTATCATGCTCAATGAGTGACACCAAGGAGCCCTGTCCAAACCTTGAGGACAGCCTCAGATTGCATACGAACGGGCCATATACTTCACATACTTCAGGCCATATGGTGTATCGTGAACATATACTGTAGTTATCCACTCATCACTGATCATTGTCTGTCCAGGAGCGCTGTGTGGACAACTGCGCGGGGAAGCTGATCCGCTCTAACCACCGTTTGATGGGCACCTACGTGCAGCTGATGCCCCGGATGGTCCAGCGCCGGATGGAGGAGATGGAGAGCAAGGCCGCAGAGAACGCCAAGGCAGCAGAGGCGGCTGCTTCTGCAAATGTGGGGCCTCCTGCCGCAGAAGCCACAGCAGCATCTCAAAGCCCCATCACCTCATCTCCGCTGTCGCCTCCCCCGTTAAGTCCCTCAGTGGCTGATGTCGTGCCAGAGGCCCACGGCTCATTCTCAAAGCCAGCAGGATTAGGTATTCCAGTTGAGCTTGACACCGCTGTGCCCAATTCCACAACAGATGTCCGATTATCAGCTGCCACAGCACTTACACCTGCGGCTGAAGTAGTATATCCCTCAGTACTCAAGGATGCAGGGAATGGACCATCTTGTACCGCAGGCTTTCCTCAGCCGCAGATAGCTGGCGCCCAAATTGAGCTTGAGAGCTCAGCGCCTGTGTCTATGCCATCTAACCCAACGTCCATATCAGCAGATGTGCCCGTGTCAACAGTAGCTGCACCCAAATCCACGGAGAGCCTTTCAGGCCAGGAGAGAGCCCCACAGCTTCCCCCGCCATCAGGTCACTAATGACGCCCAGTCTGGGTCTGACTCCCACCAGAAACGACTCCCATCTGATGTGTAACTCATCACTGGCAGACCCAAATGTGAAACAACAGATGATTAATAGAATGGCATAAATTATGAGATAACTTCTCAGTAACTGTTATATATTATGTCTTACAAGCTTTTCTGGCTACAGTATCTCAAATATGAGTATTTGTTGTTTTTCTTGTTTTGTTTTCATAATGTAAATTGTTGAGGTTTTTCCACTGTTTGCTTTGCAAAATCAGCAACTTGAAGACCTCATTTTAAACTGTTAGCTTGCAAAGGACATTGTCATTATTTTTGACATTTTTGGACCCTGCAGTAAGTAAATCAAAAGACATGAATTGATCCTGAAATCCTTCATGGTAAGAATAGCAGTTCTATAGTCATTTCTGACACAGTATTGCCAAATAGTGTGTGTGTATCAGTGTATGTGTGTGACAGCAGTGACATCCTGCAGCCTGGATTATCCTGGCTTGATCATTGTGGGACCTCAGTTTGGACTTTCAGGATCCAGGAGGGTTCAGTCTGATGTTTAAACAACACACACAAGTGTTTTGCACAGTAACATTTAAAATCGGATAATCCTCAGTAATAAAATTAAAGTAGTCATGACTTTTTTGGGTGTTTTCGTTTTTTGAAAACATTAAAGACCCCACCCCTGCCCCGCCGCTGCCGGATGTCCTGGTACAGCAGTGTGTTGGCCTCACCCTCACACACTGTGGGTGTGAATCCAGTTCAATACCTTTGCCACCTATCATCACCTCTCTCTCTCTCTCTCTCTCTCCCTCCCTCCTCCCATCATTTCCTGTCTGTACACTAAGCATGCTGTGCACTCCAGCAGCAAAGCCATAATAAGCCATCTTACAGCAGCATTGCCACTGGTTTCACTCCTCAGACACAAAGTTTGTGACGCTCGTCAGCACAGCTGAAGAATGCAATGCGAGTTGGAGCCAGAGAGACTTATGGCCCTGTCAGGAAGCAGCTAGTCGAGGAAACAGATTTGGTAATTACGCAGTGGCATATGGAATAGGTATCATTTTTCTGAAAAGGCATTTTGCAGTACTTCAACAAAATGTCTTTTGTGTAGTTATCGATCTCACATTTATACATGTGACCAGCAGCCTTTATACCAGTGAATGCATTCTCAATCATGAAAATTACAGTTAAAGATGAATGATTAATAAACACAATTATTGTGGAAGATGTATTTAGAGCCTTTACTCAGTAGCAATACACACGGTGAAAATACTGCAAGTAAAAGTATTATCAGCAACATGTACTTAAAGTATGAAAAGACAAAGTACACCTTCTGCATTAAAATGGTCCCTGTCAGTGTTTTACTATTATTATGATGTATTTGGATTAATATTACTGCTGGATTCATGAGTATGCTGCATTTTACTGCTGTAGGTGTTTAAGGTTGAGCTCATTTGAGTTACATACTGCTGCATAGTTTAATCTACAGCAATGCATCATGCTCTGTTAACAGTGTCAGTGTCACTTATTTCCAAAATAGTCAGCAGCCCTGTTTTCAGCTTTGTAATGATGCATTTTCCAACTAATCCAAGGGGATTTATTTTTTAAAATAGTTTATTTATCTTAAGAAGTTGAGCCTTTTCTCGACCCATAAAGGAACACTTAATCCTGCAGTTGAACAGAAACATTCAAAATCACCAAATTTGGAGATACGTGGTTTTCACGTCACAGGAAGTGTATGAGAAATTGCTATTTGAAAAGTGATTAAAGCTGTCAGACAAGTGTAAAAATTACATGCTTCTGATATGCGATGGAGTACAAGAATAAGTTGCATAAAATGGAAATACGCAATGAAAGTACAAATACCTCGAATTCGCACTCGTGCATAGTACTTGAGTAAATGTACTTAGTTACATTCCACCAGTGTTAATAAATAGAATTTTAAAAGCTGCACACGTCTCCCTCCGCCACCTTACCTGACCTCGGTATTTTCGGCCGCTGGGTGCAGCAGCATCATCGCATTGCCACCAGCAGGGGGCGCTGTTTTGCAGCGTCCCGGGACAGCGCGGCCAGTAGCAGAGCCCCTCTCAGTTCCTCACCAGTAGCCCACATCAGCTCGGAGGAGCGGGGCGTGGACTCAGCCCGACGACTCTCTGCTCTTAAATTTGCGGAGACGGCCGACTTTCAGGGGGAGGAAAAGGGAAAAAAAAGAAACCGAGAAGAAATCGATCGATCCGCAGCTGGTAAGAGTTTTGAGAACGTTTTTGTTTTGGATGTTTACTTCTGTTTCCATTGTGGTTGGGGAGTTTTTGTTATGGATGTCCAACTTCAGTGACTTTTTAACAATAGATTTCAAAGTGAGCCAATAGGCCAGCCCCATCCGAGTCCACGGAGGAAGATAAAGCCAAGGGGAAATGTGGGAATGTGCAGATATTTGTGGACTTTCTCATTTCATTCCATCCGACTCTGGCTGACTGTTTGTGTGTCTTTGTGCGGCAGATACTTTTCTGTAATTATTACATTTAACATCCGTTTAAAACTAATGACTTAAACATTGCTCCACTATACAAATGCATGTTTGGGAGCATACAGACACCAGAAAAGATTAAATATGTAAATATGAATAAAGCCTGGCTTCCCTTGAGGAGTGTTTTTCCACACTTTAATTTCACATTATGGTCATCAAGACGCTCTGTCCCCTGCAAGACGCACAATGCATGGCAAAATAATAACCTTTATATTTATGTGTGAGAAGAAAAAACCTTGTCTCTTACATCAGGAATCTTTGCTGAACGCCTTTCTCCAGGCTACATGTTCCTGATCTCAAAGGACACTGAAAGAGCAACCGGTCAAGAGCCTACAGCACAACCATGGATGACATCTTCACACAGTGTCGAGAAGGGAACTCCGTGGCCGTTCGTCTGTGGCTGGACAACACGGAGAATGACCTCAACTTGGGGTGAGCGCGTACACGTGCACACGCTTCCTGCAGATACGTAAAGCTTCATCCTCATCTTCATCTTCTCCCGGGTGTCAGAGTCTGGCATAGTTTGGAAAGTCTGCGCTGTCTCCTTGTTATTGGAGTTGACTTTATAGCAAAAGTTCCACATTTGGTGTGGTGGGTGAGGTGATTCCCTGCTGCTCGTGTGCGTGCATATAAAGTGATGCCTGGCACATTAGAGGTGGTCAAATAGTTTCCATATTGTGCTCTCTCTCTCTCTCTCTCTCTCTCTCTCTCTCTCCCTACAGCTCCACATGCTGCTGAGCATCACTCAGCTTTAGTCATTCCAGTCCATCTTTTTTTTCCCACTTTCTTCTTGGATTTCTCTCCTTATGATGTAATCCCTAAAAACTGTGCATGTGTATAATTACTCATGTTGTGGGGACATACAGCTGTTCATACAGTCACATTGTGGGGACTCGCCATCAGAGTTTAAGGTGAAGTAAGTTAAGGTTAGGGTGAGGATAAGTCTCCAGGAAATGAATGGAAGTCTATGTAATGTCCTCTGAAGAGATGGAAACACCACTGCGTGTGTGTGTGTGTGTGATTTGGGAGGTTATGCGGTGACATAAATGACTCATACGACAGAATATAGCCTAAAGCTCATTCTACGCTGGACTGAAAAGCATAGCCGGACTTTAAATTATAGTGCTTAGACGATTCAGTTGATTGACAGAAAATGAATAAACAGCACATAAGATCACTGCATTTTAGCCGAATATTTAGTTTTTGTAAGCTCCTGTGGGTTGGACAAAACACCCACTTTGAAGATGTCGCCCTGTTCTCTGGGAACAGTTTATGGCATGTTGTGTATTAAAAACAGTGAATTAATCTAAAATATAAGCTGTAGATTCATTTACAATGGTCATAAATCGCATGCCTGTAGATGTGTGTGTGTGTTTGTGTTTGTGTGTGTAGAATATACAGAGCACTTGTGCCTGTTTACATAATTTCCTTACTAGAAAGGAGCGAGAAGACCTCACTGCTAAAGACCTCAGTTATCTCATTCCTGGGCCAGGCCATATATGTGCAGTTTGTTGACGTTGACTCTGAGGGCTGCCGAGCTGCGAGCCAACCACGCAACAGCCAAGGCCATTTCCTCTGTTCAGCTCCATACAGGGCCAGGCCCTCGCTGACGGAGCTTCTCAGGCAGCTCGCTGCAGCCCCGCGTAAACATCTGAGAGACCAGTCATTAGGCTGGAGGCCTTTGCTCTGGCTGAGGAGGCTCGGCTGTGTGAACTAGCCGTTTTCTTTTCCCCGAAAATGTGTGATAAGTTTTATATTTTGGTGGGAAAGCCTTTTACTTTCCTCTCCTGCTGTTTTCGGTTCAAAAAGTCAGAAACTGGAGGGTGAGACTGAAACTGTCAGACTTTTAAATGTCAGATCTCCTCCAGGAGCTGCTCTTGTATGTGTGTCACAGGAAGACACAGGGAAAGAGAGTGAGAGAGACTTAGAGAATGTGTAGCTGAGGATTCCACTGTGTATTTTCCGCTCTGTCATTCCTGAGTTTTTTTCCCCCCTGTTACTTTTTATAGCACACAGGGTTGGTCAGACTATGAACTGTCTGTCCACAGAGCTGGATCGGAATTGTCAGAGAATGTGATTATTTCGCTTCAGTGTGGGCTAGCACTGCAGCTATTTCCTACAGGCCATACAAGCCCTCCTGAGGTTTATTGCTGAATAGTGTGCAGAGTTTGTGGCTTTGCGTAGAGCTGCAAGAATGGCTCAGCGAATGTAAAGGGGGTCGCTCGGGTGAAGGGGCCAGTCGCATGTAGGTGACAGCTTGGCTCCTTGCAGACTGCTGCAGTGCTGTGCACGCTGTCTGTGTGTCTGCGTCTTTGCGTATGGTCGCAGGCATTCCAGCTTGCTCAGGCATATTTATCACTAGGCTGGCCCTCAGATGGGTTTTAGGCCACCGGCACTGTGAGGAAGCATGTGTTTAAGTCTAAATAAAGACTGGTACGTTACGAGTGTGAGAACCTGTGTGACTGTGTCAAAGAGAAAACCAGTCAGATAGTGTTTTGTCAGCTGGTTTATGCCTCAGAGTCATTTAGAGAGCATCAGCACCCTCCTTTATACTTCAAGTATGTCTTCACCGTCTTATAAGAATATTCTCATTCCACTTTTTTTCATTATCACTGCTTAAAGACTGATTGTTGTTTCAGTGATGACCATGGCTTCAGCCCCCTCCACTGGGCATGCAGGGAAGGGAGGAGCGGCGTTGTTGACATGCTCATCATGAGAGGCGCTCGTATTAATGTGATGAACCGCGGAGATGACACCCCGTTACATCTCGCCTCTAGTCATGGACATAGAGACATTGTGGCTAAGGTACACACACTCATGACATATGGTCACAATTGGACCTGGAGTAGGACGTGTTTACACTGAATAATGTGTAATCTTTTCACTTTTTGACCTGCGACTGTCAGCTGATTCAGTGCAAAGCCGACCCCAATACAGTCAACGAGCATGGAAACACACCGCTCCACTACGCCTGCTTCTGGGGCCAAGACGAAGTGGCAGAGGTACAGTGCAATACACCCACAGACACTCCACTACTTCTCTTAGCTGAAAATGCCCTCTTCTGGGGGGAAATGGGCACTACAGTAAAGCAGTGGAGCCAAGACCGCTCCCAGTGTCCCTGCTTCTAATTCTAAAACCTTAAAGATCCTATCCATACATGATACAGTTCAACCCCTCTTTTTTAGGACTTGGTGGCCAGTGGTGCCCAGGTGTGCGTATGTAACAGGTATGGACAGACACCTCTGGACAAGGCCAAGCCTCACCTAAGACAGCTGCTTCAAGGTCAGAGGTCATTTGTGGGCATTTTAAGGCCTCAACAAGTTATTTCCTCTGAAAAGAAAATCATTATGTTGGCATCACCAATTCATTTTTGTGGTTGTTGCGTCTGCTTTTAGAAAAGGCGGAGAAAATGGGCCAGAGTATGACCAGAGTCCCCTATAAGGAAACTTTCTGGAAAGGCACCATGCGGACACGACCTCGTGAGTAACATTCAGTTTGCAAAAAGGACCAAGAATTGTTGCTTCAAATCAGGACGTTTGCTTATTCGGTTCTTTCAGGTAATGGTACCCTCAACAAGCAGGCTGGTATTGATTATAAGCAACTTTCGCTCCTGGCAAAGATCAATGAGAACCAGTCCGGAGAGGTCAGTAGCACTTTACTCCTGTGTCAGGTTTTTTTTTTTTTTTTTGTTTTTCAGCTTCCCCGTGGTTTAACAGATCATGTGCTCTGTGTGCAGTTATGGCAGGGACGGTGGCAAGGGGACGAGATTATAGTGAAGGTGCTGCAGGTGAGAGACTGGACCACCAGGAAAAGCAGAGACTTCAACGAGGAGCATCCGAAACTCAGGTAATCACACATCAGTGTCCTAACAATGAAGTAAATGTAGTGGTTTTGGTTAGCCCTCAACAGCATTTCTTGCAGTGTCGGCACACAGCATAGAGATATCAGGCTTTCATTTAGTTCATTAGTCAGCATTTGGATACACGTCCTGTAAACACAGAGCTGACATGAGGAGGGCTGTGATCGGTGGCTTCTTGTGCAACCGAGAGAGGAGTTTTTAATTTTAGATGTCATGGAAATGGGTTTTGGTTGGCGTAGTGGTGAAGCAGTCGTTGACAGCTGTTTACAGTGTGATGCTCTACGACATGAAAAACAAATTGCACAAACAAATACCATCACAGCAAACATGTCATCCATTGCAACGTGAAATCTGAAATATGTGCGGACAATTTTAAGAGAGGACTTTCAGTCAGCTCGCACGAGCACGTTGAGACAGGTTCAGCAGGGACCCCCACAAGGACCTTTGAGCGGGCCGGATTAATGAATGTGAGCGAGTGTGCAATTGGAAGGACTTGGCAGTGTGCTTTCATGTTGGCTTCAGTTCTCGCTCCCTTTCAAGAATTGAAGCGCACATAAAAGCAGATGGGACGAGCATGCTGAAAAATTCAGGGGCAACATGTCACCTGACGTGTATAATGAAAGAGCCGGAGATAATGAAAGCGTGAATATGCAGCCCGGCTTAACTTTAAAGGGCCACAGATGATACAAATGTGTATAATAACATGGATTTGTGAAGAGTTTTCATGCAGAACAAACTTTCAGGACATTTAATGTTTTTTTTTTTTAATTGCGTTTCCTCTGAACTGTGAAATTGTTAATTCTTTATCATCTGAGACACCCCCCCCCTTCTAAGAGGATGTAATTATTCACCTTTTTCCCTTCTTTTTCTTTGTTTAAATGACATTTCCACATGTTCTCTCTCTCTCTCTCTGTGATGTCTCCATAGGATCTTTTCTCATCCAAACATTCTGCCTGTTCTCGGGGCCTGTCAGGCACCTCCATCCCCTCACCCCATCATCATCACCCACTACATGCCGTATGGATCCCTCTTCAACATACTCCACCAGGGCACCAGTAAGTAGTTTATTTATGCAGGTGTATAAACTGGAATAGTGCTATACCCGTGGATTTACTCCTGTGTCTGCCTCTTCCTCAGCTCTGGTGGTCGACCAAAGCCAGGCAGTGAAGTTCGCACTGGACATCGCCAGCGGCATGGCTTTCCTCCACACCTTAGAACCAATGGTTTCACGCCTTTACCTCAACAGTAAGCATGTCATGGTAAGACACTGCTCTGCTGTCTTTGACCACTGGCATATTTAAGCAACCACATTCATAAACTAAAACATCCATAACTGCCGCCACACAACTACGGTGATGCTGTGAGTCGCCATATGTTTGATGATGTTGCAGATTGATGAGGACATGACAGCCAGGATAAGCATGGCAGATGCTAAGTTCTCCTTCCAGTGTCCTGGTCGTATGTACTCACCAGCATGGATGGCCCCTGAAGGTATTTATTCCATTTTTCACTCTGTTCTCCCTCTCGCCTACCTCCTCCCCCCCATAATGCCTCCGTACTCTTTATGAGTCATTCAGTGAGGAACATACTGTACTGTATAATTTAAAGTCAGTAGTCATACTGCTCATCTAGTGTGCTGCCGGTGATACAGGATACAAACAAACAAACCCGATGAGTAATCTGGTTATGTTAATGGCTTTCCTCATCCCATTTTTTGTGTCCAGCCCTGCAGAAGAGGCCTGAAGACATCAACAGGAGATCTGCTGACATGTGGAGCTTTGCGGTGTTACTGTGGGAGCTGGTGACCAGAGAGGTCCCCTTCGCTGACCTCTCACACATGGAGATAGGCATGAAGGTAAGTTGGTGCTATGGGTGTGGGAAGTAGGGGTGCTGAGGGGGCTGCAGCACACTTCCAAAACATCCCATGGCTTCTACAGGTTCCTGTCTTTGGGATGTTTACAGCAACTCTGTGTCTCGCTTCCCTCCCCCGTGTCGCTCAGGTGGCTCTCGAGGGTCTCCGGCCAACCATTCCACCGGGGATTTCACCTCATATCTGTAAGCTGATGAGGCTCTGCATGAACGAAGACCCGGCCAAGAGACCCAAGTTTGACATGATCGTCCCCATCCTGGAGAAGATGCAAGACAAGTGAATGCCTTGGTCTCAATTTGTACACTCCTGTTACCATCTTTTCATTTTTTTTTTTTTTATCAAACCACTCGTTATCTTCACTCCAATCACATATCTGCTAAGCCACTGTAAATAACGTCAGAGACCACTTCAGCTACACGATTCAAACAATAAGTATTATATTGCTTTTCTTGTATAATTTAAACTTGGGGTATAAATGTTCTTTTGCCTGACTATGTTGCTCTTTTATTACGGCTGAAACATGTTCACTGAAACATTTGCAAACTTTCTGATCCAGTGTGGATTATATTCAGTGATGAGTCAGACGCAGGCCGACGCAAAGAGATGTGTATAGAAACAATGCTTTTATACACACCAGCGAATACCAATGCAATAAATGTTTTATATTTATGACACATCCTTGTCCTTTTATTTCAAGATGTCATCCTCTTTTTGTGGAACATGTCACGCTCACATTAGCTTGCCAAAATAAATGTTTTGCATAAGCGTTGGAGCGTTTCCAGCCAAATGTTGCGGCTTTCTTCAGCAGATGGGGTTTGGAGGTGATTCAGTCTAAAACTCTGCTGTTGTCCTGTGATGAAGGCCACAATATGCACTGAAAGCTGCAGAAAATTTATAGCATATAGTTTGTCTAAACACTATTTCCAAGGTCCATAATGAACCGTCAAGCTCACAGGCTATGTTTGCAGATTTCTCAGAGAACATGTATAATTCAATATCTTTGTCATTTCAAAGATTCATTGCCCCTTTCTTGAGGCAGAGTAAGAGCCAGCTCCATTCAACAACTAATGATGGACTTTATTGCGATGCAAGATCTTATATTAAAGCGGATGTGTATGGGAGTGGGTTTATGATGAGAATTGAAAGTTTTTGGACTAAGCTACAGTGCAGCATGGAGGTGGCTCCTGCTGTGAAGGCATGAGGGCAGAAAGTACAAGCATGCTGGTCAAAATGGGAGGAAAAAAAAAACTGCGGTAGGATCAATGAATCCTCCCTGCAGAAAAAAACTTCTATCCGGCTGAGAGACAAATCAGCTGCAGCTCAGTTTGCTCAGATGAAAAGGCGGAAAAAAAAAACTCAGGCACGTGATGAGTCAGCTGACTGTCTCTGCCTTTCACAAAACGGAGCAGAGGGACGCTCACCACAACGAGCCGTGAGCTGGTGAGCATCCAGAAGAGGGGCTTCTCGGCCTTGTTTGTGGAAGCGGGGCTGTCCTGAATCTGCTGACCTGCCTGTGTTTACCTCAGCCGGGGAAGACGACGACGACCTTGTCGGTCCGCAGATATTTTTGGAGGTACAGTCGCAAAAGAGTAGCTAGCTACTTTGCTAGCTGACACCTCTGTTGCGCTTTCGCATTAGTTTGTAGGCGTGTACGAGTCATTTATTCTCGAGCAGAAACTTTAACTTACACCTCTGATTGTTACTTCCTGTATGCTTTTGTTCGTGTCCCCCCCACAGAGGCTGCCAACGGAGGATACCCGCTGCCGGAAAAATGAGGCTCCGCACCCCGCTGCCCTCCTCTGGGCTCATAACCTGCACTCTGCTGCTGCTGTTTGGGTCCTGTCATCCAGCACCGACCCCAGAACAGCCCAGGCTGCTGTTCTTGGAGCAGCTTGGCCGCACCGGGGTCGGATTTAACTGGGGAAATATCACCTGCCCCTTGTGCAAAGCTGTCTTCACCATCCTTGATGTCGCCCTCCTGGTACTGTTTGAACATTTTGTCTTAACTGGGATGCTAAAGGGGATGGTGGTGCACTGCAGGGCTGAGCAGTGTCACCAGAAATGTACATTATCCACAGATCTGCGCATTAAATAATCAGGAAGAAAGGAAATATGCAATAACGTGTTAAAAACATTGTATATTTCTCATCAGGGAGGAAATTTTGACTCTGATTGCTGGTTTAGCTTATCTTAAACTAACGCAGTTTAATACATCAGCCAATACAATAAATCCTACTTTGATAAAGAGTATATTATTCAGTCTGTGCAGCTGTGGAAAGAGGAGTTCATTCATTTTTTTGGTGTTGTTACATTATAATGAGAGGTGTTTCCACCCTTTTTTATATCAGTTACTCCACAAACTACAGCTGCACCAGAGCCTCCAAACTAAACTCCACTTCAAGATTTTCAACAAAAGACAGAGTATTATAACCTTCATGATGGTTGCCGCCAAAGTTAAGATATACTGTAGTGTCAAAATGACCCCAATCAATGTCATTATTGTCCTTCCTTTCTTCTGTTTGTTGTTGTTCTTGTTCTTTTTGTTGCCAGTCAGATATTTCTGACCTCCTGGACTGAACTCTGGGCTAAATGATCTCTTGAATGTCTGATTGGAGGTCGCTGTCGTAGCTTTTCTTGGCTCGAAAAGATTGAATTCAAGATAGTGTATTTATTTAAGATTGTGACATGAGTGGTAAGACAATAATGTCTGTCATTCACATCCTGTTGTTGCTCCGTCCACAGATGCTACTTATTAATCATATTTAAGTTAAGAGCAGTTTTTCTCTGAATAGCCTAGCAGGGTTACTCAAGTTGACAAACAGACATGCAGCATGTGACACTAAGGCCCCCCATATAGAGAAGGTCCACTTCTTGTCCTACTCCTGAAAATCTTTTTATATCCCCTGGTGCTTATAGCTGATTTAGCACAAAAAACCGCTTGAGACATTTGATCATATGGTCCTTTTGTTGACCTCAAGTGCTCCTGTTGTCCAATAACTGCAGCTGTTTGACCTCAAAAACCTTTTTCTATTCTTGTCCAAATCAAAAGTGCAAAAGGACACTTCAGTGGTTCTCCCATCCAAGAGTGTGACCGTTGTCAAGTGTCATATTGTGGTCTAATAAGTAGGAATTCTACTTGTTTCTAAGGAAGTTTGAGGTTTTGACAACAGTGAAGCATCGTGCGAAAAGCCCCTCTTACCTAATCCTTTCTTGCCTCTTGTAGAGCAATGCAAATGAAGAGCGAGTGGCACAGGCGGTTGGTGAGGCGTGTGTCCGTCTCCATCTGGCTGATGAGCAGGTGTGCCGACAAATAACAGAGCTGTTCAGGGACGACTTTATTCGGGCTCTGCAGGAGTCCTTGCTGTGGCCCACTGAAGCGTGCGCCCTGCTGGTGGGCCCTTCCTGTGGCAAATTTGACATCTACGCGCCCTGGAACATCACCTTACCGAAAGTCCCCAAGCCCCCTGTTACACCACCCTCTCCACCCAAACCTGGTTCTCCACAGAGCAGGGTCCTGTTTCTGACTGACATCCACTGGGACCAGGTTAGTGTGTGCTGTGGAGGGATCAGGCAAAGTTGTACCCCCCCCAAAGAACACTAGAGCTTTGAGTGCCTAAAAGTTTGCATATCAGAAACCATGTGCAAAAAACGAAGTTATACCCTTAAAAAACAAATTATCGTCTCCACCGACAGGAGTATGAAGCCGGCAGCAGCGCAGACTGCAAGGACCCTCTGTGTTGCCGCAACGACTCAGTCTCTCCCAGGTGGAGGCGGAGGGAGGCCGGGTACTGGGGAACCTACAGTAAGTGTGACCTGCCTCTACGGACGGTGGAGAACCTCCTGGAAAACGTCGCCAAAGCTGGGCCCTGGGACTGGGTCTACTGGACCGGGGACATACCGGCGCACAATGTTTGGTCTCAGACCAGGAAACAGCAGCTGTCAGAGCTTACAGTCATCTCCAGGCTCATCCAAAAGTAACTCTCTCTTAACTTTGAATTCTTTGATAAGACGATAGATAAGAGCAACTTTAGCAGCAACCACAGAGTCGTTTTTAATAGAGTAACTTATGAAATGTCAGATCTTTCTGGTGATTTACAGCTGCTATTTGAATTTCTAGCTTATCCACTTACACTAATTTAACCTCAAAGCGGCCTTGTACTCTGACTCCAAACATGTTTTTGTTGCTGCTTTGCTCACATGTTTGTCATGTGTCACCTGGAATTGATCCAAACAGCTATTGACTCTTGCCTCTTCCTTCTGTCTTCTGTCCAGACACCTGGGCCCTAATGTGACGGTCTTCCCTGCTATAGGGAACCATGAGAGCACACCAGTGAACAGCTTCCCTCCGCCCTTTGTTCATGGCAACCGATCCTGCGCCTGGCTTTATGATACAATGGCAGAGGAATGGGCACCGTGGTTACCTGAGCAGGCTTTGAAAACTTTGAGGTTCTTGTTCTTGTTTCATGTTCTTATTATGTCTAAATGTGTAAAGTAAGCGCTGTTGTTAAAGAGACATAACATCAAGCAAAGGGTTTGTTTTAGATCTTGAAGTAGAAACTGTGTTTATGTTGTTTGTTCTTGCAGTTTCACTTTGCAGTTCACATCCATCTGTTTGTGAGCAGAAGTGGTCACATTTCTCAGAATCTTATTCCCTGTATACATGGTTTGGACTTTTGATGGGTGCCACCAGAGCTGAATTTCACTTTCGGAGTCCTTCAATCACGTCCTTTGGGTGCAATTTCAGGTACGGAGGATTCTATACAATGGAGATCCAGCCTGGCCTAAGGATGGTCTCTCTCAACATGAACTATTGCGCTCGAGAAAACTTCTGGCTGATGGTGAACTCGACCGATCCTGCGAACCAGCTGCAGTGGCTGGTCCATATTCTGCAGGCCAGTGAGGACAAGGGTGAGAAGGTGAGTCGAGCAGCAAAAACGAAAGCTGAGAGGAGACGCTGGGTCAGTTTAGTCACTTAACATTGTAAAGCTGATAAAACGCTCTGTGTGGTTTTAATGACGCTCAGGTTCATGTCCTACTTTATGCCCAATTATAGATGAGGATAATGACTCAATGGTTATCTCTTTTCAGTTCCCTCTATTTACTGATAAAGAGCATTGAATTGAGATACTTTTTTATTAGTGCAATAATCTACCTCTGAATTTCCTCCTTTTTAATTAGGTACATATCATTGGTCACATCCCACCTGGCCTGTGTCTTGGCAGCTGGAGCTGGAACTACTATCACATTGTCAACAGGTAGCTCCATCAATCATTTAAGCCTAAAGATCCAGACTCCCAGAACTGTCAGAAACAGAAGTAGCTGTACAGTAAAGACAGTTGCAGTAGCTGTAAATCACTGTATGTTCTGTTGACTTGCTGTTGTCTCTGGAGAAAGGACCAGAAGTTCTTTATACTCAGCATTGGTTTCTTGTTAATGTACGATGTGACAGTTTCAGACCTTTGAATGTAATGTGGGACAGACGTTCCTCAATGTCAGTTTCTAAATGCTACTGTCATCAGCTTCTGGTGTATTTCCAGTATTTGGTCCAGATCAGCCCAGATTATCAGTAGTCTGGGACTCACTTTAGTTCGTTGAATATGTGGTTGTCTTATTACTAGCAAACCTTGTTTCTCTTCCTCTTTTGTTTGCATGGCTGGATCAGATGTCTCGTGTGGTTTTGTGTGTCTCCGTTAGTTAATGAATATGCATGTTTGATTTTTTTTTTGTAAAGGTCAGCAGCCCACTGTGGTCAAAGCTGCTGCATGTGACAGCCTGACTTTCTGCAGCCAACCAGTTAGAAGAGAGTTGACACAAGTTTAAAGTTTTCTCTCTGTCTTGTTTAAAATCTTTTTTTTTTTTTTTTTGCAGATATGAAAGTACAATTACCGGACAGTTTTTTGGCCATACGCATCTAGATGAGTTCCAAATGTTTTATGATGAGGAGACCATGACCCGTCCATTGGGAGTATCCTTCATTGCTCCCAGTGTCACTACATACATTAATCTTAACCCAGGTGAGTTCATGAAGTCAACATTTCAGAAGCGACACACCGCTTAAAAAGAGAAAATCATCATTTTTCTCTCTCCAGGTTACCGTGTCTACTATGTGGATGGGAATTACCAAGGCAGCTCTCGACTGGTGCTCGACCACGAAACCTACATCCTGAACCTCACAGAGGTAAACCACAGTCCAGGAGCGCCAAGGGGCCCAGAGCAGAACCCCAAATGGACACTTCTATACCGTGCCACCAAAGCCTATGGTCTGACCAGCCTGTTCCCCTCTGACTACGACGGGCTGATGCAGACCTTTCTCAAAGATGACCGCGTATTCCAGAAGTTCTGGTACCTGAGACATAAAGGACACGTGTCGGAGCCCTGCAAGGAGACGTGCAAAACTACACTGCTGTGCTTTCTGCGAAGTGGACGGTCTGACGAGCTCGAGCAGTGCGACCTCCTCAGTGGTTTTGATGGAAACTTGGCCCGGGCTGCCAAAAAAACCCTGTGCTGAATGAATGTCTGCGTGTGGGAATAAGCAATACGACCAAATATGCAATAGAGCCAAAAAAGTTTGTTTTTCCTGTTGGTGGTTGGTCAACATGGATTGTTGTATAGGCCTGATAACATAAAGTCACTTGAGCTATTACTTGTGCTCTGCCAGTATATGTGGATGGTGTGTAGATGACAGTGTATGCTATGAGAGATGTTTTACAAAGACAGTTTGATTGTGATTTGCAACATGCCTTGGGTTTGTCAACTGCTGTTTTGCAATGATAGTTGTGTAAAGACTGCCTGAAGTTCTCCTGGAAAAGGTTGTGGCAAATCTGCTGTCGCTGATCAGGGAGAAACGTTAAACATATCTGTCCTTAACAGCAGTGTTTCAAGTTTTAAAGCTGCTTAAATGCTGTTCTAGTACAGAATATCTTGCCGCCTTTATCAAAATTCTTCTCTGTGTTAATGTCCTTAATGTTCTTGGGGCTTATCAAGATAGGCCTAGTAAAATCCTAAAGCTTTCATCAGATTAGGCAAGAATTTCAATTCTTAAAATTGAGAAACATAACAGAAAGTTTGTGTTAAAACGAATGACAATCTGTCCTTTTGACCTTTCCCACAATGCAATGTGAACGTTTGCTGGGATTTCAAGCTAGTACAAAGATTATGGGACCTCAGCCATCATTTTTCTCAGGTTTGAGCTTTGCATTGTTGCTACACTGTATACAGTATCATAACTTCATTTGGAGTCTGCTCATTGTGGGGATGTTGGTTAGTTTTTAAAGTACTGTATCCACCTTAATGAGCAGCATCATTTGCCTCAGCCAAGACGTCTTCAAACCTGAACGCCTGACAGTTTTTCCTGTTGAGGTTTACTTATGTCTGCACTTTAATTCTTTGTTGGCTAGTTAACGTTTAGGTTTAATAGAGATCAAGTTCGACAGACCCAAAGTGTGATCAGCATGGCAAGGTTGTCAGATCTTGGTCTACGTGACCTGCAGTGTAACATAAGCATGACAAGTAATGCAACTTGTAAAATAAGCAATAATTTAAAGAGATTGTAAAAATTGTGAATAAAAGATCAAATCTGATACTATATACTTGTGTTTGTGAGGGGAAAAATACTGACTGCAAATTAAAAAGGATGTGTAATTTGGGGCAGCAAAGCAGAAGGTACACCATGGATTTAAAACAGATGGAATCAGCTGAGGCAGTAAAGGCCTCCTGCCTCCAAGACTGACTCGAGGTGGAGCTGTGTGACATCTTTTCTATTAGCACATTTGTAACTGACTTTGTTCCTAATGTGTCACCATGTGTTCTGGTAAACTTCAGTGGTTTCCCCCCTTGCCACACAGAGTATATTTCCTTCTGTTCATCTTCACGAATGAAGTCGATGCATATAACAATAGCTACACATGGTACATTTAAAAATATGAGGTTTAAATAGACGGAGTGCTTTAAAGGGGATGAAATGATAATAGCACTGAGAAGAGTTTCAAAACTGGAGAAATGGACTGTGTCAAGCCCAAACTTTCAGCATTATCAGTTCATCAGGTGCAAATGTTTTTCTGATTCTGTTTGAGATTTTTACATTTTATTTCCAGACACTCAAGAGTCACCACACACACAGATTTCAACTGATTCACTAGAAGACATGAGTAGTTATTTCATGGTCCTTTCTTCACATATCCCTCGTCATAGATTTTAGTTTTAAGTGCCAAGACTCATCAGAGCAACACTGCAGTCTGCACGATTTGACTCAGTGGAGACGCCCACTGCACACAACATTTAAACACAAGTACTTTTATGCCACTCATTCATTTCTTGAATTAGTGTTCAATCTACCATTTTATCCATACCATCCATTGTTAAATCATGCAATTGTAACAAGCCATTTTATCCTCTTAAGGGGATATATTTTTAAGGAGGCTTGTATAAGGTACTTCTGAACAGTTCATTACCTGCAGTAGATGACCTTCAGTTGGAGAAGCAGCAGGAGTGCCTGTGTAGGAAGCTGACCAGTTTACTGCAGTGGACGGGGGGCAGCAACAAAACATATCCTTGGGAAACTAAAGGCGGGACATCCACCTATGCTCTGTCCAAAGCCACCAGACTCCTTTAACAAAAACAGTAACCCCCCACAACACAGGAGTTGATGGTCTACCGCTGCCTCGATCAGCTAGTTTATTGAACTACACCAGTACTCCTGTTGCTTCTCCGAGCTGGGGGTGTGACCTCCATCTACTGTAGGTAATACACTGATTCATTGATAAGTACCTTGTAGAACCCCACTACAAAACCCCAAATCCCTGTAATCTTTCTAAAGGACTTTTATTATGGCACTGAGAAGAACATAGTAACACCAAAGTCCTCCTTGTACAGGTCCCAGGTCTTCGGTTTGTGTGGGTTGTCCAGCTCTTCCCTGGGCAGAAACAGCCTGTGGACAGTTCAGAGGTCAGCACTAATGTCACAGAAGAATATGAAACCTTTTGAGTCAAAAACTACAAAAATAATGGCATCTGAGCAACAAAAACATACTTGTTGTCTACTATGAAGGAAGTATTGAACCAGAAGTAGAACGGAACATCTTCGTATCCTTTTGGCAGACCCTAAAAGGAAAGATGAAAACAGGAGTGAATCAAAGTGAATCATTGGACAATCAGGATAAACACCAGCTTTCCTTCCATATGTAGTTTAAAAGATGTCGACTCACAGCACTTGATTCAAACATGACCTTCACATCCCCTTCAACCACAGGCCCTTCCTGCAGGCTGATGACGGCTGCATTGCTCCCCACATCAGGAAATACCTTAAAACCAGCAGAAATGCATTAATCACTCACTCAACAAATGAGTTGGTGTGATGTGACGGGTGCATGTTTCAAGTGTAAGACACGTACTGTGCAATTCTCCTGTTTGGCACACACACACTGAAAAACCAGCTCTTTCTTCACAATTATCTTCATCTTGAGATCGCTGCCATCACCTTTACCCACACCTGGGTAGGAGCAAAAGGAAAAAACAGACATTAACCCAGGCACAAAAAGACATGTAAAGGAGTGCCCTGCTGGTTTGCTGGGTTTTACCTGCTATGGAGTGGATGCGAACGCTCTTGATCCTGAGGCTTTTAGGTGGAGGTAGCTGTCTGTTGAACTTAGTCTTCATGACCTCGTAGTACCCCACATAACGGCTCTGTGGTTCACACGGACACAAAACAGCTACAACATTTAAAACAAAGCACTGAAAGCATTTACATCTTAAACTGTCAAGATTAAGGAAAAGTAAAATCTCTCTCTATGTAAACATATACATATACTGCATACATATATATACTGCATGTATCCAGTATGAATCATACTCTGCAGCTACAGTTTAGTGTTTGACCACTAGGGGGTGCCACTGATTTTGAATTTTACATGGAGTAGCAGTCCAAATATGGCAAATTAACTGCCTCTATTAAAACCTTTTTCCAAGTTTGGCCCTTGAGTGGCTCGTTCTTACCTGAGAGGGAGTCTCCACTCCCTGAAACTTGGAGCTCCGACTCTTGTCTGTCCTCCTCTCACCAAAATACTCCAGACTGTCCTGGTGCACAAACGGAAATGAATGTAAGGAAGAAGCCTGTCTCAAAATATTTTGCCAATTCCTTGAGCCTTGATTGAACTAATCTGAAAATTAAAGAGATGCACCTGTGCGCTCTCAAACTGGTCACTGTCAATAAGCCAGGTGCACACCAGAGTACCTGTGCGTCCTGTGAAAGAAAGCAGTAGCATTATGGATTATTTGAAATGAAAATGAATGAAAAATGCAAAATTATAACACTAAATGGTCAGCAGAGGATAAACTAAGGGTGACAGATGCACTTTTTCAACACCTATATACCAAACTGATGTTCATCTCAAATAATTCACCAATGACAATGAAACAAGCCGCAATCTTTGGCGTCACCTTTCCCTCCTTTGCAGTGAATAGCGATGATGTTTTGGGGATCAGCAGACATCCACTCCCTCACGTTTGCTGTGTATTTCAGCATGTCCCTGGGACAGACAGTAGAACATGCAATCATAAAGACACTGCTGGAAGGCCTTCTCGTGAAGCTACAATCTGAAGCAAGGAGGCGAAACAAAAACGACACATCGCAGCAGAAAGTGGGACTCACTCCAAGGAGGGGACATTGTGGTCATCGATGAACACTCGTTCAACCTTGTAGTGGAAGAACTGCGGGTCGTAGCCTTTCTCACCTGGAAACAAAAAACATGATACTGATGTGATTTGTGTCGTTCCACATAAATGGGAATGCAGTGCGTGACGAGAGGAGGTACCAACTTACTGCACAGGTTGTAAACTTTATAGTGGCCTTCATGTTTAGTGTCTAGGAACCTCGCCACTTCCTGCAAAGACAAAGAAGGTGTATATACTTTTAGGTCTGTGGGTCTGATTTATGTTGGAAGTTTTCTGTGACAATAGCGCCTATGAATGGATTTTTTTGAAATTATCAAATTGGCGACAAGGGAGTGATGGAGGTCGGCTCATCTAGCGTGCATATACCCATTTTAAGTTCAACTTTTTTATGATTGTTATGATTTGTTGCACTTGTTTTGGTGTATCCTGGATGCTGTGTGTCATCCTGGGCACAAGGCGGTGTGTGTGTGTGTGTGTGTGTGTGTGTGTGTGTGTGTGTGTGTGTGTGTGTGTGTGTGTGTGTGTGTGTGCGCGCACTGCACTGTCTGCCCTTGTTACAGGTTGTAGGTCGGGAGGTGTGATTGGCCGGCGCTACTACTTAAGGAGGACGACGGCGGACCATCTCCCTCTCCTGCTTCTCCTTCCGCTTCCAAGAGAGGGCTGTGTCAGAGTGGGTTGCTTCCGCTGTGGTCGGTGGCTGAGATTGTGTGTGATCATTAATTGTCATTGTATATAATTGTAAATAATATTAGTATTGTATTAGCGAGGTGAGTCATCTAGTAGCTGTAGGGGGGGGAAGCCATTTATGTTCATCGGATTTTTCTCCTGTTTTGTTGCTTAGGGAGGATTACAGTTTTGTCATTTATTTTATTTTATTTTGGACAGGTAAGATTCAAGAGAATGGAACCTTTTGTTTGTTATTTTGGCCATGCCCTCCCCGACGCCATTGCTACCTGGTTAAATAAATAAAAACCTTGCTAGACTGCAGTGAAGGTGTGAACAGCCTTTCTTGGGAGCTGGGAGGAAGAGGGGAGCCCTTTTGTGTTGTGTCCTGGTTCCCCTAGTCTGGGGCATAACAACTTACCCTGATTGGATTCCTGTAGAACGACTGCTTCCCAGAGGAGGGGAAGGACATGGCGATGACACGGTCTACAGAAGGTAAAGATGCAAACAAATGTTCCACTTCTTAAAGGGTGTCATGTTTAGTGAATGATTTTAGATGTTTTTTCTTACATGCATATGTGTTTTTTTTGTGTCAAACAGCATCTAACAACTACCTGTGACATAGGTAAGGTCAAGGTCAAATCCATCCTTCTGATAGCGCCGCTTGTTCTCAGAAATCTAATAAAAATAACAAGTCAGTGGTCAGGAAGTAGTACACACCTTCCCTCTGGATGCCAACTTAATTCTACACAGGAGACGGCCTTACCATCCTCCTGGTGACCTTCTCCAGCTCCTTCTTCTGAGCTGCCAGTCTGAAAACCCTCACAAGGATCAATATTCTCAGGACACGAAGAAACGTCACCACCCTGATGAAGAATGAACAAAAAATTGACATAGAAAATAAAACAATAAAAGGGTCTATGGTGCTCTACACACTGTAAGGTGACATTCGGGTCAAGGAATATGGTTGAAATCAATATTATATTAGTGATCAGTATTTGAAAACATGGATAATACAATCTTCAATCATTTTTTTCACATGTCCACTGCACTGATTGTTGATGGTTCAGTCTGAGGTTAGAGAAGTTCAGAAAGAGGAACTGTGTATCATATCACCATGAAATAAATCCAAGGAAGCAGCAGCGTTTTTATTGCCTGGACACTGGTGATACATTAACAGTAAACAGTGCTCCCAAAGGAGGATTTGTTTGCAGTATTTAGGGTTGACTGTACAGCAGGGTTCTCCATCTACAGTAGGCTGAGCCACACTGTTATATTAATTGTAGTAGTCTTAAAGGCCTGCACACATACACAGGTGTTTTCAATTATCCAGGCTGATTAGACCTTTAGTCAAGTGAAGCTAATCTGGGAGCTGCATGATGTCACCAAACTCTTTTGATTGGTTTGTGCAAAGTCCTCAGAAGAGGTCTCATCAGGCAACATTAGTGAAAACACCTGTGTGGCTGGACTATTGAGGATCATTATAAATGGATCTCCAGCTACTCAGAGCTAAATCAAACAGGAGAGCTTCCATGTTCCTATGTCATTCTTTATCCACTACAAAGTCACCAGATGTCTAACACAACTGTATTTAGCTGGCAATGCAGGGAAAAGTAGGTACCTGGGGATGAGACTGGTTCCTGACAGATCAGTGAAGGTGTAGATCATGGTGACCACCAGAGTGATTACCACAACACAGGTGTCTACGATGTTCAGCTTGGAGCTGAAGTAAACTCTGAACCTGAAAAATGGTTAGTTAAACACAACATGAGACGACTAACGTGCAGCAGAGAAAAACAGATCATACAACTACTAGTATCTTAATTCACATGAAAAACATAACTGCAGCAGAGCGTATATATTCAGCGACCACTGCACTTTGAATCAATATGTTTCCTAAGGACCAACCGGATGCATGCCATACATTTCCTGTCCAGCTTCCTCTTTGTAACTTCCTGTTTAACAGCTAATCACTCTTGATTTCTGCTGACACAGAACTCTGGTAACGTTTGCCTCACTCTTTTCTGGCTCTAACATTCACAAGCAAGCAGCTGTGCAGAGGTAACTTAAAATGTGAATGAACTGCATTTGAATACTGGATGCAGTTTATAATATATATCTTGCAATCTGAGTCCTGAATTAAACCCCTTACTAACAGTGTCAGCAAAACAAGCTTCACAAAGGTAGGATTTATTGGAAGGCTGTAACAAGACTGCAAAAATATTGACACTGCATCCACCACCCAATGTAGAAAACAGGAAACAAAAAGAGACTGAGATTGCTGAGATCCCATAAATTAGGCAAACATGCATGACCTCTGTGGCTGTGCTTCTGCACAACTGCATGCACAGCCTTCCTTCCTCACTCACCCTTCCACATAGACCCGCAGGAGAACGTCAAGGAGAAAGAAGAAGGAGATGAGGAGGGACACTGCCTCTAAGGCATTCCCAACATCTCTGCTCTTGGCTGGCAGGGAGATGTCCACGATAACCAACACAAAGTCCACTAGGATCAGTATCACTCCGAAGATACTGGAGGAAAAGATGGACAGCATCATCAAACTGGAAATCAGCAGTCTAGATGAGCCAATATTTCTGCAAAAAAGTTCCCAAAACACACTCACCGAAATCCAAAGGACATAACAAAAGGTGTAATCTTCGTCCGGATATTGCTGCAAAGGAGGAAAGAATGCACAGTCATGTTAGCCAGAAAATGTGCTTCTGAATCAAGTGTACAAAACTGCCTGTGGTCCAAGCTGTTCAGACTTACTGATACATTGTGTCCGGCACCACGTTCTCCTCCTTTCCATCATCAATCTCCACTTTAGCATCTTCCATCTTTGCAATGTTTCTAACAGACAGAAAGACAGAGGACAGACAGGGTAAACTTCACAAAAGGTAGGATGAAAGGACACGACAGCACATATACAGCAGCAGACAAAATAAAAGTTCATCCTCCCATGTTAGTTACTTTATCTTCCTCACCCATTTACACCTGAATCCGACCCTGGACTGAAATAGACAGAGGACATGATGTGTGTGTCTCCCTCCTCGCTTTGTCCTGAACTTGTGGTCTCTGCATGCGAAGCGTAGACAGATTAAAACTCCCCTTGTTCAGCACATTGTTCCAAAGTTACAATGTGGAAAAATACGAGACAACCTAGAGGGCAAAAACTTTGTGTCCTGCCCTGAAATACTGATGTTAGTCTTGCACGTAAATCCACTACTTGAAAGAAAGAAACGGTTTGATCATTGAACGCCTCATCAGCATCCAGGAGCCAGTGTTCTGATGCAAAACCGACCAGCAAACAAGTTAATTTTTGAGAAGGTGAAGCATCAATGATTCACTATTAGGTCTAAAAAAAAAAAAAAAAAAAAAAAAAAAGGACAAAAAATAGATAAACATCTCACCACACAAACCACCCGCTTCCTCTCTCACAGTCCTCTTCTCGGACTGTTTGTTGACACCAAATTAGCCCCCCAAAAACTACTTAAACGCACCGCTCGCTTACCGTTCGGACTGTCATTCGTGGAGTTTTACGGGACTTCGTCTTGTGACTTCTTCTTGTGAAGACAGAGAGACGGTTCAAAGGTTAACCGGGTAGAGTTTTTTTTTCAGTCCATCTACTTTTCCTCGTCGTTTTGTGCAAACGTAGCGGTTTCGGACTTCCTGGAGCTCTTCGCAAAGCGCTTTCTTTCCCGTTAATGCTCTTTACTCGTCTTTCTTCTTAAACCCACGTTGACATCACAGCGGACTGAGCCTGACCATCACCTTCCTGTGACGGTTACAGAGTTTTCTTTTAAAGATTAGCTACACATATTAGATTGAAAAGTGAGACAACAGGCTGCTCCGTCCTCTCTCATCCCCGTCCTCTCTGTAACATCTGGTTTTAATTGAACGTTACATTCCCAAACGCCAGCTAGCTTCGCCCTCTCCACGGAGTCCAAACATGGCTGCGAGGAAAAGGTATAATGTTATCATGACAGAAAAAAAGTACAGCATTATGTTGAACTTTAGCTGCTTGAAGCAAACGAAGGCAAACCAACAGCAGGCTGTAACACCAGTAACAAACTTTATTCAAATGGCTTTTTTTTTTAAACGACCTTTGAAACAAAAAATAAATGACGCCTGAATAACACGGCTTTAAGAAAAGACGTAGTTAAAATGTACTTTAGACACAATAAATATTGTTCAAATAGATTATGTGTCAATAAAAATATAAAAGGATTATTCAAAACATTTTTAAGCAGTAACCAAAAGTTAACACAAGGGGGAGCCATGTCGCCATCACACGCAATGTGTTTTTATATCAATGTGAGGACTTTCTGCTTTGGTTCATGTTGTGAACTGACTCTCTTCAGGTCTTTGGATAAAATGATCAGCTGGTGCTGATCAAATCCATTTTCTTCATATTCTTACTTGGTTACTGGGTTGTTTTCTCTCAGTATCTCATATATGTCAGTTTGTATAGTGTTTGTACAGTGTAAGCTACATGAACATCCACTTTCTCCCATTTTGGCCATCACTTTTCTTTTAACTTCTGCATTATTTGGAACAATTTTCCTGATGTTTCTTTCTTAAAGTTTACATTGTTGAATTTGACCCACATGTTCAGCTAAACCCTCGGTATGAGGATTAAATTGATTTCTGTAAAATGAAGCACAATAATAAAATATCAACAGGTTTTATCTACCAAAAAAGGAAACAAAAATAAGGTCAGTACTTCAGGCACGTAAGGAATGGCATACTCTCAACACCCTCTGTCCATGAGGTCTGGGATCAGCTTGTCTTTCCAAATACTAGAATGCTTGATAGAGGAGGAAAAGGACAAACTGCCTTGAGTTCAGTGTTTGGCAAGGCTGGTCGAGTCTGAATCTTCTAATGTGGACCATGCAGAACCAGCCCAGCCTATAAATAACACTGACAAATCTTTAGAGGAAAAGAACACTGAACCTGGAGAAAACAAGGCGAGACGGTGTGAAATGAAGGTAGGCTTGTGGTGCAGAGTTTTGAAAGCCTGAAAAGTCTTAGTTTCTCCATCTGTATCTGTTTATTCTTCAATCTGTATTTTATTTATGATTTCAGACTGATACTACAGCGAAGGGCTTCCTCCTGAAAGCCATGCGAGTGTTGCTGTTGTTGGCTCTGGTGCGCCCAGCCATGGCCTTTTCCACAGCGTTGTCAGTATGTAGCTTATCTCACTCTTTGAGGGCTTCGGGGTGTCTCTCTATGTTTTTGTATTGACGGTGCAAATTGAAAATGTGTGGTTCGAAAAGCGTAGATTACAGGCAGGGCTGTTTAAGAAATGTCATTCCTAGAAAGTCCACAGCACTATGCTTTTACTGCCCCCTCTCTGGGTACCAGAAGAAAGTAAAAGCAACATGTATAACTTGAAAATCTTTTTTTCTCATTTAAGGCAACGGAGTCCTGTGGGCCAGAGGTCGCAGCTCTCAAGAGCAGCATAAGGAAACTGGAGAATAAACTCCTGATAGCAACTTGGCAGGTGGAGCACTTGCAGATGCACAAATATTTCAAGCCGTTTCAATCCGCTGTGCCTAATACTAAACCTGAAGCTGACACAGGACCCGGCGTAAACCACAACAGCAGTGGAACATTAGACAGCACTGATATGGCACTAATGAAACCACTTCCACCCGCAGGCAGTTTAATTGTCCACGACAAAGGTAAGAATAGCTCACATCATATCATATCAGTGTTTGGGTGTTTGAAATGAGTCTGCAGTGCATTAAAGAATTCTGGAAATTATTTAATATTCACTGAGATTTGTGCATCATTTGTCATGAAGTAATGGTGAGGATGATAATCGGTAATCTTTAAGGCCTTTTCAATTCTTCTCAGACTGTTCTGAGCTGTTTGACAGACTGAGACCACCAAGTGGATTCTACCGCATCAGACCCAAATCACAAAAGGAGCCTTTTTTGGTCTACTGTGACATGGAAGATGGAGGAGGATGGACAGTGTTTCAGAAACGTCGGCATGGAAAAGTTGACTTCAACAGGTGTTTAATCAGAGAGAGTAGCCTGTGTACAGTATATTTAAAAATATCTAGATCCCAAAATCCGTACAAAGCCCAGAGAATAATGTAGGTGTTGATAGAGCTGCAAGCTGAAAAATCTGCCCAATTCTCATTTCAGAGACTGGGTGGACTACAGAGATGGCTTTGGTGACTTCAAACTGTGGAATGATGAGTTTTGGTTGGGGAATGAGCACATTTATTCTCTACTCTCAGAAGGTCAGAAATGATTAAAATCCCAGAATCATTTATTTGTATCTCCTTTTAAAAGTGGTATTCTCTTGTTTTACAGGGTCTAAATCTTCTCCCTGGTTTGCTGCTTTTTTTTCATGTTTTGCTCACATTTCTTTGCCCTGAAGGTCAGAACCTGGTGAAGATAGAGCTAATGGACTGGGATGGAAAGAGAAATTATGCATTTTATGAGAACTTCAGGATCACAGATGAGGCTGTAAGAACAACAATTTTGCAGTTCTGTTTGTTGATCTCAAAAGTAACTGCGATTCCCCAAAAACATTATCAATTTGACATTGCTTTTACACCTTTTCCAGGACAAGTATCGCCTCCAGTATGAACTGTATAGTGGGCAGGCTGGGGATGCTCTGACTGGTGGTGGTGGGGTGGTGGAGCACTGGTCTGCTTGCCTCAACGGTATGCAGTTCAGCACCAGGGATCAGGTGAGTAATAGATTTTTACTATTCTAAGATGGTATTTTTATGATGCTAATAACTGTTAGATTACTGACAATGTGCAGATGATGACAGTGATAACGCTAATGATGGCGGTGCTCATTGACAGGACAATGACCGCTACATTCAGGGCAGCTGTGCTCAGGAGAATAAGGCAGGATGGTGGTTCAACAGGTGAGACCTTTCAAATAAGTGTGTATTATCATTACCATACCATGGAAAGAACCACACTGGTCAGGCTGAGGACACAGTTCTAATATATTTAAAAAAATGCTACACCCTTGACATTGTGTACTGTCTACAGATGTCATGCAGCCAACCTAAATGGGAAGTTCTACCGCAAAGGCAAATACAAGGGCCAGTATGACAATGGTGTGGTGTGGGGGACCTGGAAGGGCCTTTGGTATTCCCTTCGACACACCACCATGAAGGTGCGGCCTTTGGTTTTCTTGGACGCCATGGGAAGTGGAGCAGGGGAAATGTAAAAACCAGCCTGGGTGAATGAGGGCATGTTTACACTCTTTGTATTTTAATTCCTCCCTTTGCCTCATTATTTGCAACTATTATCATATTGCAATTCGACAGTATCTTCTGTTCTCCAGTCAGCATTGCTTTCTATAAAGTGTATCATATTACTCAAACAATAAAAACAAACAGCATCTCAGCCACAATGCCTCACTGACATTCATATTTGACTGTCCTGGGTACAACTGCATACTACTGCTCTGTGCATTTTGCAGAAAATACATGAAAAATGCTTGACATTGCTAATATTATACACACAAATTAGAACAGTAAACTAAATCATAGTGAGAGTGGTTCTCACCACACTGCAGTATTGTACAATGGGCCTTCACAGCATGATAAAAGCAGCACGTTCAGCAGTGCAGAATGATAAGACTAAGCTGTCCTCTGTCGTGTACTGAATACCGTCATTGATGTTCATGTTTAACAGTGCATATAGCTGTAGGTACAAGGCCATGAGAAATATGACTTATTATGGTAATTACTGTGCCAGCAGCTGATATACAATGAAACCTACAAACAGAACAGTCAAACTCTGAACGAGACAAAAATATGTTCAAATATAATGCCAAAATTTTAAATATTAACACAATTACAATTTAAAAAATGCAATTTAATGTATTTCGCCAACATACAATATAATCTTCATTGATATGTGTGTTTGTGATGTGTTTATGTGTGTGTAAAAGTCACAGATGTAGCAGAGAGGTTTTTAGGTTCAAAAGAAATGACAGTTCCTTCCTGGTGTGATACGACAAACCTGTGTGGTCTACTCCTCCTCCCCTGTATATGCTGAGGACAGATCTAGGTCCAGCATCCTCTGCTCTGCTTCACTCAGCCTGTAGGGTGAGCCGCCACTGCTGTTGTAGTCTCCAGACATCGGCAGAGAGTGGCAGCGACCTTTCCTCTGCTCCGAGGATGAAACGCTAAATGTGGAGCTGCGCTGCCGCCCCTTGACCCCAGAGCAGGACTGAGCCTCCTTTAATTTCCGAGCCAAGATGTTCCTCTGGATCGGCGATGGGCCGCGACGGTTCCAGTTCTGTTCGGCCCGTTCTGCACGATCCACACTCAGGCTGACGAGGCCCGTGGCTGGACCCCCAATCCCTGAGATTCCCTCTCCACCTCCTGTCTCACCGCTCCTTTGCCTTTCCCCAGTGCCACTGAGGTCTGCTTTAGTGTGTTTTGCATATGCTGAAATGCTGTTTGTGTTGGTTCCCGTGTGCTTGAGTTCACTGTTGTGAGAAGAAACAGCTGTCTCTATCCAATGCTTCCTCTGGTCATTTCTCTGAGGTCTGGATTTAGTCCACTCCGAGGCCCCATGCTCTGGAATGGGGTAAGAGCAGTATGGCTGCCTCTCCCATCCTCCTTTGGTCCAACAACTTCCTTCAGGAAGGGTCCGAGATCCCACCTGAAAAGATTTGATCTTTGTTAATTAAAAAGGCTTAAACAGACCTCCACAAATATGGCCTACAATACATGAACACATAAATAAAGCTGGACAGGTGACCTGGGTCATGCTCCTTTCTCTGAACTGTCTGGAATGTGCAGAGGGCGGAGGCTGGGGTTTGGTGTCATTAAAACTGGAGGTCCGGCGGAAATTTGGATTCTTGTGACAGGAGTTTCCCATCCCTGGATCTCCTCCTCCTCTGAAACCTCCTAACCCGCTCCTCTCCACCATCTCCACCCAGTCAGCGGTGCGGTCACGCCATTTCGAGCTGCCACCACTTGCATGAGCAGAGACATGAGGACCTAAGACCAGCTCCACTCTGGGACTCAGTCTGTCCGGTGTGACCCTAGAAGTCTGCGCTGGGGGCTCAGAAAAGGGAGCTGCAATACGAAAATGGTTGTGGTTGGTGTCGTCCTGGAGGCCCAAAGGGAGTGCGGGATGAGCGAATCCAGTTGGTGTCGGGATGGGGGAGGTGGTGGCTGAAGCTGACGTTTCTAACAAGGTGTCATGGACCGGGCTTGAAGAGACATGGTACAGCTGTGTGGCCTCCTTTAACCCCTTCTTCTTCATTTCTTTCAACTGCTGCTGAGCCAATCGGTACCTAAAAAGAAAAATGTATTTCATTTTCTAAGACCTAAGAGTGACAGAATAAGTCAAGAATTTTCTATGTGCGATGAAAGTAAACAATATTTTAGACATACCCAAATATTGTTGGCAACATCTTCTGACCTGTGGGGGACAGCCTCTCTGGGTCCTGTGAGACAGGTATCACCAGGGCCCCAAGTGGGCCATGGCCGTCAGACAAGCTGGGTCTTTGGAGGCTGTGGCCACAAATGGAGGCCTCATCAGAGAGCTTGCGTCCTCCAGGGGAATGCATGGACCCTCTGCGGACAGAGCTGCACTGAGGGGTCTTGCAAAACTTTCTCCACACAGTCACCACAACAGTTGCCAGAATCACAGCCAGGCAAAGGGAGATACCGATCACCACGACCATGTTAGCACCTAGCGGTGCAACTCCGACAGGTGTAGAGGGGAGGGATGGGGAAGGCACAGGGAATACTGGGGAAGAAGGGGAGACAATTGTGTTAAAAGTTAAATTCTGCAGAAAAGAGAGGGAGTGGAAATGGAAAAAAGGACATAAGGGGTGAAGAGACTGACCGACACAGTCCTCCAGAGAGCACATGGACTGTTCCTTCACCATGCCAGTGCACTGCATCCCTCCCACACCTGAGGGCAGCAAACACTCACGCACTCTTTCCCTCACCCCCTCTCCACAGCTCACACTGCACACACTCCATGGCTGCCACGGGCCCCATGACTCTGCAGAAAAACAGAAAAATATGCTCAATTGCAGAAAAATTGGTCAGTTTACAGCACAAGCCTGTAAAAAAGCCAATAGAGGAATAAAAAAATCAGACCCTTCCACACAGAGCTGATGAAGGGTCAACCATCATACCACATGACATCAACCAGTCAGTGCTTTATCCCCAAAATAGACAAAGCCCGGACACAGCTGCAAGCGTCTTTCTATTATGAGGATGTGACAGCTGTTGGTGATTTACTCCCTGCTTGAATAATTCGAACTGACTGCTTAATGTGTCAACGTGTGTCTTTGGATTTTCCACTTAATTTTTGAAGTGTTCTTAAATATAGCCACTGATTTCATACTGCATTTTAATAACATACTATAACAATGTCAGTGTAGCAACTCTCATGAATAATGTGCGATCTTGTTATGCTGTTGTGACATACTTGTTCCCCCTCCACCACACTATCAACAAAGAAAAAGGTGACTATTTCAGTCTTGTATGCCCTAAAATAGACTGACTTGCACAATGCGCAATAATACACCATGAAAGTGACTGATATCATTTTGGACGTAGACCTGTGAACTTTACTAAGCTGCCATCATGCTGCAATATCACCTGTTACCTATGAACCTGTTTACCTATGAAATGTTCCAACCAGGTGTTTTTGGAGCATTTTACAACTTTCCCTGTCTTTTGTTGCTTCTGTCCCAACTTGTTTTGAAACATGCTGCTGGTATCAAATTCAGAATAATCTTATATTTACAAAAATCAATGAAGTTGATGACAGAATCAGAACTTTTTTACAATTGTTATTGTAGTAGTAAAAGTGTAGAAATTACAATGAGCCAACAGGCACAATAGCAGGACCTTCAGGGTCCAAACAAAGCAACTAAATGGAATTCAGCCATCATTAAATCAAAATAGACCTCCTGCTCTTTAATGAGGCCATTTCTCAGCTAGTGACTGGATTTTATTTGGCAAAATCTGGAGGAAGAAAGCAAAATTCCGGTCTTACTGAATAAATCACTGCACCCTTGCGCCACTGACACTGCTGAATGATAAAGAGAAGTAGAGTGCAAATGTATTCTTGACAGCCAATGAATGTGAATGTATTGATCTCTTAAATCTCACCTGAACTCCTGTGAACCACCAAACAGGTCTGTGCAGGACTAGGGGAGCGACTGAAGTTGAAAACAAAGCGAAAGCAGTACTTATTCCTTCCGGGGTAAAACACAGAGCAGTTGAATTCTGTCTCATTCTCTCCCTGCGTCAGCCAGTTAAAGGCCAAGGGAGGAGAGGAGGGCTCCTCTGGTCCAAACCCCAGCAGCGCTGTTCCACCTGCTCCCATGCCAGAGGAAACGGCAACTCCTCTTCCAAGACCTGCATCCTTATACAGCAACACTTTCCCACTGATGTGAGCACAAGGTGGGGTGATCAGCCTGACAGTCATGGTCCCTTCACAACCACTCCGGTAAGCATTGCCATTTTCCACCAGCAGTTTATAGGAGAAGATACGAGACAGGTAGAGAGCTCCAGAGCTCTTCACATCCTGTGCTGTGTGAGGAGACCGCAGGGCCACTCGTATGAAGTCTCTTTCTGTGAAGGGGAAGGCGCAGGCCAGCTCAACACTCTGGGAGCGGAGGGGTTTGATCGGGTGTCGCGTGCGGGCTCGGACTTTGTCGATGCTGTTTCGCCCGATCTGGTTGTACTCCATGTAGCTGACCTCTAGGAAGAGAGCAGAGTCAACACCGCTGGAGCAAGCCTGAAAGTGTTCATTAGTGGATATCCCAACCTGGAGAGGGACAGAAGAAGCGTTGTGTGTTAATCACTCTGGTCGTCATGCTGCAGCACATTAAACCAACTTAAGATTGAGATGGAGTTTGTCTTGCCTGAAAAGATCCTGAGTGGTTTCCAGCTCTCTCCACAGCGATGTGGAAGGTGGGCCACTGCACCTGCAGTTCTGAACTCCACCACCAGGTAGTGCTCTCTGTGCTTCTATCATCTGTGCCATTGGCCTGAGAAACAGCAGAGATGCTGGTCTGCTTCAGCAGGAACCGGAAAGTTCCCGCATACAGGAAGCAAGAGCAGTTGAACTCCACCCTACCGGCCGATTGGTTGTCGGGAAGAGTCCTGGTCAGAAGGGTGGTGTTGGTTTCTGTGTTGACCAGAGAGAGGCTGGTGCTGCGGACGGTGCTGCTGTTGGATTTTGTGCTGAAGTCCACAAATACACTGGCATTGCTTAGGGCAATGTGGAAGGAGGGCCAGATATTAAGCCCTGCAAAAGCTACAGAAAAGGATGCACAGAAGTGAGATACAACAGAGACATTTTACCTACTGTTCATGAATCTTACACTAACTTTTAAGGATGCCCATGGGTAAAATGTGGTCTCACAGATTTTTATGTTACTGTTTCTTTGTGTATTCTTTAGATCAACTGCCTGCCTTTTCTTGATATGACTGTCTGTTTCGGTGCCCACAGGGTGTGTTTCAGGCTAAACTGACTGCAGTGATTCAGTGACATGACATTTTCTAGAGTTATATGTCCTAATATCTGTTTAGGTCTGAACAGTTAAACATAAAGCTGTCTAATTAATGTTTGGACTGTAGGAAAACTTCAAGTCAAATGGGGACTGTACTTTTTATTTGGAAATCTCATAAATTTTAGACATCAGTCTGGGTGAAATGTGACACGGTTGTTCCATAGTGCCACTTCTGGCAGCATAATCTTGCATCACACAAAAAATGCTTCATAAAGTCATATAACAGCAAATTAAATACTGGCCTCTCGAGAGATTTTCCAGCCACAAATGATGGAATTTGCTCATACACACAATACACACAATATCTTCAACAATTAGTAGTTAATTGCTTAGCAGCATATTAGTACAGTATTATTACCAGGGGAAAAAGCAAAAATGCTGCAGCACATTATTTTAAGAACTATTGTGTGGCGCGGTGTGTAAATCCTGTTGCTCAGACCTCACATCCTCACAAAGCAAAGTGGGTGTAGGAAGAGGAAGAGGCTGACCCTCCATTACCCCCTTCGCTCCTTTCCTTCAGCTCAACTCAACCCTCTCCCATTTCACTGAGGGCACATGGCAGAATACTGTGTGGTAGACCCCAATTTAACTGTTGTTCTTGTTCTTGATCAGGTGAATTTAAAATCAGAGCTGTGATACTATTAAGGTGGTTTGGTGACACTCACCGTATCCCATGAGCGCCAGCAGAAAGGGCAGCAGTGAGACAGCCTGAGGCATTCCGATGTCCGTGCCTCTGCTTTCTCCTACACCACATGACCGTCCTCTTCTACCACCCCTGACCTCTATAAATCAGAGGCAAAACACAAAGTAACCCCAAATGAAAAAATTAAGAATAAAGAAATAGTCCGCAAGAAGACAGCAACCAGTTGTGATTGTGGGTGTCTGGAGACAGGAGAGGGCATGGAAGAAGCAGTGCACTGATCTGAGGTATGAAAAACAGGAAGGCTGGAGCACGAAGCTGTGACCAGGAGTTTTCTGGATTTACAGCGGCGTCTTCCTCTTCCTTTCATCTTCACAATGGGTATAGAGGCATAACAAATATTTGTGATGTGGAGACAAATCCTTGTTGTTTGGTTGCTCACTCACTGTTTTTCAATTATTTCCTTAGAAACACAATAGACTGCAAAGTTTCTCAGAAAGGAAAATGCCAAAACTTGAGATCTGGGGTACCAAACTTTCTTTCTTTTTCTTTTCTTGTATTCTTCTTCTTCTTCTTCTTCTTTTTTTTTTTTTTTTTTTTTTTTTTGTTAACATTTTACACTGTCATTCAAATCTGAGGCTCCTGTGAACCTGGACTGATCACATACACTATCAATTAATAAAATCAATACATACTCAATATAAGAGTTGTCCTGACATTAATTCTGAGGTGAAGACATCTCCTAAACATACTGCATGAATATTTCTCACCTTTACACTTAATGTGTCTTTATCCTATATAAGTAAGGGCTGAGCAGGCTATTTACAGCATGTCCTTCTTATTAAATCTATTACATCATTGTTATATCACCTCTAAAGTGCGCGCGAATATGAAACTTATGAATGATCTTGAGCCTAGATCTTGGGTTTAGCATCAAAGTTTAACCGCGTTTGGGACGATCATAACCTTCACTCTAAAAGCAGATCTGTTCTACTCACATGTCTCGTTGAGTCGGCTCACCATTATTCCTCCTCAATTATCCGACACGTCGATCTCAGGAACGGCCCCTCCACGAGCCGCTCACACATTTCTTCTGCTAATTATAAACTGTTAATAACTGCAGTGACAGTCGGCGGGACGAGAGTGACAGAATCCAACGGGGCCGTGCGAGGGCGCGCGCCCCTGTTGAGAGCGCGTGGAGGAGATCCGTCACTTCACGGTCAGCAGCGGCTCGCGCTCGATGACTGTTTGTTCCTCCCAAATGGAGAGGGACACTAAAGACAACGCACTGTGACGTCATGGCAAATAAACCAATAAACTAATTTCTCTCAGGAAAAAAATCTAATTAATGATATAATTGAGGAAATATTTCTAAAAATAGTGTACTTTTTACTTCACTACATCTATTTTTACATTTCTAGCCTTAGTTATTGGTTACTTAGCAGATTTCTATTATTAATAAATTAACAAATTATATCAAATTAGTTCCACCTTTACCAACAGCAACATTAAAGTGATGTACACATTAATGCATCACTAATTACAATCCAGTATATATAGGCTTCTGAAAAAGGCTATACTGCATGATGAATACTTTTACTTTTGGTGCTTTAAGTATATTTTGATGATACTATTTTTGTACTTTAACATAAGAAAGACTTTGAATGTGGGACTTTTACCTGCAGAATAATGTTTTTACACTGTAGTATTGCTACTTGTGCTTACAGTAAGAAAAGATCTGAACACTTCTTCCACCACCGCCCTTTACATTCCTGCCTGGGAGGATTAACAGGCAAAATGAAGCAAAACTATTCACTGGTTTGGAAGTGGTTCTTACAACTGGGTTCTGAATTTCTGTGATTAAATTGAGACACTCCTATTAATTTCCAAAATACTGGTTCTCAAATACAGAAGAGGTCATGCAGTACCTTCACATGCAGGTTTATTGTGCAAGATTAAGTTTTACGTAGGTCAACAAGTAAAGGACATTATAGAAAACTAAACTGTATACAGTGTAAAATGAAATATTCACTTTGACTGACTGATAACTGATTGTTATCAGTTTGAGTAGGCGCCTGAGTCATGAACAGACTTCAGCACAGGTGCCTGAGGAGAGTGACTACATGGAGAAATATGAGATTCACCAGATGCATTCACTCTTTCAAGTGACAATCACACATAAATCTTTTTTATGTAATGGGTTGAAAAATTACATTTAAAAAGAAACTCATGATATTCAGCTAGAATAGCACTGAGTACGCCCATCAGCCCTGGAGGCAGGAAAGAAAAAAAATTATATAATGGAGGCATGGTCGTAAACTGCAGAACTATTCATCTCACACAATAACCTTACCTTCCCCTAACATAAGATGACTGACAAGGCATTACTGAGATTTGAGTAGATGACACTCAGCCATTCAGGAGCTTATAATGCACCACTGAATAAATCAGTCATCCTCAGCATGCAAGAACAAAACCTATTTTGTATAGAAAAACATCCACCAGAAGTTCAGTGCTGTGCATGAATCCCTAATCATTATGATCAGACCTGCCTCGCTTCAGCTCTCACGACTTCCTGAAGCAACTGAGTTCATCTAGTGAGCCACATGGCAGGGTAATCTAATCAGCTGTAGAGCACTACAGACCTTCATTTTTCCTCCAGAGAGAGAGAAAGAGAGAGAGCCAGCAGAAAACAGGAAGCTTCTCTAGAGATGAAACACCCTTTACTGCTCAGCTCAGCTCACAATGAGAACAAAGACCGTTTCTATTCTGTGTGTAAAAAAGCCCTACAGGGATGCACGAGATTGAAAACAAAAGTACAGTGATAACACTCCCAGCAGCAACATTTAGACATGCAGCTACTTTAACTTAATAATATGCTCATATTTCACACATTCATTACTACTTCTGCAGTTACACTTCATGATATACTGTCAGCAGACATGATTAAGTGATTTCCAAGCACTTCACTGTGACAATTAATAGGGCAAACCTGACAGTTTGGCTTCAAAACAGTCACAACTGGATTTTTTACAACACGATCTCTGCAGTGAAGAGGCTAATTGCCTGAAGAATGACATTTGGATGTGTGCCCTATATTTATACGCTGTGAACCAAACTGACAGCAGACCGGGCATGTTATTTTATCTTCTTCTTGAACAGAAAGTGGGGTATTTAGCTCAGGGGATGTTCTCTCCTTCCTCAGAAGATAAGACAGGATGACAAGCTTCGTTCCTTAATCATTTATTAAATAAATGTATTTTCCACTTAGGAAAGCATGTGATCTGGGGCTATGGGTTTTTCATAACAACAATTGTAAAAAAAAAAAAAAAAAAAAAAAAAAAAAAAAATGTATAAGCTGTGTGACTTGTGACAAAGACATGTAATCATAATAAAATACATCCCATTAAGTCAGTCAGTTTTCCCAAACCCATTTATTATGAAACACGGGATGAAAAGGACAAATGTGGGGGCACTTTGCTGCATGTTTAGTACAGTCTCTTGAACAGTATCTTCCTGATAAACTTTTCTTTTTTCTCTTAGACCTAGACAGAAAATAGCTGATAATATCTCCACTGGATTTGCAGAGATCTCATACATCACTGCACTCAAAGTACAGCAGGCACTCCGCTGCTGTACACCTGTATATACACGTAGTGGTAAGAAGATTGTTTATTATGCATCCAATCTGTCACCAGAGACAGTGCAACCCAGTTTGAGTTTTTTTTTTTTTTGAGGTCAAAAGAGGTTTGGGTAGAATCTCAAACCCTCAACAGAGTCGTCTCTGCACAAGTGGCCCATCTTCTCGGCCAGCAACAACCTGGAGATGATGAGGGAATAGAGAGGAAGAGACAAAGAGATGAAGAAGAGGAAACACGTGTGACAAAATGCAGAAGCAAAGAACAATAAACTGCAAAGCAAAGACGCCTGAATACAATATTCTCATTGTTAGAACAGCATTGTGCCATAAATCTCTGAGATAGACTGACAGGATGAGTCTTGGTAAAGTGTTTCACTGTTGTATCTATGAGTTTACTTACCGCTCTTTAGACAGAAGAACGGAGAGACCCAGCAGCTTCGCAAACTCCTCTGCCGTCAAAGAGCCTTTGTCTGACACCTGCAGAAGAAGAAGATAAAGAGATACAGAGACCAGGCAGGGAATAAGATGAAACTCAGACTATGACTTATTTATGGAATTTTTTAAAACATACATATCAAAGACAGCATGCTGTTTGATCGGTCTAAACCACGTCAGTGTCAGTATAATGTTTGTAACAGTAACGCTTACATTGTCAAGTGCTGAGGCTATCATTTCCTCTTCGCTGTGAGACTGCAGCTGGACCACCATCACGCCACTGTCAAACACACGCAGCCTACAAAGAAGACAAGACAGATGAAGGAAAGAGTGTGTGTGTGAGAAAGAGAGATCCAGTCAACAGCTTTATGATGAAGTGATCTTTTATTAAGCTAAAATAGGGACATGGCTAAAGAACAGCAACCAGTTTGGGGCTACGAGGACCAGCGTGGTAAGGAAACAGACCAGTGTTTCTTTTCAAACACTAGGAAGTGACAGGAAATGACAGTCACTGAGGGCTGGACACCATTTCCAACAACAGGAAGCTGGGCAGGAAGAGCCTGGCCTCTGTGAAGCAGGCGCCAACCCTTTCCTATATGTTCCTTTAATATACACACAGCCTGGTCTGTATACACAAAAGAACGCATGAAACTGTGCACAGATAAATCAAACATCCCAAACAAAAACTCAATCTCACCTCAGTGGGAGCTTCAACGACTCAAACATCTTGCACGCGTTTAGCAAATCTTCTGGGGATAAAAGCTGTGGGAAGGGAAAAAACAGGAACTTCAGGATCTGACAGGCCAACTGAGACATTTGTGTGCAGCGTGAATGTGCGCACTGATGGGAGCATCACCTCCATTCCTCTAGCGCGATTGACAAGGCAGTACACCTCGGTGAGAGCCATCATACCTCCACGCTCCTGAGAGGAGGGAGTGGTAGAAATAGAGCGGGACAAATAGATTCAGCAAGAGATTAAAATGACCGAACTGAGAGTAGATGTAAAACATGTGACACACAAACACTCACACCTACCTCCAGAGGGACCTGTAGCATATCTCCCAGTTGCTTAGCCAGCTGCAAATGGTAATGTGTGCCTGATCCATGCGTTTCCCTGGTAACAGGATTGGCAATACCCATGCTCAGCAGGTAGGATTTAAAGCGGATGGTCTATAAAGCAGAACATAACTGTTAATGAATTGCAAATTACTTGAAAATTAAACTGCATGGTGTACGGCATCATCTACTGTTATGTGCATCAAGTCGTGTGCATACTGGCCCAGTGGAAGTTGGATAGTATGACTTTTTCAACTGAATCAATCGTCCTCCTCTTTCTGTTTGCAAGTTCTTACCTCGTCTTCCGTTATGTCTCCCTGCTTGTCTTTGATCTTGTTGGCTATAGATCTGGACAGCTCCACCATCTCTTTGGCCTGTTAGAGCATACGATACTTCAGCAAATCCCACTGTATAGCAGTACAACCCCGATTCCACAGAGGTTGAGACATTATGTAAAACATAAATAAAAACAGAATTCAGTCATTTGCTAACGTACTGTGTTTGCTGACAACGGTTTTACAAAAATGTTCCTGAGCCAATGTAGTAATATCCTGTCAATGATCCAAACAGGCATTTTTGGAGCATTCCACAACTCTCCCAGTCTTTTGTTGCTCCTGTCCCAACTTGTTTGAAATGTGTTGCTGCATCACATTCAGCGTAAGCATATATTCACAAAAGTCAATTAATATGATGAAACAAATGTTAAATATATTGTCTTTGTTCTGTTTTCAATTGAGTATATGTCAAAAAGGATTAGCGTGTTTTAATTATGTTCGTCGCAGAGTCCCAACATTTTTGGAATCGGGTTGTATCTGACCTTTCACAGGGTTGATAACCATGGCTGTGATGTTTAAACAATCTCACTGTATAATTATCAGTAGACTGAATAAAATAGACTTTTAAAAGGTCAACAATTATTTTAGAAATCAGGAAGGACAGGAAGATGTGAACATACAGACGAAAGCATTCTTTACCTTCACCATCAGCTTACTGAGGTCCTCAAAAGCCTGAAAAAAAAAGATACTAAATGAGTAATAGTGGTCAAAAATGTTCACAGTTAAATAAACCACAAAACCTCATGGCTACAGAGATAATTTAAATTTCATTCCACAGCATCCCCACGCCTCCTCTGGCTGATGATAAAATTCTCCCGAACCCTGAACCTCCATTTGTTTCAATGTCATACCTTTCATAAAGCTAAATATGATTTGATTCCATTCATATTAAAGACAAGCAGTCAGTCCAGCAGCTGCTCTATAAACACAAACTTCATGGTTGTCTAATGGGTGTCTGTGGTCAGCTTGACTTGATGTCAGTTTCAATAAATTCTGATCATGACAATTTTTTATGTCAGGAAAAAAACCCACTTCCATAGAAACTTTTTAAACCACTCTGTTTTCTCAGTATGTTCACAGTCACTTTCATCAAAACAAGGCTAAATACATAGCTTCAGCTTTCAGGAGGTTGATGGCAGAACACAGGGGCAGTTTACTTAGTTTCTCCTCAAATCTTAAATCTATATTCCCATTTTGAAACATTTCTTAGTATTTCACTTTACGGCACCTCACAAATGTTTTTGTCCGTTTCTTTCCTCTTCTCCTCTATCTTCCTCTCAATGCCAACAATCCCCACTGCACGAGTCCTTCCTGCCTACATGAGCACAGAGGAAACAAAAACACATGCAGTGAAACACACGAGCCATTTAAAACACAATGGTAACAAGCCTCGAAGGACAAGGAAAGACAAACAGTGCAGAGGGAACAAATTACAGTCAACTGCTGTTACATTAATGAATTTTAGAGACTATGATTTCATAATGTTTATGAACCAAAATAAGATTAATGTAATCTTATTTGGAGACACATGACACTAATGCAAGTACAATGAGTGTGACAGCAAAGTCCTGCTGTGGGATACTACATCTAATCTCACATATCAGTGATTAGAATGAAAGCAGCTAATTAACAACATGCATACCAATACTGCTTTTTGAAAAGCCCTAACACATAATCAGAGGTAAAACTTTTTAATTGTCAAGCCCAAGAATATACTGACAACACTGCCATCCTGTGGAACATAATTTAAATTGACAGAAATGGCATTTGGTGCTTGGGCTGATTCAGTCACAGTGTGAAAACAAATTCCGTAACCTTCTGGCATCTCGATCAGACAAATTCCAGAAATAGAAGACAGCGGAAAGGAAGCGATTATAGCTGGATGAGGAGGAACATTTATTCAGATTCCTCACCTGAGAGCCAGTGCCTGTTGGGATGGGTTGTGAAACTGGTGTATTCTCCCATCTCTTCTGAGTCATTTCCTCTGTTAGCCTCCTGTAAAACTGCAAGCAAATGACCAAATACAGAGTATCAGAGCAGTAAGTATAAACAGTTAAAACAAAAAAGCCCTTTTAGCTGCTTGTATGAGTGGGACTACCTCGATCTGCCCGTGCTCTTTGAAGGACAGCTTGATGAAGGAGAACTTGCTGTGTTGGTAGGGACCTGGCTCCTTGTTGGCAGGTGCTGGGTGCAGATGGATAACTATTTTTGCACTATAGGAACAATGATGCAACAACATGAAATGGATGATGATGAAAATAATTTGCCACTTTGAAATTATTGTTGTTATTAACAGCGAATGGTCATTCTTGACTGTGGAAATATTCTAATTTCTGTTGTTAAAAACCACAAGATGTATTTAGCGACTCTCACCTTTTTCCTATTCCTGCAGCCTGCTCCTCAAAGAAGATGATCTGTGACAGCGGCATCGCTATGCAGCATTCCTACAGATGGAAACACAGAAGTCATCATGACAGCTAGCGTACAAAATGTAGAAGGACAAATCGGTCGGTTTGACGCGTTCACTGCTGTCTTACATGGTTTTTAACGTCCCTCCAGATCAACCGATGGGTGCTCAGCAAGGCAACTCCAACGTCCAGCTTAGCCTAGTAAAATGACAGGACAATACATGGCGTTATTATTTGCTTATAATAACATCCCAGGTCACCTATCGCGTTATAATCACCTTACACTACATACTGAACACAACAAAATCATAATGATCTATTTGAACTTCATCAGCACCTTACGTGCACTGTATTGCTGCGTTCTTATTAACATTGTTACGTATAAGTTTTAGCTGCTGTGTTGTGTCAGGCTCAAACTTCACAATTAGAAATCAAAACTACACCTTATCATCACCATCATACAGTCTGACCCCTCGTTGCTGAATCACTAACGTTTCGTTTATTTCTAAGAGTCCATTTGACCACGAAAAGCGGTCCATTTTCACTCAATTATTACAATTCCTTATTGAACTCTGCTGCTGAGATCCATTTTATGTTTACTTCCGGTACGCTGTGCAGAATTGGCCTGATACTGCCTGAAGAGAAACACTAAAATATAATATAAAAAAGGTTTGACAGTAAATAAAAGGAACTTCTAATCATAAAAACTATAATCAACTTTTTGAAATAGTAATATCATTCAAACAGTATTATTTTTCATAATTTGCTGCACAATGTGCCTTTTCTGACAGGCTGCTTCAGAGGTGCCTTTTTCTGTGTTGACGTTGATAGCGCCAGCTGTCAGTGGAAGCTAGCAAGGCTGCTATGTTTCCGAGCACGTTATTTTGAGATATTTTAAATGAATTTTTAAAGGTTCTGGTTTCTATCGTAACTATCGCAAGCATCGGATTTCAACTAAGCTTGAATGAACAGATGTGCAAATATTTTTTTCGCATTTTCTCGTGTGTTTCTCATGAGCTCTGCTCAGAATAATGGTCGCTGTAGCTGGCTAGCTTGTTGTTAGCTGCGGACAAATCTGGTGCAGACAGGTTTTGCACTGCAGACACTGCTTCTCTTATTTTGAAGTCATTGTTCACGGACGGAAAGTTTGTATCGTATAAAAACACTGTAAAGACCATGCAGCTTCATTACGTTGCTAATAATTTAACGTTACTGCGAATATTCATCGCTGTAAATTATGCTTTTGCTGCATTATGAATTAAAATTAGTAGTACTGGATCATTAACATAGTTTTTAGACTTAAGGTCATCCGAATGCATTTTAACTTCAATGGTCCTATCTGTTGTATTGTGAAAGTGTATTTACCCGTTGCGTAGTGTAATAACTTATTTGACAAAGAGGCGAACATTTGTTTGAATCTACAAACATGGATAAGAAATCATTTGATATTGTCTTGGATGAGATCAGAAAGGTAAGGAGCGTCTAATCTCAAATTGTCTGCCAGACTTCGGATTTGAAATGGTCTCAGATTTGGGTTTTGGTAATTCTTCTTTCTTTGTTTCAGTGCGTCTTGACCGATCAACGGATCAGGGCCATCGAGCAGGTGCATGGATATTTTTCCAGTGAGCAGGTAAGTGTTCAGTCAGCGGCACTGTCATGTAATGTATCATATCATCACAAAAACTTTGTTAGGACTAATGCATACTGAGGATAAATGTGCATTTGGAAATGTCCATGCCAAACAAATGCGTTTGTATGTGGAAAACTCCTTTCCTCCTCCTTTATTTTAATCTATAGATGATAGATGATAGCCAAAATTGGCGTGGTCTTTCATACTTCTTCCATTTGAGAGCAGTACAGCTCTCCTTTTATTGTAAATCATAAAGCTGTCTTGAACATCTGCAGGTGATGGAGATACTGAAGTACTTCTCATGGGCAGAGCCGCAGGTCAAAGCAGTTAAAGCTCTGCAGCATGTGAGTAACAGGGGTTTCAAGTCATTGTGGTTTGCGTTCATAAATATGTTTATCCATTAATAGTTAGAATAAAGGAATATATAAAAAACAAGTGTTTAAAAACAGCTACAACACCAATATTAATGACATTTTAAAAATACATTATTTTGTGTTTAATTGCCTCCTCTCTGGTGTGTTTTAAAGTGTTTATTAAACATGCTTCTTCTCCTTCTTTTGCCATAGAAAATGGTTGCAATCCCTACAACCAAAGTTGCAACTATCCTGAACTGCTTCACCTTCTCAAAGGACAGACTGATCGTCCTCGAACTAATAGCTTTGTGAGTAAATGTTGTCAATGTAATATCAGCTTGTATGGTTCAGTCAGTCATAAAATTGTTGCATTGATTGGTTTCTCATTAAATAATGGCTTTCTGTTTCTGCACAGGAACATTTCAGACGCTCAGAATTATCGCCCTGTGGAGGATCTCTTTCGCATACACTTGTCTGAGAAGAAGCGGGCTCGCAGGATACTGGAGCAGGTAGGTTGAAGAATCTTTGTGTTGTTGCGTTGTAGCTATGTTAGCATGTAAGGCCTATTTGCTAACCTTATGTGTATGTAGTGGTGTCAAAAGACCTTCTGGAGTCCCTTTGGTAATCATGAAGTCCCAGGAAATAACTGTTGCTTAGTGAGACATACAGGGACACATTGATGCAATTAAAAAAAGTAGAAAAGCAGTCTGAAATTAAGCCCCTAGTCTGCGTGAATCAATGCATAATCTTTGAATTCCCTAATAATTATAATAGCTTTAATGCAGAAAATCATGCAAGTTCTGAAATAACACTACTTCTGTTTCTCCAGGTGTGTAAGGTTGGCTGCAAGGCTCCTGTAGCCATGATCTCCTCCTGTGGTATAATACCAGGAAATCCATACCCTAAAGGCAGACCCAGCCTGGTCAGCGGCACATTCCCTGTAAGTATGCACCGGTCTCTCGAGTTTAACCCGTTCCACCTCCGTGTCTCAGGATATTAGTGGACAGAACAATGTTCAGAATCTGTGTGATCTTCAGCTCTGTCTGTAGATAAAATATAGAAGGAGGCTTTTATTGAGAAATCTGTTCAAGATAAACCTGATCATGGAAAATTGTTTATTTTGTTTATAATCACAGGGAATCCCTCCATTAAAGAAAGAAGGCGAAAAGAAAGAGGACACAGCAAACAACATGGAGGGGAAAGGAATTGCTTCTCGCATTACTGGACCATTCAAACCTGTAAGCACTAGAATGGGAAGCACTGACTGCAATGATGTAATGATGCAAGGAGGCCTCAGAGAAATCTCATGACTGAGTGATGAGGCCTCACATGACTCATTATCTACACACGATAAAGATTTCAAGGTTTGGACAAACCCTGTCGCATTCAATGGTTTTTCTTTATTTTTATAATTTTCTACATTGTACATTAATACCAAAGGTTTACAAGTTTTTTGTTTACCACATAATTCCATGTGTTAGTTCATAGTGTTGACATCTTCACTATTAATCTACAATGTAGAAAATAATAGAAATAAACAAAAACCATTGACTGAGAAGGTGTGAACTTTTGACTGGTACTGCGTGTCAAGCCATGTTATATCAGCTAATGACAGACCAGGGCGAGTGTGCTGAATGGACTCCATTGAGGACTGCACAGTAGAAGAAGCACATGCAGAAACAAATATGAGTATGAACACATTAACGGCCACTCTTCACACACAGACGTAAAACATGAAACCTGCACTGTTCCGGTGACTGATGACGTTATAAAAGATGTTTGACTTCTGGTAATCTTTAAAGTCTTTATATTTTTGCTGGTACATAAGCATAATCATCGTGGAATATGGGAGGATTATAAAAAATAATACAGTTCCACCATCAGCTGCATGAAAACACCTCATTTGTTTCTTTTATATGACCATACAGCTCAGAGATTTGACTGCTGTACAGATTGTAATGTGACAGAATTGGCTGATCAAGTAATTGTTACATCTTTTGTCTTTTCCTGTTTTAGTTCCCTTCAACCTACAACCCTCATCGGCCTGTTCCCTACCCTATACCACCGTGTCGACCCCATGCTACCATCGCACCAAGTAAGAAACAACCCACACACACACCTGTGTCCTGACAGTACCTCCCCCTGCCCTGTTGAGTAGTCACACACTGTGTGCAGCTTCAGTGACAAGAAAACAGACATGGAAGACAGCGGGAGTTAAGAATTCTGCTTTGAGTGGTTCTAGATAAAGTTTTTTGTTTTTTTTTCTTCTTCCATGTGGGATTGGTCGAGGTATAGTTAATGGTGGGGTGATTCTCATGTTTGTGTGTGTATGTATGAACGTGCGGTGGACGCTGTTAATATCTGCAACTGCTACTCAGGTGCATACAACAACGCAGGCCTTGTTTCTATGGGAGGGGTTATAACAGCCAACGTGCCCCCTCCCCCCTACAACTCCACCCACAAAGTAGCAGGTATGAGTCGAGTGTGTGTGTGCGCGTGTGCGTGCGTGTGACTGCAAATAGAGACTCCTTGAAGCTTGTTGCCTAACCGTCTGGCATGCTGCTTACTTGCGCTTCTCAAGCTTAAAGCTTTTATCGGGTGAAAAATGTGCTTCTTATTTCTGCTGGAATACACTGAGTGACCAGAAAAATGCATCACCCCAAAGACAACAGCTGTGCTTTGAATTCCTTTCATTTAGAGCTGTTGGAAAGATGGCGATTCAGTTCTGTGATTATTATTAAAAGGGATGGTGTCCTACGAGATTGCATTATATAAACACATTTCAGGCATATTTGATATAATACATATAAAACAGAACGCAATGATCCTTTCAAATCCTTTTCAACCTATATGTAGGTTGCATATAGTACATAGAGAAGATATTTAGTGTTAAAACTGATAAATTTCACTCGTCTGTTACTTTCTGTTTTCTGGTCAGTCATTGTAGAAGTATGTTTTGGTGAATTGTGAGGACGGGTCTGGGAATATCCTCAAACTAATGTCATTAATCTTTTTCTTTCTGGAATCATGCTGTATGCTGGCATTTAACATGCATTGCTTGGGATAACTCAGTTTTCACAGTTGAAATACATCTTTAAGGGCCTTTGGGGAGATATGTGCTCATGAGTGCAAAGATGCCTCAAGGTTCATTAAATTGACGAATGTCCAAAGCAGCCTTGAGTTAAGAACAGTGTGTGATGAAAGTCAATTTGAGGTTATCGAGCCAAATAAGTTCTAAAACGTTTCCCCAAAGGTAAGAAGAAGACATATTCCAATCTTGAAAATTGTTGGAACTTCCATGTAATAAGTTGCACGCAGGGATGCTCTCTCGCTGTTCCTACTTGCTGTGTCTCTTTTTTTTTTTTTTTTTTAAGATGTGAGTGGATCGCTTCTTCCACTATAGCTTGTTGGGTTTTAACCCATTCTGAAATAACAGCAGAACAAAACAATAGCACTCCTGCTCAGAGACAACAAACAAAAAGATGTAACTAATTAGTCATGATTTCACATTACTCTTTAAACCAACTCTGAACTTTTAATGCCTTCAGGTTACGCCAAACCGGGAAATCCACAGAACACCACACCTGGAGTGAACAGCGGGCCCCTCCTCATTCCTCATGGGTCCACGCCTTCGACCCCTGTCCCACCCCAGGCCTCTCCTGTCCAGCCGACTCCCACAACCCCTATCACACCAGTTTTCCCCGGCATGGTGCCCTCTCACAACCCCAAAGCCCCCTCTCCCGCCCCTGCTCCATCCCCATCTGTGATCAAAGCAGGTCCACAGACCCCCAGTGGCCATGCTACACCTACACCCTCATCTGTCATTAAAGCCCACACCCCCTCTGGCACCCCTTGTGGAACTCCTATCCCTGGTAGCTTCTCCTCTTCCCCTTTCCATGCCGTTTCCCGACCAGGCACCCCTGCTACCTCCCGCAGTGGCCCAGACCCCTTATCTCAGACGAACTCCATGGGCCCAGTTCAGCAGAAGGTTTTTTCCACAGACCACCAGTCAGGACAGACCCTCCCTGGTATACATCCACAAGCAGGTAACCCCTCTGGGTCAGTGATCCGAAGTTACACCCCCTCTGGGCCACCATCTCTCACTCCTGGATCATCCACTCCAATTATTCCAAATTCTTCCACCCCAGGTCTCAGCCCCAAACCCTCCCCCATTCATTCTGCACAGGTTCAGGCTGCCATGGCTGCGGCTGGAGTCCTGAACAGACACACTGGGGGTAGTAACAGTGGCAGCAGCAGCCCCATTCCCTCTGCTTTCAAGGGCACCTCTCGCTCAGGCACGCCGTCTGTTAGCTCTCTGGTGGTGCCGGGTTCTGCGCAGGCTGCCCTGGCACGTTCCTTCGGTCTGTCACACCCCTCAGGTTCTCCTCAAGTCTCTCTCTCTAGTCCCGTTGCCATCACCGGCCTCCAAGCCCTGTCATCCAGCCCAGCACCCTCTCATTATCCTGGCTTGTCCCCCTTTTCCTCTCTTTCTTCCTCTCTCCCTCCTTCCACCATCCCTGCATCCATGCCAGCAATGCCTCCCACCAGCAACATTTCTAACCATCCACCAACCTCCATCTACCAAGGCCTGGCTTCCAATGCTGCCGCCAGTGCAGCCTCCCCTTTCAGTCTGGGCCTCACCTCTGCCCCCTCTATATTCCCAGGCCTTCCGCCTGGCCCTAGCCCTGCTGCCTTCCCAGGATTGGGGGTTTCAGGAGGGCATAGTTCTGGGAGCCCTGTGTTGTCTTCTTTCATGGGACTGACAGGGGCCACTCCGTCTTCAGTAGCGTCGGTGGCACCACTGCAGGCTGTAGCTGCCGCAGCAGCGGCGGCGGCTGGGGTTCCATCATCATCACCAGTTTTACCAGGCTTTGCGTCTGCTTTCAGCTCCAACTTCCAGCCTGGGTATGTGAGCTTTGAACGTTTGTACTGACCGGTATAGAGAAGCCCTGTCATATGGATAATCTGAAATAAACTCCACGGTTTCATATTGATTTCTTGATATAATTTAATTTAGTCTACATGAAAAGACCATAGCAGCAGCTGATGTCGTGTGTCCTATTTTATACTTTATTTCTAGTAAACAGATTATTCAGTCGTCATAATTGGCGCTGGACTAATCATGTGACATTGATTTCCATTTGTGTGTGCAGTGGCGTCATAAATCATGTATATAGATTTTCCACTTTGGATTTTATGTGCTAAGGGGAAACACTTCACCTCTCAAGTGCAAAGTCCGTTTGTACAGCTACACCTACTGTTGTCTCAAAGCTCCGCTCAGCGATTATTGTCAGCCATATATTTAACATGTTAACTACTTGAAAGGGTTGCAAGCGCACGTCTCACCTTTTATCAGCATTTTATTACACATTCAAGACACAGGTGGTGTCCTTGAAAGGGCTTTTAAAAGACCAAGAGGAAGCTATATAAACGGCAGACACAGCACCGAAAACTACCTTTAAATTACAACAAACACAATTGTCAATACGAGTCCTATAGTCACTCATGTGGGTACAAATGATGTTGAATAGTACAACTTGTGATTAAGATGACACTGTGTGTAGCGACAGTAATTATTCTGCGTGTTACAGGTTGAGCAGTGGGCTTCAGCCTCCAGGAAACAGCGGCTTCCCCAGCTTGCTGTCCTTCCCTGCTGTACCAGGCTTCTCTCCCTCTGCCTCCCCTGCTGCCCTCAGTGGCCTCCACAACCCAACCATGCAGTCCGCCTTGCTGCAGGTAAGATACACACACACACAGTAAAAATATTTGAATATATATCTCATTGCTGCGATAACACTGTTCTTCTTTGTCTTGCTCCAGGCTCATCCCACATCTGCTTTAGAGAGCTTTCCTCCTCAGCCCAACAGCTTCACAAACTACCCTCCAGGCCCAGGAAACCCCTTCCCCCTCCAACCAGGCCTGCACCCCCAGCTGGGCTGGCAGTGAAACCTACAGTACACAGAGAACACTTACATGCTGACCCCCGTCGCACACACTGCCTCGCCCCTCCGCAGTTGACATGTGTTATTTTTTGGCCTTGAACCCTGAGGAGCAGTGGTGCATGTGTTACAGCCGGAGTGATTAACGACTACAAGGAACACTATTGGGAACACAGTTGAAATAATGTGTGGGGGATGATGGTGTATGTCTGATATAATTCATCGTAAACAGTTGTAAATATCAGTTGTCAAAGTTGTAGTTTTCCAAGTAGACTGTGACTGGTTTTAATGTTAGCTGGACTTGGCTGCTTTTAATCAAGTTTATCCACATTTATTAGTGAATAATGAATTATAGAGAAATTGAAAAATGTACATGATATCATGTAATGACTTGACAGTATCCTCATGTAGTGTTTCACGTCCAGTCTCAGTGGAGAGGACATGATACTGATTGATCGTCCTGAATTGAATATTGTATTATGACATGAAATTTTTAGCCGACTCATGATACATTGAGTCGTATGGCGCAGTCGGCCACACCATGAATATTTTTAATGCTCGTGCTGTGTCAGGAGTGGGAGTATTGTGCACAGTAACTTGCATATGGCAGTCATTTTTGTGCTGTTTTCAGTGAACATGCATTTGTGGCTTTCAGCAGTTTGCATTTTTCCAAAGTTGTTTTTGCCAGATGTCACTGCGCTAGTACTGTTGTTACAGTATTTGACCAAACGTACTGTATGCAGATGTTGCTGAGAACAACGTGAAGCGTTTATTGATACAGCTTGTGGAATTGAGATGTAAAATGTCTGTATTCTTCACAAACAGTGAAAACGGTGATTTTATTTTATTTACTGTACACCTCAGTACGCTCAGAGACAGTTACTTTATTGGAGAGTAATAGACTTGTTTGTTACACTGTTGTTTTTGTCTGTTCTGCCCCTTTTTTTGTACTTGAACCTGTTTTATTTTGTCAGTAAACTGCTGGTTGCTGTAACTGTTGCTGTGTCTCTATTGTCTATCAAACCATATTATATATATGTATTTACTGAAGGTGGACAAAATAAAGGAAACACCGCAAAGAAAAGAATTTTAATGCGGCCTACAGTCTGACAAATTGCAAGTGCTGCGGTTAAAAAAATAAAATCAAAAATGATGTGGCAAAGGGTTAAAAGTAACAGTTTGTGTCAGTTAGGATTAATCACGATAGTTGTTTACTAATACAAATTACTGCCTCAACATAATCGGTGGTCACCATATACCTTAATTGATATTTAATTTTCTTATATACAATGGTCAGTCCATTCAGTGCCCTACTTGGTGCTTATCATCAATATCTGTTTTATTGCACAACACACAGGTGATGCTATCAGTCATGTGCTAGTCATAAGACCTGAAACACCCAGTTACGGTATCTCATGGGAGCAATTTACTATTTTAGGAATTTTTCCACTCCAGTCACATTTTGATGGGTGTCTCCTCTAAACCAAACCTTTTAGATTAACATCTGCAATTTGATGAACATTTTATCTTAAAATGTGGTCAGTTTGATTTCAGGGCACATTTAATCTTCCTTTATGTACTTATGTTTTTTGGAAGAATGTCACTTTCTTCATCAGTAGAATTGGAATCTGAATCTACTTAAACATATCTGGAAATTTTCACTGACCCCATTTAAACTTGTCACATGTCACGCTCCTCATTTCAGTCGGAAGTAAAATTTTCCATCTCTGCGTTAGGATCATGATAATTGCAATTTGTTGATGATCAACTCGGAGTTGGAGCCACACCTACACCTACTTTCAGCATTATAGCTTTAAAAGGCTGGGTGACTTCCTCCTCATTAGATTCACTTCAACAAACTCAGTCGACACACTTCCCTCTTCAGTTTCAACCAGCATATGGAAATGGAGCACCAAATGGAAAGCCAGAAGAGAAGAGGAGTGAGCAATGACAATTCAATCTGTAAGATAAACTACATTTCCTGTTTTTTTTTCTTCAGAGGTTTAATTTTACATAACTGGTTCTGTTAATAAAGTAAAACATTACCAACACCAGACTTGTGTTAAGCTTAGATCAACAAAGGTGTTGTTTACTCTCTCCTGAGCTCCATGATGAGCGTACATTGTCTTTGCATAATCAAATGTGCGAGCAGCAGCACTGTGTTATGTATGCTGTATACGTAGGAGCTCACCTGTGCAGGTGGAAAGACGTCACAGAGGCTGGGGACAAAGTAGAGCTCCCATCGTCATAGAGACAAAATCACATGCCATGGAGATAAGGCATGTGACTGCGTGTGTTTGTGCGTGTGTAGTCATGCTCCGTGGAGTCAGGTGAACAGGGAACTACCATGTTGCACAGCTGAGTTTGGCTTGTGTGTGAACGTTACTTAATTTGGTTGCTGTTACAGGCTTGTTTTCATGTGAGAGGTTTGTACACTTCATTTATATGCATCCAATTATCTGTGGGCGATACAGCACAGATCAATGATAAGTGAACTGGGTGCACAGATTCTGAATAATCTTCCATTCAAACAAACAAACAGGTATTTTTAAAACCCTATTTAACTGAAAAAAAAATAATATAATGAAAATAATGAAGATGGACACTGTAAACTATGATTATAATCTCAAAATATGCCTCCTAGTAATGCTACTTTACAGCTTCGTGCAACAGTGAAATTTCCACAGGAAGCTATATTTCCTGTGGTTTAACTTACTATGAGAGAATAATGCTGATACTTGACAAAGAAAATTATAACCAAAGCAAGACAAAGGCCATGAATTGAGGCTTTTTGCAAATTATAATACAAATATCATCCTATGACAGTGTGATGTTGCAGGGAGCTTAGTCAGGGGCTGAGGAGGTAGAATGGGTCTTCCAATAACCAAAAGGTTGGTGGTTCAACCCCCAGCTCCTCCAGTCTGTGTTGGGCAAGATACTGAGTGGGTGAATGTGCTGTGTGCTGTTAAGTGCTTTGAGTGGTTGGTGGGACCAGAAAAACATTATATAAATACAGTCCATTTACCATAATGGCTTTCCTGTGAAATGCGTGCAGATGAAAGCTGATATACAGCCAGCTGTTATTCAGCTTCCCTCCCTTAATGACTTTCTCTTATTGTCTAAGTGGCACTCCAGAGATCATGTTACATGAGCAAATGTTCTGTTTGCTCTGAGAGCACCTCTGCGTGTGAGCTTCTTTGTTAGATCTAAGCTAGAAACCAAAAGAACAATCAATAAGATTATTAATAATGTTCTGTCATATATGTTGTATGTTCTGTTCTGATTCAGAGGACAATGTTGATCACTACTGTAAACACAATACTTCCATTTACCCAAGGCATTTACAATGAGCTCCAGTGTCATATCAAACTGGTTTCTAATCAGTGAGCTTTTGGACTTTTATGGCAGAATTCCCCTCGTTATGCTCCACTTATTTATTTTATTCTTGATGCGAACCTGCTCTCATCTCTAGCTTTGCTATAACAAAGAGCCTTTCCTTCTCATGTGCTTCATGGGTTTCACAGTATGTCAAACATACTCAAACACACACTCTCTCTCTCTCTCTGCAGCTGAACGAACGGGGTCTTTAGGATGCGTTGGTTGGTTCATTGTCATACTTTCTAGCATCTTCACAATTATCCTCTTCCCCTTCACCATCTGGTTTTGTCTGAAGGTGAGTGAACTGAGTAAACGAACACACTGGGTTGAAGAGCTGAAACCCTCATTTCCTTTGTCGCACATTTGAAAGTGAATTGAGTTTCAGCTGTGGTCTTCCTGCTGTTATTGCAGATTGTGCAGGAGTATGAGCGCGCTGTCATCTTCAGACTGGGACGCATTACAGACAGGAAGCCTAAAGGACCAGGCAGGCACAATTTATTTGTTTATTCATTTTGACTAACTGTTAAAATTAATCCTGCTTACAGGAAATCATTTGTGTGTGTTGTTTTTTTTTTAAGTTAATTTAATTTTTTTTCTTTTTAAACTGATAGTTTATGTTTTTTTCTGCTTGTCCACAGGAATTTTCTTTGTTTTGCCATGCACTGATTCCTTTGTGAAAGTGGATCTTCGAACAGTTTCATTTGACATCCCACCACAAGAGGTACAACAACACAATGTGCAGCACTATGAAGTACGCTGGGGGTGCAGTACGTGTTCAAATCGGTGAACACACACACACAAACTGTCATGTATTCTACCCTAGATCCTGACCAAGGACTCAGTTACAGTTAGCGTGGACGGAGTGGTGTACTTCAAGGTCAATGACCCCATCGCCTCTGTGGCCAACGTGTCTAATGCTGACTGGTCCACCCGTCTGTTGGCTCAAACCACCCTCAGAAATGTCCTGGGGACCAAGAACCTGTCTGAGCTCTTGTCTGACCGTGAGGGCATTGCTCACAGCATGCAGGTACAGAATCTAAAGCCCACTTAAAGCTAAACACTTTCACACACAAGCTGCGTATTTTTCACCTTTGAGAAATGCTTTCGACGTTGGATGCTGTTGTGATGTGGTTTAAACAGATGTCTGTGGAAGGCTTTTGGTTGGCTTGTCTTCCTTGATCCTTCATCTCTGATAAACTCTCTTTGAATTTCATCTGTGGGTGGTGTGGAATAATCAGTATAATCAGTTACGGGTGTAAGTTCTTCCTCTTTCTGTCCTGTCCAGTCTAACCTGGATGAAGCCACTGACCACTGGGGCATCAAGGTGGAACGTGTGGAGATTAAAGATGTGAAGCTGCCACAGCAGCTGCAGAGAGCCATGGCTGCTGAGGCAGAGGCTACACGAGAGGCCAGAGCCAAGGTCTGGACACACATGCAATGACTAACAATTAAAGGAGGAAAAAGGGCGCTAAGCTGTTTTCTTTTAGTCATTATTGTGCGCTTCCCTAATCTCTGTCTTGATCTACCTGTAGGTGATTGCAGCAGAAGGTGAGATGAATGCATCTCGTGCCCTGAAGGAGGCCTCCCTTGTGATTGCAGAGTCCCCGTCAGCCCTGCAGCTTCGCTACCTGCAGACTCTCAACACCATTGCAGCAGAGAAGAACTCCACCGTCATCTTCCCCCTGCCCATGGATGTCCTATCTCACTTCATGCGGAAGTGATTCCTCAGTGACACCTCAGTTTGCCCATCCTCTAAAATCACTGTTAAGTCAAACAGGAGTCAGGTGGGGCCAGGGTACATTTCCGTGGCCCCTTGTAAAATATATTGCTACGATGCAAGATAATGCTATTGTTGTATGGTCGACATCTTTTCAGGCTGAACACAGGAACATCCTTTATGGTTCGTACAGTCAAGCTGGGATCAGGCCAGGCCTGCTAACCCAAAATTTGACTTGAGATTAGACATTATGTTTGTAAAAATGTGTGATAAATAATATTTCATTTATGATACTGTTGTGCTGTTGATATAATAAATGTAAACTTTTTAAAAGTAACTCTTGAAGTTTTATTCATAAAGCTTAGAAAGCTTTTGGTCAACACTAGAATCCATATAGTGTTAGTTTGACCTCTTGGCATTACACACTTATCCTTAAATGAAACAAGGACATGACATGTTTTTGTTCTTGAATATTTTTTAATACTGTGTTCTCCCCAAAAGGTACAAATAAAAGCATCGACATATCGCGTATACATTACATGTTGAACTATCTCATTCCTCGTCCTCTATGCCTCCTACGCTACAGTTACATTTCGACCATCACAGATGCAGAGAGCTAAAAGAAGAGAAAGGGGGAGCGAGAAACAGCAAAGACAGAAAAAACATGCTTCTATTACTTTGTTGGTGCACTAAGACACAACTCGTGTTGTAAATGTATTTACATTCAGACATACAATCAGTGCCAGAACAAACAAATTCAGTAAACTTTGTCTCTGGACCAGATCCATGGGGGGTAATTGTATAGCTTACCACCACGAATTCAAATTCTAGTGCTGAAAGTTGACAAGCCGTGGAAACATTTGCTACAACAGCATTTAAAAATCAACATGGACGTTTCAAAAAATCCCGAATGACTAAATTACCCATGTTTCTTGTGGGGAGGCTCAACCAAGTGCTACATATTAAATGGCTGCTACATAGTGTTCAGACAAGAGGTCCTTCTATATCAAACAAAATCACATGAATGACTTGTATAAAATGCAGTCATTACATTTTTGACATTCAGCGTATAGTGAGACACAGATGTCCACAGGACACATTGGAGGGTCATTACAATACCAGTTCATTGTTTAGAAATCATAGTCCACTCAAAGGTGAGATATTAATTTGAGATGAAATCGGTAACTTTACGCTGTAATTTGTAAACAATAGTCTTGGTTGCATCCTTGTAGGCTCTGTTTTTTTGCACCTGAAGTGACCTTTAGGAGGACCCTGAAGAATCTTTCAATGACGTAGGTGAACTGTAATCCTAAACATTTGAAAACACAGTGACTTTCTGACTGACAAATTCCTACAATTGATCGTTATGTAAAGACATTCTCAAAATCATCAGTGTAGGTACAAAATAAGTGAGAATTGAGATACATTTCTCAAATCCTATGCTGTGTACTTGACATTCTTTTGTTTAAGAGCGTTTAACCCTGTGTACGTATCATACAAAAACTTCCCAAAGATCCACGAAAGAATCATTTTTACTTTTTCACGGCCGTCAAAAGTGCTGGTATCGCAATGAAGGATCTACTTAAAGGTAAATTACTGAAAAACTGGCAACCCAGAAACGTCCTCCTTTACATGCTGGTAAAAAGCTTACATCTACTCAACCTGTAACATAAGAAAAAGTGATCAGGGGCGCTGGAAGGAATTTCAACGCCTCGATACCCCCCCAACACACACACACGCACACACACACGCACACACACCGCCACCCTCATGCATCTACTTAACTTTAACAATATTACATTAGTCACTAACCCTAACTCCTGCCCCCATTGGCAATGTTGCTGTATCTGCTGATGCAGACATACCCTCATCCCCTCTCACTGGCCTTGTTTATTTACAGCGGCTCATTTTCATGTGTAGTCTGAAAAGCTTTAGCTCTGTTTGCTAACGTGCAAGTAAATCACTGAGATTACGCTGTGTAATACTGTAGTTTTCTATGTTGACTTGTTCAAAGCCAGATGAAAGATTAGGACCCTGAGGGTAAGTTAGTCAGTAGATTACAGTACAGGAGGCAGCTATGACATACTGTATGCTATAAAATAATTCTCATTTTTATATACCAAAGGTTGGTTTCTCTGTTGTATTTTATAGAAGTGGAAAATTATCTCGGGAAACATCTTGAGTGTGTATAATGTTCTGAAGAGAAGCTATACAAAAAATTAAAATTGAAAGTATTTCTAATCTAAATTTAGAAAATAATTCCCTGAACAATATATTCTTGCACACTGAGACCTCAGCGTAGCTTGCAAGCATTTGAACGGATAAAGAGTGTCGTCCAGATAAACAAAGCAGAAGCATCAGAAGAGGTTGTGAAGAGGTTAACACAGGTTTGGACAGGTATACACTGATCTTTGTAAGACTAGTCACAAAGAGGTAAACAGAAGGTTAACCTGTATTATTTTTAACCTACATAGCTTATAGACCCATGTCATATCATAAGACAGTCCCCTGAACACCACCAATGTCTGCATGATGACAACAAGTCAAACAAATCTGCTCCATATCTCCTTTCTTTTGGGGTACGTCACATATTCCACTTTTGTCCCATAGGTGATTATTTTCAAAGTTACAAATGCTCATTTCCTTTGTAGCTCAAGCTTAATAAATAGACAAATCACAGCAATAAGTTTCACATTAAGACTGGAAGACTTTCACAGTACATGCTTGCTTAAGTAGCAAAATACATGTAACAAATAAATTAGATATGAACATCACGTTTGAAAGAAATCCACAACATTGAAAACAGAAATTCCTGTGTTGGGTTTCCCCCTTAGCTTTGAGCTCCCTGGTAGCTGTGTTGTTGTTGTTGTTGTTGTTGTTGTTGTTGTTGTTGTTGTTGTTGTTGTTGTTGTTGTTGCTGCTGCTGTTGAGCTACAGACACAACAGACTGCACATTCCCGCTGAGGTAAATACAAAATGGCAGACGTAGTTTTTGCAAGTTGACCTGAGGGATCCCGAAAGTGAAGAGTAGCTCATGTGGTGAGACGCTGTAGGAAGACCTGGCAAGGTTTGAACATTTAAGTCCTCTGTGTTTTGCAGCTAAGATGGCTGGGGTTGAAGGTAGGGTCGTTCCACACAAGTAAAACTATCAGCCTTGAATTGATTACAAAATGTTAAGTGCACCTCGAGGAGGCCGAAAAACAAGATCCGCTTTGATTTGCAAACCAATTCTTTATCCAAAGTCCTTTATGAAATAAAATGTTGCTTGTTCTCTGCTGGTGAGACGGCAGGTGGGAGTATAAGGCGCTTTGTTAGGGATTTTTCCAAATGAGAAACAAAAACAAAACCCATTTCTGCTGAAAGCTGATTCAGTTCATGACTCAGAACTAGAACTCATCTCTGAAAACAGAACTGACTATGAGAAGCTAATCCCCACAAGAGAGAAAATAGCTTATTTTATCAAGGACGTGACCGTGTTTTTAACACACCAGAGTATTGTGTTCTGGTGACAACAGTGTGCTACTTTCCATCTGTACTGTTTCCGTCTGTGCGGGACTCATGATTACCCATGCAGGGAGGCTTCACTACACGTCGACACTATCTGTGTCACTATCATACAGTATATACAGTCTACATTTCCAGTCTACATACAAGTTGGGATTGTTGGAACTGAGCTAACATCCATTTTCCATCACACTATTCATGTGTTACTGTATCACATGATGGACACCACCAGCTGTAGAGGCTTGAGAAAGATCAAGGCTCTGCAACCTCAGCGCTTTGACTGCACTGTCCGTCCAGTTTGTCCTGTGATGGCTGGAGATCGCAGCCCCAACACATACTTCAATGCATTTCACATTCATGAAAGGAAAAGGAGGTGATGGAAATGAAAGAGAATGTTAAGAAGATGAAGAGAGAGACAGAGAGAAAGAGAGAAATGTGAGTTTATCTCTGCAAAGAGCTGAGACAAGCAGCAGGGCTACAGCGATTGGCTGACACTCTGTGCGTGGGCGTGGCCGGGCCAGGGGAGTAATTCTGATTGCTTGCTGCCTTGTGAGTTGGCGTGGCTGGTCCCGGTGAGAAATTTTGATTGGTGACGGCTCTGTGGGAGGGGGAGGAGTATTGAGCCTGCTGGGGACAGCCGTGGCAGTGAGTTGGGGAGTCGCACCCTGCTACAGGTGAGGAGGAGAAGAAGGGGGATGATGGAACGGGGGAGGTGGAGAAGGAGCGGTGCAGCGGGGAGGAGGCAGGGGACATGAGGGGGCTGGTCTGGAGACGCCACAGAAGCTCCTCATTGTTCCGACTCAGCCTCTTCTTCTCGGTGCTCTCCTTCTCAACCTCCTCATGGAGGTTGGCGTTCTCCTCTGATAATTGCCTGCAGGGAGTACAGCACAGAGGAAGCTAACCTTAGCAAGGGGGCAGGGAATATGGAGCATCACATACTGTATCATGGTTTAAAAAGTCCACAGTGCTGATGGTAATGACGGTGACTGAATGTTTCTTACCTGGACAGGGTGAGGTTCATTTGAATACGAGCCTTCAGGTCTTCATTCTGCTGCTGCAGAACCTGGACCTTCTCTTCAAGGAACACGTTCTTTTGAGCCTGCTCAAAAGTAGAACACAACCACAGCCCAATATTTCACTCACCAGACGGCGTGACCATCATGGTTATCCAGACCAGGGTTTCTGTCATCCAGTAATGTTGCGTTTGGATGAAGTGTATTTTACCATACTAAAATTTCTGTTTCTGTAAACAGAGTCTGGTGGCTTTGGTGAGAGTGATATAGCGGCAGAAAGGACTCTTTAACACAAAAATCCATCTCTGAAGGGACCCTTTCCATAACGCTGTCAGATGCTATATAACAATATGAGCCTGTCAGTGGCAAAAACAAGCATGTTTAGTGGCTGATACGCAAACACCCAGAAGGATTAAATTGCAGCCCCTTTCACGGATGTCGACTGCAGCGCTCTCGCTCAATACTGCATCGATTTCAAAAACTGTTGTCCCCATTTGTCACTTGGGCACAAAAACATGGGAAAATAGGATCTATAAACACAAATAACATTTGACTGGAATCTCTTCCGTTTGTCCGGAACATTGAAATCTTCCAGGACATTAACTCTGATCTAGACCAGCGTGCATATGTGTGTTTGTGCAATGGTGGCGGTGGTGTGACTGGGGGTTTGAGATAGCTTATTTGAGCCTACCACTTTCTCCAGATCAGAGATCTTCTTCTCTTGCTGGTGTATCTGCTGGTTCTTCATTTCCACAACCTCCTTCAAGCTCTTCAGATCTTGCTCTATGTGCTGATATGGAGCCAGAGCATCCTGTTACAGACAAAGTTTGGAAAGAAGTTGTTGGTCCAATTCAGTTTATTAGCAGTCTGTTTGGAGTCTATTTCCAGTGGCTCGTAGTTATTATGTGCTTGAGTAGTTAGTGGACAGGTAAACTCACAACTATCTGTTCGTCTGTACTCCTCCTCAGAGCCTCCTCAAAGCGTTTGGCTTTGTCTCGCAGACTCTGGTTTTGAAATGTGAGAGTATCCACTTGATCCTGCACAATCATCCCCACAAACAAAAAAACATACATCACATCAGTGCATATGAGTGTGCATCAACCAAAAAAAAAAAAAAAAAAAAAAAAAAAAAGCATTAAGTATCTGTGTAATGGAATCATACCTGCAGAGAAAGTCTGTGTTTCTCAAAGTCCTCCTCTAGAAGCATCTTCTGTTGCTCATGAGCTTTCCTTAAGTCTGCACACAGATTAAAAGAGCTGGTGTCACTTCTAGCAGTGCTGGTGTCATACTGTGTTTTTCAAATGACATCTAAAATCATACCTCTCATGGTACGGGCGTGCTCCTCATGCAGTGTTGCCATGGTGATGTTATGCATGTCTCTGAGCTCCTGAATGGCTGCCTGATGGTTGACTGTCATCTCTTCCATCTAACACACCCACCCACACACCCACACACACACACACACAGACACACACACACCCACCCACACACCCACACACCCACACACACACACACACACACACACACACACACAGTGGCACCCTTTAAAGACTGACCAGATCTCATCAAAGCTAATGTAAAACACACTCAACTCCCATGATGACTTTGTCTCACCTGTTCCTGTTGCTGAGTCCTCAGCTCCTCCATCTCTGACCGATGTTCGGCCTTCAGGTGTTCAGCCTCCGCTGAGTGGCACTTCCTGAGCGATTCCTCCACTGCGGCCAGCTCCGCCTCCTGCTGCAGCTGCAACTCCTGCAGCTCTCGTTCAAACGCCACCTCCAGCGCTGTCTTTTCCAGATGAAGTCTCTCCCATCGCGCCGAGTTGGATGCTGTTATGAAGCAGATTGTATCTTATGATGTTATATTATCAGAGAGTCCTGAATAGTCATAGTTTTACTGTATATTTATGACAGTACAAACTAAGGTCAGGGTTCATTCACTCTCATTTCAGCTAAAGATATAAGTTAAATACAAACTGTGAAATTCATTTCTTTATTAATGTAATTTATTCAGAGTATAAGTTATTCATCTCTTTAAAGTAAACAAAGCAAAATGAAAAGATAATCCAGAAATAAAACAATAGACCTTTTTTAAGAAGACATTTTCACATATAAAGGGAAAAAATCACAGGTGCAAATAATACAATAATGATGTCTGCATTCCATTTAGCAGCTTCAGTAGTATTGTTCAGGCAAGCTCACTGTCACGTCTTACTGGGAACAGAGTCCTTGTTAATGTCTTCAGTAACACCTGTGCTTTTCCTGCTGTGCTTTGTCAAAGTCTGCTGTGAAAAAGGGATCAGTAGCCTGATTTGATCGATTAAAGGTTGTTGCTTCTCACTCACCCATTTCCTCTCTGATCTTTTGCATTTCCAAGGATAATTTCCTTTGATTTTCTTCAGTTGTTTTATTCTGAAAATCAGAAATAAACACATTTTTGACACAGTGCAGGTGACATGTCCCATTTATACAAGTGGTTATGGAGCATGGACATAAATGTTGAAACAGATAGTGGGCAATGTAAGAAGACTAAGAATCTGCAGCAGGTTTAAACTTCAGCACATTCGTGCTTTGAGCTAAATGCAAACATCGCGACAATGACAACGATGCTAATATTTAGCAAGTTTAATGTTTAGCATGTTCATCATCTTAGTTTAGTATGCTAGCATATTAACATTTACTACCTAGCATACAGTACAGCTGAAAACAGTACTTTGTCATTAACCAAAGTACTTGAAGGAATGTTCATCCCCCACTAAAACCACAGCAAAAGTTCTTAGCCTTATAGAAGAAGATAAGAAACCAGAGGATTATGATATCTGCAAATGAACTGAGACAAAGGTCCTCACATTCTCATTGAATTGAATGAATCTGCATGAGCTGAGTGAAACAGTACTGTAGATGTTGCTTACTGATATGAATAATGACCATTCACAACAAAAAGAGCATATGTAAGCATGTACTGTATACTGAAGCTGCTGGGTCCGACTGGTGTCAGCAGGGGGAGCTCCAACCTGCTCAAACAGGCCCACACTTACACCATTCCTGTCTTCCATATCTTCACTGTGGCCAGGACTCAGACAGTGACCATAAAGAAGTCAGACAGTCCCTCGACAGCCTGACAGCAGTATTACAGCTGTAACACCTCAGAGGCTAAATCGTTCCATCAGACACTGAGCTGGATGAAACCAGCTCACTGACACACTGAACTCTGGAGGACCCTTCCCACAGTCGCAATCACTCTTGCTCATCATGCTGCTCGTGGACCATGCTGTGAATCTCACCTCATGGTGTTAAATACTGTATGTGTTCTTGAGTTCATGTGTGTGAGCATGTGTTTTTTACAATCCAGGCTTTGAGTCCATGGAAAGGTTGATGCACTGTTATCTATCTGCACGGGAGCACAGATTAACCTTTAGACCATCTTCTGTTAATCAGAAGTGGGATTGTGAGGGGTAGCATTGCGACTCTGTGTGGGTGTGTGGGGTAGTGCAGGATATTATTATCATGTAAGACAATATTAATTTTATTGAGTGTATGCATTGTATTATTCAAGCTGGATACCTTGAGGCAGTAATGCTGAGTGGTGATAATGAAAGCTTCCAGACCCAAGGAAGTCTTCCTCAGTTCTTCCCTTAGAGCTCTCAGCTGCCTCTCCTGCTGCTCACAGCGTCCCTGCAGCCTCTGAACCTAAGTGACAGAGAATGAAATAGAATTAAAAAAAGAGAAAAGAACAGTGCAAACTCCATGCGGTGCAGTGGATTTTCCCAGAACCTCACCTCCTCCCTTTGCTCTTCTTTTTCCCTTTCCTCTGCTTGCCTTTCCCGTTCTTTCTGTTGAGCTTCCTCTTTCTCTTTCTGCAGGCTCTCCTGCTGTTCCTGCTGCAGCCTCAAGGGAGCCACGCGGCGAGGGGACCCCGGGGGAGCTGACCCTCGCAGTGCTGCTGCGGGTCGCTGCCCTGACTGGACTGCAGGGAGAGAAAACAAACACAGAAAATTAAATCAATTTTGAAATGAGTCTGCATGAGCATGTGTTTCTCTAGAAAAAAATTATTTTCCCACGTCATATGTTTTCAGATATGATAGTGAAATATTCAAATAACATATAGTATATGATATGCCATTAATTAGTCATGTACTAATTCTTAAACCTAACTAGGACACATCCATCTAAAATGATGAAATTGATGAGCATTAAATCAGAGGAGATTTGACCTGACCTATTGCTAATGACTCGTGTTCACATGATAAATGATAGTAGATAATTGAATCATTTCTACTGAGGAAGCCTTGGGGTAATTCCCGGTCTGGTGTTCCCCGTGATGGACCATCGAATCTCATGATGAATGTGATCAGTATCAAGAAATGACTGAGTTGCAGTGTGCAATCGCATATAGACACTGTTACAGTCCACATTTATGAGTGTGTTATTTGTATTGTGCTATAAGGAAAGGCTCCATTAATGGTGAATGTAATTTAAAGGCTAGACAAACATGTGACAGCATTTTTTCCGTGGGGGGACACAGCCATTAAGCTGCAGTTGATGTACAAGCAGTCAGATTAACCTCTGTGTGAGTCACCTTGTCATGTAGCGTGAACACAGTAGCCCATGGAGATGCACAGCACCACGACACAGCATTACTCGCATACAGTAAATTCTTTAATACACTATATAAAATTGCTGCAGCTCCGCATCACCTGCCTCAACCATATAATTCAGGCCTACTGAGGAGCGGTCTCCATGACAACGTGAGGCTGGGCTTGGGGTGCAGGGTCCCAGGTAATAAGTCGGTTAAAGGCAGGCGGGGGGATGAAATAAGGGGAGTGCTGTGGGCCACGGTTAAATGAGAGAAGAGAGTGGAGAGACAAAGAATACAGTCAAAAGAGGGGGGAAGGTACCTGAAGGCGCTGAATGGCTGTAATGGTGATAGACGTTTAAGGTCAATACAGAGAAAGATATACATGTCCTTGCAAGTGTATGTGTGCAGATAAAACCTTAAATGGGGGAAGTTCTCTGTAAGAACTAAATACAAAAAGGTCAAAAAAAGGAGATGTGTTTTCATGGCAGATAATATTCCAAGTTTTTACTTCTAAAAATGTGCAAAACTGCAAATTTCAGCAAATGTTTCAATTATACATCTTCATCAGTGTCTTTACCTTGAAGGCACATTAGGATTCTCCGGTCTCTGAAAATGACTAGAAGTCTTATGTAAATTATGTCTTCCTCTATTGCAGCCACACACACGCACGCACGCACGCACGCACGCACGCACACACACACACACACACACACACACACACACACACACACACACACACTCTATACTTCTGTAGGTTCTACCTGAGAGGTTAGGCAGAGTTGAGTGAATACCAAATGAGTTTATGTGGCTGAGTGTGAAGGCAGCATGCAGATGATAGCGGAGGGGCTGATGGAGGGGGAATAATGAAAAGGTAATGGCAGACCTTGTGGGGTGCAGACACTAATGCGTGCGTGTGTGCGCGTGTGTGTGTTCCTGCTCGGTTGTGGTTGTGAAGGTGGTGAGGCCTGGTTATTCATGAGGTATATTTCATTTTCAGTTCAGAACACTGACAATATCCTGGCACACTGTCCTGAACAGCTTCAAGTAGAAGCAAAAAAACTGACAATATCTGTAAACAACAGAAAAGCTACAGGGCTGAGAAACAGAGAGAAGAAAAAAAGGTTCTTATTTAGCGACTGTGTGGGAGTAGACAAGGTCCAGCAATAGAGGCAGTAAAGAGACGGGTGAAGAGCAGCAGCAGCACTTCAGTGAAAAAAAGTGGAATGAGCAAAGAGAGAAGTGTCGCCTGAGGAGATGTGTGTCAGCTATGCTAAGATGGGGAGGCCCACTGCAATCCTGTTAGAAAATTATTTGACCACTTCTGAGCCAAGATGAAGAAATTTCCAGACTGCATGGATCAAATTGCAGCATTTAAGAAAGTGCTACGCGTCATGAGTCTCCATTTGAAGCTGTGAACGTCCAGCGCTGGATATCTGAAATGGATGCAAGCCGCCTCCGGGTGTGAGTGGATTAAAACAAGGTCATATAAATAAAGAATATTTTTGGAAAAGGTTTGGGAAGGCAGACGATCAAGTGGGCTGGAAGAGGAAGAATAGGAGCTACAGAGAGTCAGACCAGCCAAATTAGCACAGGATTAGATCTAATGGACAAAGCCTTTGACTCGTCAAACACAGGTGTAAGTCATTAACTTTAAAATGGGCCAGCCAGCAGGGTTCTGGCACTTTTAACGGCACACATTCTGACTTGTCATTGCAGGAAAAGCACTAATAAAATTCATGGTGATGCCATTCTATTCAAGTGTTTCCGTATGTCAGCATGTACTTCACCGGAGGGCTGTAGCTGCAACAACTGCACTGACTGCAGCCATAATTTATGGCATTAATTACACCTGTGATTGAAATGCTGACAAAAGGCCTGTTGTGCAGGCTTTTCTAGCTTGAACAAGTCAAGATGTCTGCCCTGAAAATCTTAAAATAGCTTTTTTTCGCAGAAAAAATCAGGGATGTACAGGAGGGTTCACTCTCACACACTGTTGAATATAGTGGAGTCATCATTAGTGGTATTAGCGACACCTGTGCTGTGACTGACGGTCCTTTTGGTGAACTTTGCAAAGTCATTGGGTAAAGGTGGCTGCTTTGGTGACGAGGGAGAACACTCACCTGGGGACTGAGGCTTGGGAGGAACCACCGCCAGCCTCTTTGGGGAGGACGGGAGAGAACGCGTGACCTCTGAACTCCGCTGAAACTCCTTCCTGCCGACTGTTAATCAACAAGGACACAACCAATCAGTGGGTGTTATTTGGCTTACTTTAATCAGAAAAGCACACAGTGACATTTAGTTTTACATAACATCCTGTCAATCAGACTTCCTCATACATACACACTCAAACATCAAACCGACCACCCTTCCCAGTCGACTCCTCACTCTCTCCTTTTCCTCTCTTCTATTTCTTTGCTGATTTTTCTCCTCTCCCAACTTTTTTCAATCTTTCTGTTACTCTTCTGCTTTCATCTCCAGCTATCTTCCCCCCCTGCTGCGTAGTATAACTATGTCCCACGGGGCTCCGGGTCAAAGAGAGGCAGAGCATACAGCGGGAGACGTGCCCATCACCTCACTGCTCTCTGTGACATTACACACTTTGCAGCCAAGCGAGACAACAATCAGACGCTCTTGTCGCGCAGTTGGTGAGGTGTGTGGGAGGAGAGAAAGTAGGATTTGAAACAATAATTGTGAGATGTGTTACCCAGCGAGCCCAGAATGGCGATGATAGTGAATAAAGAAGTAGGTTTCTGGAGGTTAGTGGGGAATTTGTTGTTGTGCAGCTGAGAGGAGAGAAGGAGAGGGGCCTTGAAAAGATACTAATTGGACCTGTAATGGGAGAGAAGCCTCTGATCCTGAACAAATCCCCCAAATAACCCTGGAGAGATACTTCAGGTCTGCAGAGACAGTGTGTGTGTGGTTGTGTGTGTGTGTTCACTGTGCATGTGTTGGTGTGGTCATGCAAACGTGGCTCTCAGAGTGACTCATTACTGCCAAGTGAAGCCCCGACTCACACACATACACACATGCACACGCTGCCACATCACTGTACTGTTACCAAGAAAGTCTTAAACTGGGTTTTGAAGTCGGAGTGTGCAATCGACTTTACACAAACACTCTCCCAAATGCTCTCACCAGGAGTTAGGTGAGAACATCAAAATAGATTCTGTCTCTGTGTGTTCAGTACAGAGGTAGCTGTGAGGTGTTTAGCCCAGCTGAACACACAGTGTGAAAGCAAAGGGAAACAAGTACAAAAGCCAAAAAGTAAATGAATATGCATTCCAGCAACTCCAAAATCTTGTTCACAGTTACTAGGCTGCAGGAGAAAATTACAACTGAAAAAGCAATATTTTGACTCGAAAGACATGCTAGCCGCTCTGTGAGGCTGTATAGGAGTCAACATGCTAACAAGCTTACAATGACAATGCTAACATGGTGATGTTCAAATCCTGTTTTTTTACATTTGCTGCCACTTTGTCAGTCTATATTTGATGATGAAAATAATGCGATTGTGTGATTAGCAGGAATGTCAGCATGTTTGCATTGAGCTTGAGCACGATGTCCAAACGTACGTGAGAGAGCCTCAGGTGAAAGCTTGTTGTGGGCTATCTTTGCACAGAAAGTCTTTGTCTGAAGCTCTCAGGGACTCAGCAGGACAGAGGTGTCTGTCGACTGGTGAAGTGTGTGTGTGTGTGTGTGTGTGTGTGTGTGTGTGTGTGTGTGTGTGTGTGTGTGTGTGTCTGACAAAATGTGTGAGTGCCGGTATTGAGATAGACAGACAAAAGTCGACTATAGAGCGCAGATAAAAAGTGGTGTCTGCACATGACTTGCAGGTTGACAGGGACTCCTCAGGTATTTCTTCATCAATAATTTACAGCACATTTAAAATCAGCTCAGGGCAACAGAAAGACGGGGTGAGAGACATTTTCTCACAGCCGCTACGCTGTCTGCATACAGAGACCTGGCTGGGGGCAAAAACTGCTGGCAACAATACGACATTGATGTCTACATCGTTTTGCTGTCTATGATGCATTTTACTCAGGTTGTGGTGGTTTGGATGAACTCTTGTTTATTGTGTACTGTGGAGAGGTGTGGGGCTGTGTGCTTCCTTTTTTGGCAGAGGCTGGGCGTGGTTCTCCAGGTGGCTGGGAGCTCAGCTGGGACTCATCACAATCAGCACAGTATAAAGACTGTGGACTGCTGAAGACTTGTCGCCAGATTGTTTCGGCTGTTCAGTGGTATTGTTGGCCAGTTATCAGTGTTACAAGTCTTTGTTATCATTGAGTGTTAGTTTTTTTTTCAGTGTCTGTCTCAGTGTTTCCTTTTCCTTTGTTTTGAATCAGCCTTGCTTCACCTGTGCCTTTATCTCCACATGCCCGCCACACAAGCACTCACACCACCTGAGTGCTGTGCACTCCAGCGTATCTTGGAACAGCTCACCACCTCATTACCTCGTGCCTCACCTGCTGTTCCCTGGACTTCCCAGCTACAAGTTGCCTCTTCGCACATTCAATAAATTCCTATTTGCCCTTACTCCCTGTCTGCGTGTCTGCTATTGAGTCCTATTCCTACCTGAAACATAACACAGGTTAGGATGTGCTCCTTTTTGAGATATCCTGTTAGGGCAGAGTTCTATGTCTTTTATTCAATCAGCTACTGCAGAAGTTTAAAGACATGCAATAAGTGTGAGTGAGTGCGGTGTGATAGTACAGGGCTTCTGGTGTTAATTGCCACATGTGGGGAAAAATAGAACTGTGTGTGCATCACACACTTCCTCGCATCAGATCACACAGGCACAATGAACCAGGAGAGGATCTCAGTATTTTAATGTTTTCTAGGGCATGAGAAAATGCTGTCATGAGCAGGGGTACACTAGAAGTACACTGCAATAAATGGCTGAAATGAACACTTGAAAGGCAGTTTCACTCTTGGATATCTCTAACACAGCTCAATAAATTCTGTAAGTGAGTTGAAGTGTTAAGTTAGCAGCTTCAAGTATTTCCCAAAATGCCTTTCAACAATCCCTGAGAGCAGGAGGTTGCGCTTAGTTAGGTGCTACACTGTAAATTGAGGAAGAGAAAAGCTGAAAAACAGAAGTGGTGGAGTTGCATTGTATTGTTCCACAGAGAACACTGTATGCCTCATCTCCCATCGATTTCTACATTTGAGTTTAGAACACAAATTACAGAAAATTCTCCAGCAAAAACTTCGACTGACCTCCAGGGGAGCTTCTTGGCTGGGCAGGCAGGTAGCGCCGGGGCAGGGCCGGGGTGGAGGGCGGCTGTAGGCTGTTGCTGCGACACGGTGCCCCTCTCTGGTGATCTGTGGACGGAGGGCCGGTGGTCACTCTGTGAAGAGGAGGCTCCTCGCTCACACTCAGACCTGGAATACACAGAATGGGATTTTGCACATATGATTTTTATGCTTTTTAATTTCTTGTAGATATGATAGCATACATCTTCAGAGTTCCCCGTCTGATTTGTCATATCTCAACTGCCGTCTCTTCCCCTTTGTCTAATCACATATTGGTTTTTCTACAGTCTGACAGAGCTGTGTGATGGCTGAATTTCAGTTCACTGGACTGAGAAATGGTTTGTAATCTCTGGCTTTTGCTGCCGCTGCTCTCAATCATCCTTTTGTTAACCTGGACACTTACTCTGCACACACACACATTCTGACACACATGTTTACACAGCAACACTTGAGCACATGCACGCACAAGCAAATACAATGCACACTCACAGGGAAGCGCACTGATCATTGCTCATCCTGGCTTACAGTGTCGCTATAATCCGTCAAAAGACTAGTGGATAGTTTACACACTCGCAATCACACTCTCACACACTGCGTATATCCTGCTCATCTCATCTCCAATCAATAATGGCAGATTGCCTGCAACTCTCCAACCTTCTTCGTGTGACAAGCAGGGGATGAACAATCTAACATAAAGCTGCCTATAAGACGCCATGAGATGATGATTAAGCCATGCGGCACAGCTTTCATGTCTCCACATCCTCAGAGATGAGTACATTTGGAAAAAACAAACAAACAAAAACAGCTGCTGTCAAAATTTAGATATCAAGAGTTTCTTTTGGTCTGCATTATCTAATGTGAGAGCCAAGTCCCTCCGGAGCTCAGTGTTAGAACAGTACACAGCAGGGTGCCTCATCTATTCAGAGGAGCATCTTCGCCGTCAGTGTGGATTGTGTTGGTGACCGAAGTATTCCACCTTCCTGTGCACATACAACAAGAGCAGGAACACAAAGCACACACACATACTACTTATGAGCACACTCCTTCATTTCCTCTCTCCAGCATTAGCAGCATTGTACAGCATTGTTTTAAATAGTGAGTTAGGAAGTTGGCTTGACATTGACTCATTACGTTGCTTACAAAGAGGATCTTTAAATTTATAGTTCATCCCTTTTTTAAAAAAAAAACCACATCAACATGGCCTTCTGCCACCAAGCAGTGTAAGTTTGACAGTTAAAGAAAGAAAAATGAAAAAATATAAAGACGAGGAAGGTGAATGTAAATATAGTGTAAGCCAGACAATCAGTGCTGGTGCATGTATTAATTTCCAGCTAATTTACTTACCGACCAGATTTTCTACATGCAGCTGCTAAACATAACAGCATGCATGCATGGGTCTTTAGGCAATAGGCAACATACTAGGCTTCCACATTTGTTATTATCTGGTGTACAAGAGTCCTAATTGTTAAAAGGTTTTGTTTTTCTGACATTTTCTCTGAAAAGTTTATAGAGGGTCTTTGGAGACCTGAGCTATGTGAAAGAGTTTTTCACAAGTTAAAATTTTCAAGTTCAATGTCATGCCCATGGACCCCTTCAGCATGTGGACAGGGGGAGCCAGGGATCAAAACGCCATCGCTGTGATCAGCAGACCATCAGCTCTATCTCCTGAGCCACAGGTGGGTTTTGAAGATAGTAACTTTGAAAATGAAGATGTGCCAGAAAGAACTGACCATGATAATGAATAGATGCTGGTCCCACGTGAACGGCTGCTCAGAGGTCATAAGCTTGTCAGCAAAAACTGAGGATCACTTGTTTGCAGTGTACACAACCATGTTGCTATGACAGCAAAAATATACCAAGATATATCAAAAGATATCAATAAGTTCTGAAGATACATTTCCAACAAAGAAATGACAAATGACAATGACAAATGACTTAATGTGTTACCATTAAGTCATTAACAGTCTTATTTTAATGTGCAATGTAACCTCCTGTGTCAAATATCCCCAAATAAGACCCAAAGTTACCAGAAAAACAACCGTGGATTAAAGGGACACGCAAGCAGAATTTGCTTTTGCTATTCCTCAGTGTGAATATAAAATGAACTGAAAGTGAAATTGCTCACATTTAAATGATAGAAATGAAAAAATACATATATCTATAATAAATATAAATGAAAATGCTTACATTGCACATAAGCCTGTCTATGGTTTCTTAACTGCTACCGTATACTAGTGATGCATGATACACTCCCAAAGCTGCCTTCATCCCAGAGCTCCTCCAAGAGTTGATGAGTGAGGCTGTTTACAATATTTCCTCCTCATTAACCAGTCAAGGGCACGGGGCAGTGCACCCAGGCCAGATATGATCTTGGACTCTCTGCTCTGCAATTACTGTCAACATCTTTTGCGTGAGGACATCCACAGGCTAGTCTTAAATGTAAAAATTGCATTTGTAAAACAAAAAATAAAAAGATTTTGTTTGAAATTGAAAGGAAATCTTTGGCGTTAACCTTGAATGCTTTGACTGGTGCTCCATCTTTACGGGTTGACATGTATCAACTGGCTGGTTGATAAAAACAGAAGTGTGCTCATTAGTCATAGGTCAAATATGTACGAACAAATTCCCAGAGTGTAGAGCAGAGACAGCGAGAGTGAATGATGAGGATGGGCAGTCAGAGACACAAGATTGAGGAATGCTGTGAATGATAAAAAGGAGAGTGGAATTCAGGGGCCTAGAGGAAGAGAGAAAAAGGGATGAATTTCATTAGCAGTAAAAGCTAGCTGATATGCATCACTGATTGGCAAAGTGCCAGCCGATGATGGATAACAGCGCAATGAGGATAGGACGGAGGAGGAAGGAAGAGGCTGGCTGTATGGGATCAACATGAGGCAAACAAAAGAGCAATAAAAAGGATGGTGCTGCGATGGAGCCAGTGGCAAGCTTAGCGTATTATGATGGTGGGTGAAAAATACCAAAGATATTAAAAGGGGACCGTGAGCAAGCAGAGCGGAGAACAAAGGACAGCAGGTTGTTCCAGCTCAGTGGGAGGCCATTTTATTGGAGCACCTTGCACCTCATGGTTTAATGCCAGTAGAATAATGCTGACTCTTACATGTCAGTCCTGTACACCAACCGAAGAGGAACTAGATACTGAAGCGTACCCTGTGGGTTCTCAGAGGTTTCCCTTGCTGTATGTATGGAAAGAGTCAGCGTAGCCACATGCCACTTTCACGAGTACCAGTTTTACTTTGACTGTAAAAATTCCAGCTCGGAGGTGTTTCATTTCGCTGCATAAACCCTCCTGTGCTTGTCAGCTAAATCAGCACATTCACATGCCGCAAAAGAAACTCTCCCGCTGTCCTGAAGGATTTGATCATGGTGTAGTCTGTCCAGGTTGATTACAGCACACGCCCAGGTGCAGCCTGCAGTGCTGACGTGCCAAAGAAAAAGCTCTTATTCTTCAAAACACACAGTCCCTGGGAAATATGTGAATGCTTTAAATTGTATTGCAGGCTTAAAAAAACACCCCAGCAGCATCTGCTACAAATGGACTCATTGGGGTATGTAAGGGATAGCTGATAAGCTGGGTGGTGGGTCTGATGAGGGAAGGATAATTTATGTATTTCCTTACTAATTTATTCATAATTTTATGAGCATTTCTACAGTGGAAGTGGAAGAGGTACTCAGATCCTCTATTTCAGTAAAAGCAGCACTTCCATCATGTAAAAATACTTGATGCAAGCAAGCAACAGTAACAAATCAGTTAATGTTAGTTTATGAACCTATATGTACGGGGGAGTTTAATTGATAGAGAAGCTAATCACATGTTTTGTAACTATAGCTGACAGATAAATGTAATAGATAAATAAAATGTATTATTCCCTCTGAAAGTATACCTTCTCTGAAATTTTGTGGAGTTGAAGTAGCATAAAAAATGATAAATCAAAGTACAAATACTGCAAAGAAGTGTTTAAGTTCAGTGCTTGAGTACATTTACTGAGTTGCATTTGTGTATGTTTGTACTGTAGATACTATGGTACGAAAGTCTAACCTGAATTGTGCCTGTTTGATTACACTGCACAGACAGATGTCAGCTTCATTCAGCATTGTTCAGTTCAAAAGACACTGCGTGTAATTAAGCTTGAAGACTGTACTCATCAGAGTCTCTGATTGGTCCTGTTTATTAATTGCTGCTTCCTGTCAGCCATTCGAAGCTGGTTTCAAATGTCACTCTTCATCCATCAGTCATAAAGTACAGGGAGCTTTTTTATCAGTGGATGCACACATCATATTGTTTTGTTTTGTTTCATGGTGTCACAAGAGAAGCCTGAAATTCTGTCTCAGCGTTCATCACTTTGCTGAACATTTTGCCAAACTGTTTCTCCAAGACATTTTGAGCTTTGACTATTATACATCGCATAATTTAGATTTGTGGTTTTGAAGTTAAAGATTTTCAGATGCTTGAAGAGAAACTCAAAAGACTCAAAAAAAAACAAAAAACTTCTGAGCAGCCTTCAAACTGTGCCTAACTTTGTGTTTCAAACAATCAGCTCCTCCCGGCAACAACAAGGTATGCAAATGAAAAGTGCGCAACTGTGCATCTGCAGCGATGTGTGTGAAAGTCAAGGTCAAAGCTGCATACATAAAGCACAAAGTAATGGCCCTGCAGAGACTAGACCTGGGTTGCAGACTAAGATGGATTAAAATGATAACGTTGGAGCTGACAGCAGCATCCACAGGCCTCCTGTCCTCTGTCAGGACCCAGATGTCAGGAGATTAAAGGTCCGAGCAGAAGGACATGTGAAGTGTTCCTCCTCTTCTGATCTGTAGATCAGCATTTACTGGAACTGGTCAAATTGTAAGCTTTTTGAATAAATCACAGCTTTTTAGGATTCATAATACAATCTCAAAAGCATGCTTGGAGACAAAGATCTTCACTAGCTTTTGATCCACAAGTGGTGCCTGGAATCAACAGTCGAGTATCTCCGATGAAGAAAGGCTGACAGGACAGGAACCAAGGTTCTGAAAGGATTAAGTGAGATCAGGAAAAGAATAAGGGATGCACAGTCCTGACTGTTGAAGTTCTGGCACTGAAAGGGGGGACAGACCCAGACGGGCTGGGTTCAAACCACACTGACAGCTCGAATCATTCCTGCTGAAGTGTCCTTGAACACAGCACTGAGGGCCACTTTTACAGTCGATTCCATGGAAGCTCCGCTCATTGCTGTGCCTTTCATTCCCTTAGTTTTGTTCAGTTTCTTCAGTGGTGCTCCGCATTTGTCTGCTGTCACCGAGGTTTCTATAGAACCCTGCTGAATTAAATTTCCTTTTCCATCACAATCTTCCTGAACAGCAGCAGAGATTTTCACACAAACACGACCCTCGCCATCCGTGCGAAGGTCACTGCAGAAAACTCAATCACCAAGTATTTTGGCACAACATTAAGAAACAGTAAGAAAACCTCACCAGTGGATGCGAGGAAAAGAGAATAAATAAAACATTCAAAAGCTTGAATTTGGTGTTTTAAAGCCACAGGCTGAGTTCCAGTGTCATAAGTTGCTTAGAAGGTGGAAAAAATGAAAAACTAAAGATGGAAACATAACGCAGCAAATAAAAGAAAAGCCACAAAGCAAAGATATTCTCCTCATCATGTCATGTCTTGATAAAACCGTTCAGCTGAATCCCCATCTTGCATCATGTATTCCAAAATCGAAAAAAAAAACAAAAAAAAAAAACGCACAGCCTTATTGATTAAGATCTCGCACTCAATTCTACCATGAAAAAGATATTTACAGAGGTTATTGGCTTGTTTCGACGGAGACAGCAGAGCATTAAACTGAAGTAAAGCGGAACATAAATGGAAACTGTGAGAGATGATATGAAAGCTAAACGTCCACAGGATGAAAACGTTTTGTTGGAAGAACACCAGCGAAGGTGGAAAGCCTATACGTGCCGTGGAACAAAAAGTAATTTACTGGCAACGGAGACAGAAATGACTGTTGCTCTGTAGGAGAGAGGATGAGGAAGATGGTGTCGTGTTAATTACAGGAGAAAAACCAGATGACCGTGTTGCTCTTTTCTGCATAATGTAGAATCAGAAAGATGATTTTTTTCATTTAGAATAATTCAGTCTTACAAATACTAACACACATAACACCTATGAGCACACACATCTTACAGTGAGTGACCTTTATCTGATTTTGATGCTCCTGTTTTCACATTCCCAACATTTTTGTCAGTGTGGACCATCAGTTAAGCTCATAAACAGTGATTAACATGGCGCTGGATAAAATACGCTGGGAGTTATCAGTTAATGAACAGGCCCATTGAGCCCGTCCTCACACTGCTGCTCCAGTAAGCCTCTGCCATGTTAGTTTTCCTCTCCTCAGCCGCAGAATGGCAGCCATATCTAATTGGCCCATCTAATTTGCTGCTCTACTAGTGTGCGTTTGTGAATATCTGTGTGCGCACATGCACCATAGAAACCATCTGTTCACGGCGAGCTAGCATGAGTCACAGACCAGATCTGAGCCATGGCATCTGGGGTATGGCATCCACTCTCCTCCCCACGCCAATTCCTCCATGCTTCTCTCTTTCCGCTTTTTTTCCTCTCCTTTCACATCCTCCCTCTCCCCTCTGCTCATTTTGATTCATTGAATTTCGCTTTTATCACTGCATCTCCCCTCAGCTCTTCATCTCCCATCAGCTGTCTGCTCAGTTTTCCCTTTCGTCCATTTGATTTCCACCGTTATTTCATTATCACCTAAAGAGAAGACGGACAGAGGTTATAGGGCTCTAATAACACGAAGTTTGTTTTGGCGATTGAGTTTCCATCGCGGAGTCAGCGTGGCTCAAAGGCACAGGCTACATCAGATTCCTTCTGCTGCAGCCTCCTATCAGCTATCTAATGGAGCCTGTCAATCACAGTGGAATTAACACCGTATCCTCGCCGTTTCTTCCATGCACGGATGCTCTCTGTGCAAAGCACACGCACACACACATCCCTGGAATACCTTAGGGGGTGTCAGCAACTGGGCTAAAGGGAGGATTGGGTTAATGGCTAATCAATGTCATATAGAGTAACCTATAACCCCCCCAGATGCTAGACAAACACACACACTCACTTGTATGGACACCTATATGCAAACATACAGTGAGAATTGATCAGCCATACCACTTTAGCCTTGGTTACCTCAGTGTGAGAGTGTGTGAGTAATTGCGTTTCCATTTAAGGTATCTGAGCTTTGTTTCACAGTAATTTACAGCATAGCTGGAAGGTGAGAATTTTTTTCTTCGCTGATATAAAATACTCTAGCCATATAATTTTAGCTTTATTCAACCAGCTTTTAGTTTTAATTATAAAGTACAACTCTAAAATCATTTCAAGCTCCATCTCAATAAAATGCTGTTGAATGGAATTTCATTTGTGGTCCTCCCAGCATTGAAAATCTATGGAAGAAGCTGGCAACTGTTTTAATTGGAAGTACTTTCTACCAGAGAATTATTATCATGAGTAAAAATATTGTTTCTGGGACACGATTATGCTGTTGAATTTTTTAAATGTAATTTTTCAGCGCTATGAGAACCACGAAAAAAATTCCATTTAATGCCATATTAGGGTGCAGGCAGAGATCTCAACGACTGATTTTCAAACCATGATTATTTGCAATGGCTTATAGGGAATGAGTAAAAAATGTGTTTTATGTGTGTGTAATTTGGGTGTCCTGATGAATTCTAACAGTGATTTTTGACCTGATGCCTGTGTAAATCAGAGCATAGTCTCCCCAGCCATGTATCCATTCGCCCCTGCCTCCCCGCTCCTCTCACACACACACGTACACACATCTGCACATTGATCAGACCAGGTTGACGAGCTATGACAGGAATTTAAACTCCAGGGAAACTTCCTCTAGCCCACTTCACTAGCAATCCTTTCCTCCCCATCGCTGTGTTCCTTAACGATTTCCCGTATCTGTATCATCCAGAGCCCTAATGGAGTCCGCTTTTCCTGCTGATCAATGGGGAAAACGAGCAACTGAGCCTGGCTTTTCTTTCTTCTCTCTGTTACAGAAGGAGGTACTGGGTTGCTGCAGCTCCCCCGACATCCTTAGCAAAAAGATGTGTGAGAACTCATCTGTCAATCTGGCTGTTCTTTGATCTGAGTTGGAACGCAGTGAGAGGGGGCAAAGATTCCCGGCTGGTAGAGGAAAATCACGAATCGCAATCGCCACATGCACACGTCCTGTACTGACACACACTCACCAGCACAAATAAGCAGGTCAAACAGGTCAAACAGAGATGGAGCCTTTGGAAATTAGAGACTGACGATTGTTTACCAGCTCTCATTACTCCTACTTAACTTTTCTGTCCTTTTTCTGCTCTGGTATTTCATCATCATCAGTCTACAAGTGGTTTTCACTCAGAAACACACACTCAAAGTATTTTACATTCTGCCTCGGGCTACATGAGGATTTTTTTGGAGATAAATTGACAATATCGAAAATTGAAATGAGGGAAGGATTTAACTTTGAACGAAATGTCATCCCTATCCCTATTTTTGCAGCTTTTCTATAGTGCCCCAAGGGCAAAAAAAAAAACTAACTAAAAATTTCATATCATGCAGTACCCAGAGTTTAAGGTTTGGGCTCTAACACTATTAATTTTTGAGACCTGGCCTGTTGGAAATGAAATGGTTTTGCAGGGATTAATCTGAATGGTCAAATTCATGATGATTGAATCCAGGTTCAGAAACGATAAGAACGTAAAAAGTTTACAAGAAAAAACGAAAAAACTTTGCAAATTTCCCACAGAAAAGTTAGACAAAAAGGCATCAGACAACCTTCTAATTACAGCTCAACAAGTGCTCACACACACACAGAGAGAGAGAGAGAGAGAGAGAGAGAGAGAGAGAGAGAGAGAGAGAGAGAGGTCTACAGTGAAGCCCACTTTAGTCTGCAAAGTTCAGATAGAGCAGTGAGTTCAAATGCCTCACAGCTAAAGGTCACAAGCAACACACAGAGTCAAAGTGGAAGTAAATGTTTCTGCAACCCCCCTCCTGCCTCTCTCTCTCTCTCTCTCTCTCTCTCTCTCTCTCTCTCACTCACACACACACACACACACACACACACACACACACACACACACACACAGAAATGAACATCAAAGGCCCTTAATCTTTTGCCTCTCCTGTCTATCATCCTTGATTCCATTTTGGTCTCACTGTGCTCGGAGTTCAACAGCGGGAGGAGGAACATTCTGCTGCAGGCAGTGCTTTTAAAACTTCTGGTCTTTTGCGTTGTGCTGGCAGGTGTTCCTGTGCTGTGTGACCATGTGCGTATGTGTGTGTGTGTGTGTTAGCAGGTGTAATATATGGTGGTCAAAATGCCTATGATAGATTGCTGGAGCAAACCTGCACACTGATATTGGCAGCTGCTTAAATAGACAATATGCTAAGCTACGCTAAGCAAGAAGTCACTGTTACATTGTGTATATTTATCTCAGTGGATACGCATGTTAGAATAAAGAGTCACATCAAGTCTGATGTGTGTTGCTAAGAATAAACTTGTGATCTTTTGGTACTTTTCTGTTGCTTGAATCTCACTTCATTGATGCTTGATAGGGATATCAGCAGTAATTTCTTTGGAAAAATACAATACAAATGAAGCTATTATCCAGAGGAAAGGGGCGGGTGAATTCAATACTGTTGATTATGTTGCATTTGTCTCTGACAGCAAGCCAACACAGAAATAGAAAAATCAAAATATACAGCTGCGGGCAGCAGTTGGTGGCATACAAGCACCCAAGTGTCATGGAAACTGTATTTTCTTCGATGTTTTTATCCAAACATGGAGAAACAATTGATGAAAACAATGATAAAATCAATGTGTCAGCATGCATGAAACAGAAAAGACAAGCTTTTCAAAAATTCAGACCTCCATATTTATGTTTTTATTTATGTCTTTTTTTTTTTTAACACCCCATGGAGCTCTCCCTGTTCCACGGTGGCTGTAAAGGTGCCCTCCCCACATGACTGCACAGTTTGTGTTCATTTTCAACCAATGGGAGAGAGGAAAGGGGGATGAAAAAAGTATGAATAAAAAAATGGGTGGGGGGGGTAGGAGCAATGACATAACAGGGGGGCCTGACGTGCGTGAGACTGTAGGTGCTTACGTCAACTGTAACTGGGAGAGGAAGAACAAGCATTCCTTATGTAGGTCACATTAAAAACACATGCAAGCTACCACAAATTCAGCCAACTAACCGACCAGCCTGCCAAGCAGCATTGAAATCACAGCCGTAAGTACACCTCCAGTTCTCCAAGACTGTGAAAACGAGAAGTATCCACACTGCACAGTTATCTCTGCTGATACTGACTGAATCTGCAGCACAGACCGAGTTAAGAGCCTGTTAAATTACTGATGAGTCTGGGGAGTGACATCATGTGCTGTTGTTTTTACATACATTCAGGAGAAAACCAGCTGAGCTGTCAGTCTCCTTGTATCTGAATCAATGAATTATCACATTTGCATTGAATTGTGGAAATTCATATTATATTTTCTTCTTTTCTTAAGTCCCAACTAAGAATCATCTTGCTTTCTTGTCTGTAATATCACATCAATTTTGCATAATCAGCCTTTACTCATCAATCTTAAGAATCATCCTTGAGCAAACTCAGCAGTTTGTCACAATGTCACCATGTTCTGACTTGTAGTCTTAATAATAATAAATGAATGAACTACTATTAGGGCCCCTTTTTGGGTCAATCATATGTGACACATGCACAAACAAAAGAATGTTTGAATACACAGTGAAACCTGAATGCATCATAATACCCAACCACTAACAATTAGACACTTATACTGGCTGTGTCTGTTGCCAGAAACATCCCTTCCACAGTATCTTTGAGTGATATAGAAAATGTGCTTCTCAAAACGCCAGCTCCGCAGTTGCTATCAACCTGCAGCTCGTTTATGAAAATACAGAGTGAAGAGTAAATTGTAAGCGGGGTGGAGCTCAGGAAGAGAAAGCAAACTGCAACATAATGAATGTGGGAGGGGGCTGTTTATGCAAACTGCATTCATGAGGGGGATACGGCAATGAAGACAGTATGGTGATGGTAATAGTGTACTCATGATGCAGTGATAAACGAGGTGTTTGTGAAAGGCTCACTGGGATTAACAAATAGATAAAAGTGCATTGCAACAAAGAGACACATGCTTGAGAGACTGAATACATGGGAAGAATGGAAGCTTGGAAATTGTAGTGCAACTGATTTGCACTGAGCTGACTCACGGTGAACTGTCCTGCAGGGGTCACTCTGTGTGCTGTCAGCAGAGTGGGCCGAGGAGACGGAGGACACACTGGAGCTCCTGACAAAGCCAAAGGCTGCCAGGCGGCCGGCGGGTAGACGGGTGGAGCTGAAGCCCGGGGGACGCAGGCCTGATTGGCTTGCTTTGGGAAGCAGAGACCTGGAGGCCGCGGCCTGGGGCTGGGCTGCTGCTGTGGCTGGAGGAGGAGTGGGAGCATGGTGTGTGAAGACCTGGTCGTCTGTTAGAAGATGGAGAATGGCGTTAAATTGTTTTTTGATGTATTATTAGACAACACCTAGTGAACAGCTTCTCAACAGGTATCGTAAACTGTAAAGTCTACATTGAGCGTCCTCAGCTGAACTGATGTTATTATGACAGAAAATATAGGCAGCAGCCAGCCAGTATACAGAGAGCGATTAACAAACACATCATTCCCTGCATTTCAACTTATGCTGCAGCATATGGTGCTGAACAGAGAGCACAGCGACAATAGGGAATAAAATTGTGTGTGCATGTGTGTGTGTTTGTGAGTTTGACCGGCTACTGTAAACTCATTAACAACCACTCACATACCAACAAAATGCAGGGAATTCAGCATAGCTGTGATGTTTATTTCCCCTGTGAATCATTCATCCAGCCGTGTTGACTAAGCTCTCAGTGGGCATCAGGAAGTTTCCTGTGTTATGACTCTGGCTGCTACAGCAAGCAAATATAATAACTATACACACAACAACCTGCTAACAGCTGCTTTTGGCTCTGGCCGTGCTTGCAGACTGGGCTGGTGGCCAGCAATTTCTCTAATGCCGCCACAGTTATGATCAATATGACACCCACAATTTAGATCTTTAGATATATCTTTCCAATACATACACCATGTTTGCCTGCGTTTAATAGTTCATTACATGATCAGTAATTCCTTATTATTTATGGACTAAAGGTTAGTGAACGGTGTATTAAAAGAGAAGAAAATGAAGAGGAGAGAAGACATCTTTACAGAAGAAGAAGAAAAGACAGGGAATCAAAGAGAAAGGGAGGATAAAAAAGTAATCATAGCTCAATTGTGGTTGCTATTGTCAGTGAGCAATGGGGAGAAATCTTCCCTCTTGGTAATCTATGGTTTCCAAAAGCAAAACAGATGAAATGTGCAGGCATGAACAACCAAGGCTGCGCACACACAGTGGGCAGTGGGTAAATCCCCAGGCCTCGGAGAGAAGACCCATCTTGGCTGCCCCAGCCAGCAGCGCAGAAGACGAGTATTATCCCCTGCTGGCTGCAGAGATAAGGTGGGCAGCCCTCCTTTCCTCTCCATTTGGCACAGCGGTGTGCTCCAGTGCACGCTACAGGGTAAGCAGCACATCAGCACTAGACAAAACTCCAAGACGAAGAATACCAGATGAGAAACAAAGTGGGACAGAAAGAGGGAGAAAAGTGGAGCTCCCCTCCAGCAACATCGGTGCTGCTGTTCACACTCATCACTTATCCTTCTTCCTCAGTATCTGCCTGTGCGCCATGCGGTCTGTTTATTAGATTGCAGCTCGCTCCTCATGAGTGAGAAGGTCAGGTTCATTAAAGATAAATGTCCTCATTTCCCTCCTGTGCCCCACTCCATTCATCCCCTCTGAGAGGAGGCGGGGGGAGTGAGCCTGACAAACATCCACTTTAGCCTGGATATCACAGCCCTATGCTCCCGCTAAATGAAAACACACATTATTCATGAGCATCTACAAAGGAATCAGGAGGTGATGAAATTATTAATATGACTTTGACTGTCCTTCTGTGTCTGTTTTAGTCCCACAATAACTTTTTTTAGTCTCTTTCTTCTGCATTTCTCCTACATTTGTCACTTCCTTGTTCCACAAATTGCACCTGTGAAATACCCTCCATCTGACAAAGTAGCCTACCAAAGCAACACTGAAATTCACAAACGCGCACATTTGAAAATGCTTCATAAATCATAAAACCCTGTGTGTTTTCCTGGACTTGCAGTTTTCTCCCTTCAGCCATTCCAAAGATTTGAATAAAAGCATTTATTCTGCCCATGGGTCAGAAGCACCACTTTTCAGTTTCTCAACAACCCCCGAGAAATGAAAACATCTTGAAAACATCCATTGGCTCTCACTGAAAAAAGAGCATCCTTACTTGAGATGAATTATGTAAACTGGGCTCGGAAAACTCAGCGGGACAGGCGGCTGGGATGAGCACTATAATGACCAACCAATTTTAATTACAGCCCAAGGTGTGTTCAGACGACCTGCATGGATTTCCTCCACAAACCGTTAAATTGCATGTTATTAAATATTATACTTGAGTGCATTGCAATCTCTGCTGAAGTACTCAAGCAAAGCTTTACTGCTCTCAAGAAGGCAGGGCGAGAGACTCAATATGCAGAAATCACAGCAGCTTCAGCACAGACGTCCTGTCCTATAAGTGGATCATCCCCATTAACATGACAATACCAGAGTTTAAAACCTACACAGTAATTATGTGAGAAGTTGGAGTACTTTGACTGTTTCACAATAGCTATACAACATAATCACTATAATATGTGTATGGAGATGGAGAGATTTTCCCTTCACAGGTCACTTAAATGTTACCTTAAAAACCACAATTTGGCACATTGTTATGGCTCAGACTTCTCCAGATGAAAACAACAACAATAAAAAAAAACAGAAATCCTGAAATTACATAGCCTGCATACACGAGGCCAGACATTGATTGGTAAAACTTTGACCAATGCTGCATATACAGTACATATTTTAGCTGGTCTTTATCCATGCAGTGTGTGTAGAGCAGGGTACAGCAGGGATGAGAGATGATTCCAGCAGGAAAATACTGACGTTACTTAAGAGTTAATTGCTTTGCACTTCAAAGTCTGTAGTTCCCAGAGGGCCAGGCAGCAGTAAGACACCATACATATGTATTAATAGGGATTATGATGAGGAAGCCTGGCACATCATAACACTATGCTGATCAATCAGGTCTGTGCAGTTCTGGGTATCTGTGAGTGTACACATGCACGTGTACAGTATGTCTCTGTGTATTTTCCTGACTGTGTGTCCAGGTTATCGCGCTCTGGGAGAGAGCAGATCAAACATGCATGGAAGTGATAAATGGCACAGCCTTCCAGCAGTGTGCGGGGTGGTGAACAAATTTCATACTTCAATATCCCAGCGACAGTCGAGCTGTAATGTAAATCTGACTTCAGCAGTCAGAGGTGGTATCTGAATTATCTGAATTAGAAATTCGCTGTGTGGGGGCACGAAGTCTGAGCAAGCTTTTATTTATTTATTTTGTTTTGTACATGGCTGCCTTCTGGAGCAGGAAAAGTCCCCTCAGAGTATTTCTTAAAGCCCTCCAATCAGATCAGCCAAAATTAATCTCAGCGAACGCATTTTAATGAGCTGCCTTCATCTCACGCCAATTTGAGGGGGGAACAGTCCCACCACTGCTTGCTGCTGCAGAGGAGAAGAAAGATAAGGTAGCTCTCTAGCGTGTCAAATTTTGGGTTGCTGAAATAAAAATCAGACACGTACAGTAGCTGAAAGGAGGCCATCTCCACCTGGGATTCTAGCTGTTTTCTGTGAGGAAATGTTTTACTTACCTGTGTTATCTTGGCTTTTCTGACTGGTTGCTGGGCTGACAGGTTGGACTGGCTGGCTGAAGACCAGCGTTGACCTCTGAGCTTGACCTGGTCCTCTGCCCTTGGCCGAGCCTGTGGCAGTTCTGGTGACAGCTCCCAGGCCCAGACGCAGACCTCTGCCAGAGCGCAGGAGACTGCCGCTCCCTCCGGCCTGAGTGGCCGTACGAGCCTGCAGCGCGTCCTCAGCACTATTCCCTTTTAAACTGGCAGATCTTCCCACCTAGAGATCAAAATGATGAAATGAACTTAAAAGTACAAATTCTACATCCACATATTTAGAATGTAAATTGCATTTATAGTCCCATGCCACATTACAACAGAACTTATTTTCCTTTTTCCAGAGAAAATCCAATACTTCTGTTCTCTGGTCTCCCTATAATTTACCCTGGGACACCAACTGAAAAGAAATATTAGATATTTCAAGAAAAGGGGCAAAGTTAATTTGAATGAATTGTACACAAACTATGACTATAAAATCGCCTTGAAGCCCTCGCAGATGTAATTACTGCCTGTAAAGTCCATGAGCATCCACTGGTATTTTCTGCTGCCTTTCGCTTTCATGCTAATGTGTTTAGCAGCTGACTGTCATGACATGTTTAATGTTGTATATTTTTCCTGTGACATTGTGAGCATACTGAGCAACAAAACATTTCACCCTGTAATCTAATTATCCGTCGCCATAATTATGTATAACATCTGTCATTATATCCAAAAAGGCTACATTCTCTTTGTTATCAGACATTCTGTATTTAGACGGTGATAAGGCTGATCATGTGCAATAGCTAGCAATTTCTACAACTATCTTGGTTGTCTGACTGCAGTGTGCCCACAGAACTGATTTCAGCTGTGAGTAGAAGAAATAAACAGTCTGATGAAACGTGGATCACAGCATATCTGATACTATTGGCTCTGCAAGAAAATGTAACACAGAACTGCAGGGGAACTGACATCCAGAAATTTCACCTGTTTAACATCTGCAGCGTAATTCAAGAGTAAGTGCTGTTTCTCAACAGTGTTACCCTGTGTGCTGGACAAAATGCTAATTTACTGTACATGCGGCGACATACAAAGCATTGAGAATCATCTTGTCCCTGTGGGCTTTGTACTTCAAAATGCATTAAGTATTTATTTCCACATGCTGGTGTTTGACGCTGTATGAATATGAATGCCAAATGAAGCTATTTAATCAGAATCAATAAGGAATGATTTTAAAGCGATAATGAGCAGCTCTTGTGAAAGTGGGAGAGAAGAGCTGTGATCAATTATACATGGTTTACTGTGGGATAGAAATTATGGACAGCAGCTTGCGAAACCGATATGCAGAGTCAACTAATTTAATAGAAGGGGTTTGTCTTTGTACTTAATGCACATGGTGGTGTACTGTATATCATAAAGTAGTTCTCTTCTGCTAATTGATATGGGAACCATTATAATTAAATGCTATTTTTGTCCTTCACTGTTTGTGTGAATGTGTTGTGGTAGTGGATTGTGCAGAATCTCAGCATGATAGAAAATCCTTTGTTGAATGAGAATGAGCCAAATACAAAACAAAAACCTTAAAATCAGTTACTTATAATAAAGACTGCTCCTAGCACCCACCTCTGACGGTGGCCCGTAGAAGTTGTCTGCTTTACTGCCCAGTTTTGGGGGTGCCGTGTGGCTGTGTGTGTGTGCAGGAGGGACAGTGTGTGTGTGTCCAGGGGGCCTGATAGTCCTGTTCAGCATTCCTGATGGGAAGACGTTTGTCTGCATCTCTTGGCGGTATTTGTCATAAAGCAGATTGGAGGCACTGAGTACTGGGGCTCCTCTGGTTTCTGCATCAGACTTGGAGGGGTCTTTAGGGGGGTCTTTGAAGGAAGTGGCTGCTTGGCCGTGTGTGTATGCCGAGAGTCGGGATGGTAGAGAGGATACCTGATAAGGTCCGTCAGAAGCCTGAGGCTTGAACTGAGGATTCTTTCGGACATAGGTAATGATTTTGGGCCGAACTCCTTTAGGTTTAAGTTTAGGTGATGGGGAGCTCTCTTTGGGGCTGGCGTTGTGGTTAGAGCTCTGCTGGTTGTTAAGAGGCGCTTTGGGGATTCCACTTGTGCTTATATTGGTTTTGACTGGTGCTCTCATGCAACTGTTGCTATAGCCCTGAGCTGATGTTGTAACAGCAGGGTTGCATCCTGATGGGATGTGTCTAATCACCCCAGAGACACTCCTGGAAACGAGGTACATGGAGGGTTGCCTGCGTGGTGAACCCTGGGGTGTCCTGAGAGGGGAGTGGGGAGGGGTAGATGACCTGGAATCAACTCCCGTCCTGTTGGGACTGGAGCAATTTCTTCTGTATGTGAGCTGAGTCTGGGGTCTCTTCTCTAAAGTGGAAGGATTGGAAGGACTTGAATTGCGCCATGCAGCTGTAGCCGTCTGTTTTTCTGCAGGTGGAGCCTCCCTTGGGGCTGCCTGGTTGGGCTGTCTGGGCTGCGAGAATCCAGATGCTTTGTACAGGGGGGAGAAATCTGATGGCTCGCGTAAAGATGATTTTGTAAACTTTCTGTTTGACCCATTGCTGTGTGAATCTGGGGAGGGGTCGCTGGAGAAAGGTTGCCCTGTCTCAGCTTGGTGAGTATTTGGCTCTACCAAACTCGTCGATCTTCCCATCTCTGTCTGACAGAGGGGTCTGACAAGCTGTTGCCGTCGAGGCGGCATCACCCTCTCCTCAAAACCCGCCTTCCGCCTTTGGCCCAGGCCCCCATCAGAGGACAAGCCATTTCTATGTTGACTTCCATCCTCCTGTCTATGATCCTGGCTGTAGTATTGAGGACGACCATGTTTCTCTTGAGGATGCAATGGTGGGGAGTTCTGGTTGGCATCTACAGGGGCTGCCCTTCTTCTGGTCTGGGCTGAGGTAGTGTTGTTTGTATTGGGATATGGGTTGGTCTTGGAGTTGGACAGAGAGATGAGAGATGGCGCTTCTCCACTACTATCCAGTGCACTTGACAGGCTCCCACTGAGGCAAACAGCTGACAGACTGGACACAAACACATTTGTCTCCGACTTGGACTCCTTCAGACCTCCCTTTCGTCTCTCCCTGTCTCCTGCCCTACCTGACCTGGTGTCCCTTTTCTCTATTGAGCCTGTCACACATGTGTCTAGCTCTTCAGTGCTATGACAGGCAATCCTTTTCTGCACCTCTTTACCCCGCTGTATTCTACCCTCCACTTTGTTGCTGTCGTTGTCATTCCTCCTCACTCCGATAGAAGCAGAACTGGCAGTTGAGCTTGAGGATATGGACATGGCAGCCTCATCTTTTCCGTCTCTCATACTTCCTCCATCGTCTTCCTCTTCATTGTCCTCCTCCTGATCCCTGTTTCCCAAAAACGTGTGTATCTCCTGACACTCAAACTCTCTGAGATCAGGCTCCATGCATTGCTGTTCAGAACCCCAGATCACTAACTTGTCCGGAGATTCACTTTGAGAGACCAAAGGAGGAATTGAGCCTGTGCTGAATCCTGTATCCTCTATAAGCCCTCTTCCTTCGTGATCGCCGATCGAGGACAATCGATTGGCATTATCATCCCCTGCTTGCGGGAACTGCATCTGGGTTTTGTTACCAATCTTTTCTCCTCTGTCAACATTGGCCCTCAGTCCCTGGTAACCAGTTGGGATGCTCATGACCGACCGATTCTATTGGCGCGCTCAAAGACACCTGCAGGGTGCTGAGGCCATCTATGGACTTGCAAATGTTTCTTTCCTCCCTATCTCTCCTCTTCAGGGTCTGTGTGATGATGGCCCTCCAGTTGATTATTCCAGGGACGAAATGTCATCTCATGAAATCTTTTTCACTTCAACTCGCCACTTATCTTGCATTTACTGTGAGTTAACAACGTTGTCTTTGATGGCTCTTCAGAAAGAAGGAGGTCTGTTCAACCTGAAAGCAAAAACAACAAAAAACTGTAAGAAAGGACAACAAGTATGGCTGAAACGCAGACACTTTCACAGAAGCTATTCTGTTCTTCCCCACAGAGCCACTTAAGGTGTTCTATATTTAGTCTGGTCTGGGTAGCTGCAATTTCAGAAATCAACTGTGCATAGCCCACAGGCTTGAGCTCTTTATTTGTGTGACTCATATCAATGGATGGTCATTTCAAACTAAACACAACAGGCTGCCCATGGGACAAAAAGACCCTGGAGGCATAAGAGGACGTGTCTCAGAACTACCTTGTTTCCATTCTAAAGGCTTTTGTATTTTTTATGAACATCTGCTGATACACAACATTATACATTAAATTGCGCTACTTGAGAGTAAAATTTAATGTGGCTAAATACACAAAGAGCAATATGCTCATATTGTAACCAGCAAGAGTAGTGCAGCATTAATAATAGGAAGGATCAAATAATGATGGCTGTTAACTGGAGGGCAGAAAGAAAAGAGACAAGTGAAGAGAGAAGAAGGGGATAGCTGAGACTACAGACTGTATGTAAGAGAAGGAATCACCCTGGGGATGGCTGATGAAGACAGGAAGGAGGAAGAGAGGGAAGGGTGCAACTTGTTTTGTAATGAGCGTTTTTCCTCAAGAGACACTGAAAAATAGAAGGCAGAGGATAGAGGGAAAACATCTGCAATAAAATATGTTCCATTTTGGATTTATAAAAAATAAAACGCACGCTAAAATTATGTTGTGGTGAGGGTGAGGAGTAAAAACACCAGCTCACGAGGGATAAATCCATTTTGTAGGTCTGATCACTACAGGAGGGTTAACACTCTTCTCTCAACATGCCTTCTCTAACATGCCATATGGCTGATTTAGCCAATGCCACGATCCGCTCGCACACAACAGCAGCGCATCCTGCGTTATTCAAAATCAGCATTCTGCAGGGTGGACAGAAAACTGAGGTTCAGATCGCTGCGTCGCCACGAGTAGACTCCATTTCAAAGTAACTGACTGTATGTGCCGCCACTGAAACATGTACAGTCAGTAGATGAGCAGATGGCAGGGAGGGCAAATGTCTGAGAGCTTTTGTCACACCGTGTCAAAGCAGGACGGTTTTATCACAGTGGTATGAAAAGAGAAAAAACCAAAACCAATAAAAAAGCACACAAGAGAAAAGGATAGTGACTCTGACAACATGAAATGACTCTGTTATGTTTTTGCTCTCGGAGGAAAGACTTCTGGGTGTCTCTTTACATTTCAATCTCTCCATAATTATGCAAGAGCTGTTTGAGGAATTCTCCTTCTGCCTTGAACCAGAAGCATAAAAACCACAGAATATTTATGGACTCAGTTGCGTTTGAGGATCTTTTGTTTACCTGTTTGTCAAACGCAGCCTATTTCCTACATCGTACACAGAACTTGCTCACAGTGAAGGTATATTCCAATCAGGTAAATGTTGCGTGCAGTCATCTGTCTGTGCCAGCATTGATTATTGTATATTTAGACCGAGATGGTCATTGTGTAGTCAAATATTTGTCTTCAAACCATCACCCTAAATATATGAGTGGATTCCAAGGTTCAGATAGAACCCCCACCCTCTAATTATATGTGTGGCGGGGGAGTCTGTTCTCATTAGCAGGTGTCTTCTCCATGTGTCCTGTGGCAGCGACATCAGTGAACAGAGTGAACTGCTAAGACGGCTGCTATCACTGCCTTTGGCACATGCGATACTGCTCCAATAGGGAGTAGAGCTACATTTTGTCCAAATGCACTGGGACGGGAAACATTCAAGGATATGATTTGTATTCCTGAAGGCCGTCGGCTTAAAAGCAATTCGGGGATATTATCATATTTTCCTGAAGAGTGTGTTCAAAGAACATTTGACAGAACTTTTGGGGACTTGGTGAGTTGAATAAGGTTAAAAAAAGGTTGTTTTACTAGAGGATTCTGAAACCTTAATAACCAAATATCAAACTTTTAACACTCTGAGTAGCATCTTCACTTGCCATCAGATATCGATGGAAGATATTTGTCAAAATAAGCATTTGTTTACTGGCAATATCTGCTTGAGATGCAACAAACAACACGTAGGATAATTCACTCTGTAATCTGCACTCTGCCTCTGTGTACACTGCTAATATTTACCCTTAGCTGGTGCACACAATCAAACAATTAGCTAATTATAAAACAGACAAAACTCAAAGAGGCAGGGAAAAAGGCGAATGGGAGGGAGAGAATGAAACAGAGAGTTGTATTAGAGAGTGGGTGGCACATCGATTAGAGCACTGATGTAGCACAGGAGGTTGTGCTGATGACAGCAGTCTCGGGCCGCTGAGTGCTATAAGCTTGGTCACAGTGGCTGAACCAGAATAAGCTGCATATCATCTCACAGCGAGGCAGACAAAACCAATCTGGGAAAACCCTAAACACAGTGAGACAGAGAACAAAAGAGCCTGTCTGACTATGTGAACGAAAGGGCCTGTGGTGATGATAAAGAGCATAAGAAATTAGGTGTATCTTGGGATTCTTCGGGAGACGTGTTTGAGGAAAAAAACTTGACAGGTTCTCCCTGCTGTCGCATTGCCTTATGTTGGTGACATACCTACTTAGATGCTAAAAGCAAAGAGGATCACATGGGAGTGAGTGGATGAACTAGTGATGGTGAGGCACTGATTTGATGGTCCTTTGACTGGAATATGAATTATGACTGTGTACCAAATATCTCTGATCATCAAGCCTCATCTCTCTGAGATGGAAACACTACAAAAAAGACAGTGAGTACCATGTTTGACTTTACAAGTTGTGCATGCGCTGTTGCTAATGGTGTACAATAGTACATTATTTCTGTACCAGTTACCCATGATGAACAGGTAAGATAAATTTACCTGGTGGTGATATGTTAGATTCTTTCAGAATTAAAGTATTTAAAAGAGGCACTGATTTGGACTTTTTGATGGAATAACAGAGAGTACAAGACTAATATTATTCTTGCATGTATGCACGTTGAGGTGATCTGGGCTGGAATGTATAATGAAGGCAGGCTTTGTATCACCTGATGGTGAGGCCTACTAGTTGAGGTAGCTACTCAGTATGAGCTCCTCTGGGAAAACAGCAGGAGGCAAATCTAAGGAAAAATTGAACAGTCCTGCTTCGGTTGTCATGGCAATGCCATATCCCTGGGAATTGCAGAATGCGCGTCCTGACCCATGCGTCTTCCATCAGGGGAAAAGGTCAGCATTAGAAAGAGGCAGGCTGTTCTGAAGGTTAGCTTTATGCTTCTACATTAGAGCTCATGCATACATTCTGCTGTGCAATGCTTTCACATGTGAACTCGTACCCATGCACGGATATATGCAGCCACACGAGCACATAGTACACACAATATACACACAGTCGCTGTGTGAAAGCCAGGGTTTTTTTTTCCCCCAACGAGGTATATAATGATCATGTAGGAGCAATCATATCCCTGCAAGTGGGTAGATAGACGCGTCGCTGAAGTGATGAGAGCGTGGAGGCAGGATAAGACGATATCTCAGCAGTGATCAAATTCAGCCAAGGACTGGAATTTGTAGTTTTCACTGGGCTTCTAACCTGTCAAGTGCTGCATTTAACCATAGAAAACTCTTCTCAGAAGGTGAGAAATGATGTGAGCAAGTCTATGTGGGTGAAAGCATGAGACACAGACATAAGGTGGGAGAGATGAGACGTGCAGATGGATACAGAGGGGAGGAGAGTTGTCACAGGAGAGCAGGGGCGTAGCCATCATTTTAAAAGTGGGGGGGACAAATTGTTCAGAGGTCTATTGAGTGATTTATCATCCTCTCGCATTCAATTGCATCTCTCCTTAGAAGCTAAAGAACCACATAACCACAAACAGCACAGCACCAGGGAACCGATTTCAGTTCTTTGAAAATGATATACTATCAAAGTCAAAATCTAAAATCTAAAGCTGCCAAACTCTGGTTGAGTTGACATAGAATGACCCTGGGGCATCTACAGGGTGAGTAGCCAGATAATTAAGTGCCAAATGAAAACACTGAACACCAAAAGTTCTGTAAAACACCATTCCTGTTTAAAATTATCAGCACCAAAATTAAATGGAAGTGACAAGGTAACAGGGTAAAAAGCCACATAAATTAATTTAATGACAAGAAGTGACAAGTGAAAGTGACACAACAATAAACACATCAACATTAAGAAGCAGCTATTTTATCATTTATTCTATCAGCTATGACAGATGTGCAAAATTAATTAATCAAGAAAAATGGTATGACCTATGCCTGCTGCCTAATACAGTAGTCAAATAATATCTGCAAATAAATAAATAATAAAAAAATAAACAAAATGTATCTTTGAAATTACATATAAACTACATCTTTAAACATCCGTGTCAGTATTTGCCTTTTGAACTAAGGGAATCAAAGGCTGCAGTCTCTCCTGATTAACTATATTACAAAATAATATCATCAGTTCTCAATTTCTTTTAGACCCAAGCAGAAACAATAATAAGTGTGGGGGATATGTCCCCCATGTATCCTGCATCCGCTACGCCTATGCAGGAGAACCACAGCTTTCTAATTATCCTGATGGAAGGGTGTACATCATTTGAACCTCTATAGTACGAGCTATACAGCCCCATTTCTGAAGCGACCTGCTCATACAAGCCCAAGAGAGCAGAAAGAAGTAATTATTGAAATCCTTTACTATATGTAATGCTAATGAGCGCTAAACTGCTCCTACTGATGAAACATATATTTCCATTTAATACATTTCTGTTCTGCAGTTGAGGAAGTTTAGGAACTTTGCTGAAGGCAGGGATCATACAGCTTATAAGAGCAGAATTCAAGCATTTTTCAAGGCACCAAAAACTACATTTTCCAGACTCTGGAAGCTTTTATCATCACATCTAAATTACTGTTACTATAATAATAATAAATAAATAATAATAAATGCAATGGCGAAATAAAATTAAGTTGTAGAATTCTATCTATCTATCTATCTATCTATATCTATCTATCTATCTATCTATCTATCTATCTATCTATCTATCTATCTATCTATCTATCTATCTATCTATCTATCTATTTTTTTTTTTATTCAAGTCTGGGCTTTGTGAAACAGCTGCCTGGCCAAAACATCCCATCACACGCAGGCATGTCATAGCTAATCTGAGGGACAGTCAGACATCTGATCTCATATGTATCAGGCTATAGCATCATCTGATCTAATTCACATGTGTTTTCATTAAAGGGAATCAGGGAATGGGGCGAGAATATTGCGGTGCTCAGCTCCATCAGCAGTCATAGAGCTGTGCTCAGTTCAGTCATTTTGTGCCTGTAATAAATGTTTATTGAGCAGCTCTTTTGTCAAACATAGAAGATTGCTGGAATATTCAGCATCTTGTGTTTGTGTTAATATTTTGAGATATTGTGGGGGAGGGCAATGCATTTTTTTCTGTCAAGGGGAAGGTCGAAAGAAAATATTTGTAATGCCGGGGAGGGTCTTACTTTTTACAAAATCTAAAAAGATTCAACCTCCTCTCCCTTAGGTTTTCATGATGTAGAATTCCAAAATAAAAGGGGATTTCAAATGTCAAGATGAGAAGATGTGAATGACTGTGAATCCTCTTTTCATTCAGTGGATCACAGTTACGTCCTGCACGCAATTTTATTTTCAAAGAACAAATTTGCCACAGAATCTCTTACATTTTTCTCTCAATTACCTGACTAAGCCAAGCCAGGCAAGATGTGCAACACGCAACTTGTTTTCTTGATTTCAGAAACATATGTACACGTTACAACACGAAGACCGTATGTGCATATGAGCGGATTGTGTGTGTCAGTCACACACCTGCACAGGCACACACGCAATCAACACATGCACACTCACTTGCTCTCAGTGTCTTTGTTGTCGGTCCAGCAGCACATGTGGCTGTTATAGGAGCCATTTGTCTTTGGCACTTTGCTTTATTCCTCTCCTCCCCCACTGGAGAGCAGACAGGTTTTATAGCTCCCTGGTCCCAGGAGAACCCCAACAATGCATGCATGCACACACACACACACACACACACACACACACACACACACACACACACACACACACACACACACACATTCCCCTGTGCCATCTCTCTTTCATCCATATATACACACACACATACTTCTGCAGAGGTGCGAATTCCAGCACGCTGAAATAGAAGCAAAAGAGTTGGGGGGAACACAAATGGACAGAGCTTCGACATGTGTGCAACCATAATTTATGACTCCTGCATGTTTGCACATGACATAATTAGATTTAGCGTTGGATTTCCATTAAAATGCAGTGTATCAGTTCAAGATGAAACTCCAGTCCTCTAACACAGAACATGCTGTGTCTTTGCATAAATGTAATTAATCTCTTGTGACATCATCCTTGTATGTCCTTGTACACCTTCCTGAGGCTGGATTGAGTTAAAATCTGTGTGTGAAAGTGTGAACTTGTGAACACCTACCCTCCGCAGACAAGTATGTACATTAAAGACTTCTGCACATATCATTGCAAATAAACCAGTAAATCCTGAACACACACATAAACAATCATCCTCTTGTCCATTTTGGAAAAGTATTCCTTTCTCCTTGTCCTTGTAATCTATTCACAATCATCCAGCAGGATAAAGCTTAGTGAGAAAGTCTATTCAGAAATAAGCTAAGCTTTAGTCATCCATTCCTTCTCCTCCCATCTCTGTCAGCTACACAACACAGACAGATATAGCTCTGAAATAAGCTAAATGCTCCATTTTCACAGAAGACACAACAGACACCCTGTAGACAGAATTTCACAAGTGATGATTCACTAAACTGTGGCCGAGTGTTTGTATGTTTGCACCAAGCAATAACTCACTATGCAGAGCAAAGGGATTAGCATCACAGAGAACAGTGAAGCAGAACGGGGGAATATCCAAAAATAGTATCCTCCAGTTGCTTGATTGTTGCTCTGCACTTCATGTATAGACACATAAACAGCAACAGAGCTGCTTCTCATCAACAAGCTTCCCCAACTGCAGCATAATATAGCTCCTAGCTGGATTCAATTAAGCTTTGTCCCCTCAGTGATTCCAATCTGTTTCATCCCCTTCTCAAAAAAATCTTTTCATGTCTGTCTCTATCTCTTCCTCCTCTCCCTCCCTCCAGCCCCTCTTGTACCTTAATAATACAGAGTTAATGAGGGCAGGGCCAAGTGATCAATCCCATTTTCATCGTTATAGACGGCACATCAGCAGACTACATTTGCCCAAATAATCCTTCTCTCCTCCTCTGCTTTCTCTCTCTCCCACTCCACTCCCACATACACACAATTTTTGCTCCCCAAGGGGAGTCATTCTGGATCGCAGGGGGACCTGTAACAGGATTTCTGCAGGATCTTGGGTCAGAGTGGGTGGTCATGCCTAACTGAATAGAAGAATGAGAAAATCAGATCATCTGCAATAAATGCTGATTTATTTCCTTATTGCGCGCAGGCAGTTGGTGTGCGCTACCTGCAATGAAATCACCAGAAAATCACAAAATGCCAATAATAGGATTTATTAGCCGAAGCGAAATGAAAAATGGAGGCACATGTTCGCACGCCCGTCCACCAACACATGTTCACACACAAGGTTTGTCTCGTTAGCTGACGAGACAGCAAACTGTGCCAAAAAAGAATACGAAAAAAAAAATAAAAGTGTCACATCCAGAAATAAATGTGAGCTTAAGCATGCCCATGTGCAAAGTTGCACATATAAGTAACATGGGTACCACCTACACACACAACTACACACATCCAGACTATCACTGCAGCAGGAGCACAGACAAAGAGACAGCTTCTCACTGGTAGAAGATGTGGCTTATAAAATACAGGTCTGTCACGCAAAAACACACTTACTGATGAAATTTTCCATCTCCTTAACCGTTATTTTTGCAGTGTTGCTTATGGTGAGTACTGGGAATGAATCTCCTCTAAATCAGACATGGTGCTGCTCCACTGTCTAGATTTGCTGTGCTGTGCAGCCTGTAAGGATGGATTGTGGTTGAGATGGATAAAGGGAGGACAAATGTGCAGGAAATGAAAAAAGAAATGACAACGGGAATTAGATGGATTGGGAACAAAAAACAAAGAGGAACTGATATGGAGATTAGCGTGATTAGAAATGAACGGACTGCTCCAGACTGGAGGGGAGAATTAGGAGGAGGAGGAAGACGCGAGACTTGTGTTTATTGTTTGAGCCCCGCAGTTAAAACATAGATAGATCCAGACAGGGGTGGCATGGTGGAGAGGAAAAAAGGGGCGTCTGTCCACGCTGGTTGCTGGTTGCACCGCATTGTTATTAGCAAAGCCCCTCCACCCACTACCCTCACTTCTGTCGCAGAGAAAAATGTTAACTCTTGCATGGCTGGTGGGCAAAACTGTACGAGGGGACAAAGAGGAGAGGAGAGGTGAGGATAGGAGCTCACTTCAAATGCAAAGCAGTTGCAGACAAAGAATTCAATGATGGTGGAATTCTCTGTGGGACCGTAAGGAAGTTGGCACACGCTCACACAAACACACACAGTCAGACATAAAGCTGGCAAAGGTGAAACAGCCCAGACAAAGAAAAGCTGAGTGCAACTCAGACAGGCTGAGTCACTTCTGTATATTTTAGGAAAATATGATAATACAAATAAATGATGCTGCTGCAGAGAGTGAGGAGGGGGGGGCGATGGGAATGTGGGGGATTCTAGTTAGTATTGTAATGTGTAAGTGTTGGTGTGCATGTGTAATGTGCAAGTGGCAAACCCTGGGGATGTGGGGGAGGGACGACCGGCAAAGGATCAGTGAGAGGTGAGCAAAGAATAGAGCGAGCTGAGGATTTTGGGTGGTGGTGATGTGCAGAAACAAAAAAAAAAAAAAAGAAAAAAAAAAATGGTTTATGGTTTGAGCTGGTTCTGTGTGTGTGTGTGTGTGTGTGTGTGTGTGTGTGTGTGTGTGTGTGTGTGTGTGTGTGTGTGTGTGTGTGTGTGTGTGTGCAACACAAATACTGTTTTCATAGATTGGACAAAGGGAGGTGATGGGGCAAGAAGTCTTTTGGGATATCAAAGAGGAGTGCTGTTCAGTTTGAGGATTCACATATGCTGCTGTGCTGCTGCTATTCCGGCAGATTAGTGTATTTTTGGGAACGTGGACAAGACTCAAAAAGACCGTGTGGAGACGTATCATAAAAAATGAATTGTGTGGACTTCACGAATGTCTCTGTGGCTTTTTACTGCCAAGTTAAGTACAGCTCTTACGGCTCTGTCCTCATAATAACACTGTTGACTTCAGTTCATTCACGGAGTAGCATTCATTTGCTTAATAACTACTGTAGCTTGCTGACTAATATAATTAAAATGACTGAGAACACAAACATACATTAGAAAACTGGAAACTCTGCAGCTCTTCCCGTACTTTATTTTCAGCAGATTGATGCACACACTTACGCACAAGGGAAAGGTCTTTCATGTTGACTCCCCACAGGACAGGCGAGTGTGCGTGTGTGTGTGTGTACGCACATGTGTGTCGTTTGTGGAGGCGTGCCTCTCTGTTCACCCTCTGATGTCCTGCCTGTGACTGCAGGGGAGGAGCTACAACAAGCTCATTGCCACCTTCCAGACAAAAGACTGTGAATTTGAGAACGCGTGTGTTGACACTTCATTAACACTGTGTTCACACACACACACATGCACTCACATCCTGAGCAAAGAGAAGCCTCCAAATTATTTAATTTTCAGTGATAACAACACAGGTTAGTAAAATAACTGCAGCTTGTCATTCTCTCTTGTCTCTGAACACACACGCACACACACAGACGCACACTGAACTACTTTTAACACTGCGGTATTAATTAGTACAATGTTTTTGTCCAAATAAAAAGAAGCAATACACATTTAAAGAAGAAAAAAACCTTGGAAACACACATATTCCACATGATACTGAGGGACATACTGACATACTTTTCCTCCCCTCTCTCCCTCACTTCACTTATCATCTCTATTTTCTGCCTCTCTCTTCCTTCTTCTCCTTCCTTCTGTCCTATAAAATGACCTTGAAGGTCGTGCCGGTGCGCTACACTCATGGGCTTTGTGACAAACTGTTGTACCTGCAGAAACACACACACACACATATACATGAGCAACTGAGCCTAAGCACTGACACACACACACCCACTGACTGCAAGTGGTTTTCCTGGCAGAGATCTGCTGAATTGATCGCTGTTCAGACACCACAGAGGTCAGATGTAATGAATCAATCACACATGCATCAGCATCTGGAACAGCAGCTACAGCAGCTACAGCAGACAACGTGCAGTCACAAGGCCACGGGCTCTGCTGGCCTGCTTTGATGCAGTGTCAACCTCCACATTAACATGGCCCAGGAGGGATTGGCAAGATTTAGCAAAATGGACTGGAAGATCCATAGATGTGGGAAGTCTCTGATATTGAGATCGATAATAGCAGCAGACAATCCCAATAAACACAAAGCCCACACTTACTTAGTGGACAACATCTCAGTGTAGAATCTACTGACCACATGTTTGGGCAGCGCAGCCAGATACCAAACAACATCAACCTCCACACAGTTGCAAAGCTGAAAATATTAGAAAGACTAATTTAGTCATGTAAACACAACATACACCCTAGCAAAGGTAGGAAAACTACCCCCACAGTCTCAAGGACAGCCTGATCATCAGACACCGATCAATCAGGACAAGAGGCAGCTGAGTGTGAAAGACATGACCTCAATCTGCTCACCTTTACTTGATCCATCATTCCCTGTCTTTCCTCTCCTCCCTTTCCTCTAAGAGGCCTACAGGTGAGGCTAATTGTTGCTAAAAGTAGCTAAAGCACATAGAAATACTGCGCATCTGATTAAGGCTCCTCAGAGCTAGAAGATGTTGAGACATGATGTCTTTATGTGCGCAGCTGCAGGAGCAAGGCAGTCTCATTCATGCCTTTGTCGGCAAATGAAGGTGAAGAGAGGAACCAGACAGAATTAGACTGGTAAAAGTATTTGTACATAGGAAACCACTACCTGTGGTAAATCACAGAAGTGATTTCCTTGAGGGTTTGATCAGTCTCTGAACAAAGCATATTTTTATTAAATTATTTATTTCAACTTCACACACTGCTCCATCTTCAAAAACCACTTCCAACAGCTGAGTCAGCATAAGAGCACCAAAACACAATTATGAAAGATCTTTTCTGGCATTTATTTAAAGGGAAAAACAGTTAGAGATATGAATCTTTTTTTTTTTTTTTATCCATTTTTATTTCTATTGCTAATAATTACAGTGCAAACGCCGGCATTCACACAAATCTGACTGGGCGAGAAAAAAAACAACTTCCTTCAAAGTGTGTTGTTGTCACCTCTCAGTACAGTGGATCATAGCTGCAGTCAGGTCTAAAGCCTGAATAATCTATGTCTGATCATTAGCATCACCCACAGAGACTTGACCTGCTCCATCCATCACACCAACCTCCTCTTCCCTGTCTGACCTCACTGTCTCTCCAACCCCGCTATTCTCCGCCTCAGCCCACTGATCTTCTTACAGTCTGCGGGTCAACTTCCATGTTAGTCTTTATTTTTCCTTCTATTTTTATTTATTTTATTTTTTCACAAACAGGTTGGAATTTCTCAGATCCCCTCACAAACTAGCCTAATCGGAGCTGCCAAAATAAAAGGATCAGATCCGTATTGAGCTATGAGCGAACCGAATCAGCACCAAGACCCAAATCCTATCGGCAAAAATACGTGCGACACTTCCTCAAGAAACCGACGCTGGCCAAGAAGCATCGCTGCAAACACCCTCGCTGGCTGTTCTCAGTTGTGCGACTTACCTCCAGGCTCCTCTGCTGTTGACTCGTTTAAGAATGTCGGTCAAATGCAGGAGTGCAAAACGAAACACAAGCACGTCTTTCCACTCTCTCTCTCTCTCTCTCTCTCTCTCTCTATGTGTGTGTGTGACTGCAGAAAGCAGTGCAAGGCGAGAGAGAGAGAGAGAGATGCTGCGGACAGTAGGAGGAGGAGGAGGAGGAGGAGCGGTGCTGATGCTGCAGCCGACACCTGGCAGAGCATCCTTCTGCTCAGGCGCCCCGGCTTTTATCTCCAACTCATGTGCGCTCTCTGCTGGATCGTGTGAGAAGTAGCCTAAGGATGAAAAGTGCCAACGCCGTATGTCAAGAAGAGGGTTTCTCCTAGAACAGCCACCGGAAGAAGGAGTCTGGGTTTTGAGAAGCTCGTTTTATTTACAGGACCGATGCGTGAAACTAAAAAAAAAAAAAAAAAAAAAAAAGAAACGGTGAACAAGTAGACAAGCAAAAACAATTCAGACATTCTTGACTCATAGGAGTAAAGTTACTATGTGTGGGAGTTTTGTGGATTGTGTGAAAATCCATGATTTATTGTCAGCCTCATTCAGTATTCCTGGGTCGGTCCCGATTATACCAACAGGTGGCGCCAAAGTAAAGAAATTCAAATCCCACACACAGTTACTTTTACAGTGAAATATTACAAAAAGAAAAAAAGGCTCTTTCTTTTTTAGAAACAGTCACATATCAGACAGTTGTTGAGCACTTTGACAGAGACCTGGAAGCTTCCGCATTGTCATCCATTGATACACTGACAGCTGTGTAAACGGATACGGATGAAAAGCTCTAACTCTCATGCTCACCACAATGCACATTTGGTTGACAGCCATGTTGACAGCATGACAATGTGTGAGTGGTAATTTCAAAAAGTTCTGTGCGTAAATGCAGCAAGAAGAAAATAACGCTCCTCTTCAGTGAGGCTGAGGAGAATCACAGAGACGGATAACAAAATGAGAAACCTGTGACGATGAGTGGCAGACTCAAACAGACACTGCTTTTGTGCTTGTTCAGCATTTACACGTAGTTATACACACACACTGAAAGCAAATGACCAAAAAAAAGTCTGAGAACGTCATGTAATCACAGCAAAATGACATAAACGGCAAGCAGCTGTGCATCGACCCTACTGATGGATTTGAAACATCAAAAGGATAATTATGTGACACATGTAACGTAGATGGAAAGCTAAGGTCAGTGAGGTTTTAATGCAGCCTCAAAGGGGAAATAAAGGAGCTCCTTTAATCTATTTATATACTGTATGTGTATATACATGGTATTTATTTCAGAAGTAAACACAAGGTCTGAAGAAAAAATACTCTTGTTTTGTTATGTTATACGGTGCATGGCTATACTTCCTTGAAATAAAAGAAATTATGGAAAATGGGATAAATCATGTGCTTTTGATCTGTGAAACTGCAAATTTGTGAGTGTTATTAAAATGCATGGCTAAGGCATTAATGGATAAATCAAAGCAAAGGTGTCGACTTTACCAAAACTGAGGGTAAAGACAGGGCAACATAAAATAAGCCTTTTCTCCAATTTACAAATAATTTACTGCATTAATTATAAACAATATCTTATGTACACAATCTTAATTATACATGTTTCTATCTATAGACAGCAACTTTTTTTTTTGTGAAGGACTCCCAAAACCACACGAATGCACTTTAGGGTTGAAACTAATGGCAACGTGATAAAACATAACATGAACATGACATAATACTGAAGCCTGTTGACAGGTGAGGGGGTACTACTGCATAAAAAGTTGTATAGGCCCTTATGTAGTCTTAGAGTGAGCAGCACAAAATTTGAAAAATTGAAGAAGAATATTAGTGCTCTTAAGTTTATGAAAAAAGAAAAAATGTAAAAGCACAAAAAAAGGATGGAAATAAATGTATGTGTGGCAAATTCTTTGTAGGCTTTTTTTTCTTAATTGTAAATATTAAATTCCCTGGAAATGACCACGTTTTAGGAAGAGGGTAATAAAAAGACATTAATAAACATGAGAAAAGGCATAAAATAGAGAACAAATAGTTAATCCAAATTGAACATTTTAAGAAAAAAAAAAAAAAAGTCGGTCTGAATTACTTTTTGAAAAGAGAAACTAAATGTTACAAGCTACAGACGCAAAAAGCCACAGCAACCAGCGCTGTGAAAATCCACTATCATCTAATGTTACGTGACATTAACTGACATTCAGCCACTGCCAATACCATCACCTGATGATCAACATGGATTAAGATTCACATATCAGATTTCATATATATTTACCAAAGGTATAAAATATCCCAAAATAGAGTATTTAAACAATGGCTATTATTAATGTGAGGAGGATATAAAATCAGGTTATCAGTCAAGAAAATTACAAATGATCCTTGTGCGCTTTAGACCAAATCACCTCCTCTGAATCTCTGTATCAGGGGATGGAGTTGTCCAACAGGGTATGCTGTTCAATATTTTGTTGCAGCAGTTTCTGTATCATAATTTGCAGTCAGATCCAAAGCTTGTCATTGGTCATGGCTGCTCCTTGCTAAGAGGTGCATGTGAATAACACTATAGTGTATAACAGTTGGATGCCAGGCTTTCCCCCGTGTAAGAAAAACACTGGTGCCTCAGTTGCTACCAATGCAATCCTTTGGAGTTTGGAGTCAGTGGAGACTGTTTGCTACGGCTCCCTGCTGGTCCACAAAGGGAGGTGCAGCCATTGGCCCAACCACCCTTTTCTGCTAGTGAACAGGGGTAATTATATTATTGACAAGCCAAGTGTGTATTGTGCAAGCTCTCATTTGTCAGGGAGAATGGTTGCAGCAGCATGTCAACACCAGTTACATAAGAGTTGGCAGAGCTAACAGAATGTAGCTCTATGGGTACCAAACTGCATTTAAAACCACTTTAACAGTGTGTCACCTGATTTACAGAATTATGTGGATATATACAGTAGTTATAATGTTTTAAAGGTGCAGTGTGTAGAGCTTAGGGGGATCTATTGACAAAGATGTGATATAATATTCATCGTCAGGTTTACATTAATGTCTAATCAACTGAAAATAAGACTTGTTGTATTTTTGTTATCAGAGAATCAGTTCTTTATATCGACAGAGGGGTCGAGCCCCCAGTTCACCATGCTGACAATGTTTCCACATCAGGCCAGAACAAACCATTGTTTGGTTTGTTTGGCTCTAGACAGGGCCTTTCATGTGTTTCACATTTTTCGCAGCCTCTGTAAGGAAGGGGTTCAGCTGGTTGCAATCTGCAACCTCACCACTAGATGCCACTAAACCCTACACTCTGGACCTGTAACAGAAAGACTTCTGTTGATCCTTTTGACACCCAGATGAAAGCTGTGCACATAGCCCTACTGCCAGCAATGTAACCCAGACACTCTCCAAAGAAGTAACTGCAACCCATCCTGAAGAGAAACCAATATCATGGTGTTCCACTATCTCTGAACCTCCCTGAAACACAGACATGTTTTGTGTCTCCAACATGAGCCCTCCCCCCTCAGACAGCCAAGCAGTGATGAGCAGTTGAAGCTCAAGGCCAAGCAAAAGGGGGTAACAAGCTTATTACAAAATGAAATAATGAACATGTCAATTATGGCCTCAGAAATCTTGTTGTTCTACCCAGTAGTTAAGGGGGAACATCAGAAGTAAATCATTACTTTCCCCAAAAGGGAGTAATACCAGTGACGGATTGGGAGTTGTCCGATCAAAAATACACAGACAGACTGGCGTCGGGGTGGGTTGAGATGTACACAGCATGTTCTAATGCTTCCTACAAATCTCCATCGTCCTCTTCCTTGGCATTGATCGCATAGTGCAGGAAAGCCTCCTTTTCTGGAGGCATGGTCTCCAATTCCTGATCGTGCTTGAAGCCGTTCATCTCTGTGTCTGGAGATGAGCGGGCCAAAGATGCCTCAGCGCTGTGATGAATGCCATAGGTGAAGTAGATCACCAAACCTGAGAAAGCCAAGCAAGACACATCGGTGTAATACACTCGCTAAACTTAAATTAAACATTATGCAATTACGCAATAAGTCTGAGAGAATCTGCAGTGAAGTGTATCAGTAGAAAAATTAACTATCCTTTAGTCCAGCTGTTCTCAAACTACTGGGGCAGGCTCCTCTGTGGGGGCGTGGAGGAGCAGGGGACAAATATGGCGTGAAACCAAGTAGAATGATTTATGTTGGGAAAATAAAAAAACTGACGCTATCGTGCTGACCTTCATTTCACTAACATTCCTCTTGGATCCGTTCAGATTAGTTGCTTCCTCTACCATCACTAATGACTGATAAAATTTGTGGGGTGAACTTTATTTCTCATGCCAGAAAAAGTCTGAGAACTGCTGTTTTAGCCAGAGACACTCAAGTGACGGTGTCAAGTCAAAAACTGTGTTCCTTTAGGGGATCATTGCAATTTCGGTAACTAGGTTTCTTTTGATGGTAATGGCAGCTACCTACCTATAACCATCCAGACAGAGAATCGTATCCATGTGCCTCTGTCCAGCTGCATCATCAGATAAACATTGACAAACATGCTGATCACTGGAATGAAGGGGAGCAGTGGAACCTAAAGAGTCAAATATCATAGAAAGAAAACTTGTGTTAAGACACAGCAATCACTGAGCGTAAGGGCCAGAGGTGGTGTTGAAACACATCCCAGAGCAACTGCTTTTAATCTATACTATTCTACATAGAGTGAGCGTCTGGAATCACACCTTGAAGGAAAGTTTTGTCTTGCTCTCAGGCTGTCTCCAGATGACAAAAGTGAGGAGGAGACACACCATGAAGATGACACTGAGGGCTATGACGTTCCACACAGCGGTGCCTCCCTGCACTGCCAGTATACTGAACACCAAGATCAACGTTCCTGCAGGAGCACATAATGTTTTTACATTATTTCATGTGGAACTCTGCATGTGGAAATCACAAACACATCACACTCACAATCTATATTTATTGCATGCTCTTGTATTGAAGTAGGCCTGGTAGGATCACCTACCAATGGCAGAGGCACAGATGTTGACCGTGAAACCTGACAGAGTGGATGGCTCAGGGTTGTCTGGGAATAGTAGGGTCTTAAAGCTGAACCTCTCCTCAATACCGGGCAGGATGCCCATACTGGGGGCACTGATGCCGTCGCTCAGTTCTGCGTCTTCCTGGGTATTCGCCATCTGATACACTGGGCTGGGCTGCTCGGGCTGGTACCTGGCACAATTCAACACATGCACTGAGCTGTTTTACCGATGGAACTTTACTAAGTCAGTCAAAATCTGTCTGGTAGAATAAAATTTATAGAGTATGAAACTTCTTTCAACATGAATGCCGAGCTAAGGTTCACTGCTTGCTAAAAAGAGATAAAAACATGTGTGGCAGCAGGAAGGTGGTGCTCGAACTGTAAAGTGTTTCAGCCTCAAGCTGCATCACCATGGAAATTACTCTGCTTCTAAAGCTGCTTGCCAGTGTGATTTCCAACTTGCATTCATGCATGAAGTTTCAGCAACTCTTAAAAAGGTGTGGACGTGGGTGTCCCTTGTTAAACTCTATATACCTTACCTGAGCACCAGCACACAGGCAGCCACCAGTGAGTAGGCCAGCAGCGTCCCTATTGACATCAGGTCCACCAGGTCCTTCAGGTCGAACAGGAATGCCATGATAGCTTCGAAGAGCAAGGGAGAGTTGGATGCTGTTAGCATTTAGCTCAGGGAAGCACTGTGTTGTACAGCCTCACAGAGCTGTTAGCCTGGCTGTAGACTTTATGTGTTAAGGTCACAAACATGTTTGTCATAGGCGTGAAACAAATCAAAAGCTCACAGCAAGCGTATTAGTAACTACCTCTGATACGACACAACCCAAGTACAAATTAGTTACAAATGATTTTGAAAAACATGTTTAAATGATCACAAATCATGATTAAGTCAGGCTTTCTCTGTTACAATTTATGCCCCAATTAGCGTTCAATAAAGAGGTCAAAGCTGATCATGCAGGTTATACTTCTTTTTTTCTTGATTTTGATTTTCTTTCATTCAGCTCTCACATCATCTCATACACTCTTCCTCCTCATACTATGGCCACCCCTCTTAACCACCCTTTTCCTTCCCTCTCCTCTAAAGCAGGCCTCTATTTTCCTTTCCCCTCTTTTTTTTCACATTCCCTATTCATCTTACCGGACATAACTCCAGCACTTATAGTGGATGTAATGGGAGATTTCCTCTCGCTGACACGGGCCAGGAAGGAGAAGAGTAGCCCGTCCCGAGCCATGGCAAAGATGATACGCGGTAGGGGAAACATGGAACCCAACAGACTGGGAGAGGGGGGAGGGGGGTGACAGTTGTAGGTAAAGAGTAGAGGAAAAAGAGGAAATGAAGAATTGAAAGAGGTCGGCAGGTCAGAAAGGCAAAGAATTAGCAAAAGGAAGCAAACATGGTTGGCAAGATAGGAGTTGTGGATCTGGGGCAGGAGAACGTGTAACCGGACACAAGACTGGCTGCACTGTAGAGCAGCAGGGGCATGATGTTAAATCAAAGATATTCTGATGCCAGCATGCAAAGTTTCTTCCCCTTAGAAAGCAAATATGGTGCTGCACATGCAGTTACTCTCTGCTACAATGTAAAAATCTCAGTTTTTATACCAAAATTTTATTCAGTGTTTAAATTCCTTCAAACACTACTAAGATGCAGGTAGGCAATTTCCTTTAAGTCTCATAAAGTTGATGAAAAAAAATCAAGTCTAGCCACTGATCAATGTTAGAGGTATGCCACCTACACAGAGACCTGGCCATGTAAGACAGGATTAGAGACAGTTAGTGATGCCTTTTCATGCTGGAGTGCTGATTTCTGGCATGTTTCCTCAAAACACAGTTCAAAATGAATTTACAACTGGCAGGCCAGAGCAGCCAAGCAGCATAAAAAGAAGCCTTCGTGACCATGAGTGCTTTTTTGAAACATGCGTGTTAGTGTCTCACCTGACCCTATGCCAGAGGTGAGGGTTGCAGTTAGTGGGGTTTTGGTGCGGGGGCTGATCCCGGCCATAAACTTGAAAAGCAGCCCATCGTCAGCCATAGCCCAGATCACACGGGGCATAGGGAACATAGCACCCAGCAGGCTACCGGGGGGGAAGACCAGGATATATAGTATCCACACTTACACCCACAAGAATGCCGTGAAACACACATGAACAGAGACACCAGCTCACATATACAAGCAGTATCATACAGTATACATACAGTACATTTAAATAAAGTGTGTATATACAATATCACCACATAAAAACTGGATACAAATTTAAAATGGAGCTTGCGGTGGCCTTGGTGACACCAGTTGGCATTACATAATCACTTACATAGACTGATGGTGCAATATACTCTTAGCCATGCTCTTATTTTTAGTTAAGGGATCAAATGCCTTCCGAAGTTAAATATACACACAGAAATGTCTACATGTGTGAGTCTGCATGTTTAGCTGAGACAGAAAACTACAGTACATGAGCATGCATTTATAACGGACAGCAGACTAACGCAGGTGTGCAGAACTGCTTACCTGGTAGACAGAGCACAAAGAGAGCCTACAGCTACAGCATATTTGGCCCCTCCCCAGCCAACATATCTAAAGGCTACAGGCAGAGGGCTTTTGTTGTCCAGCAGGTAGTATGGCATCATGAGGGTGAGGGCAGCCGAAACACCAAAGTACGCTACAAAGCAGATGAGCAGCGAGGACACGATGCCAATAGGGATGGCTCTCTGGGGATTCTTCACCTCTTCACCTAGGGTGTAAACGGTGAGGGGGCACAGTTAAAGGGACAAAAAGTACAACACAACGCCCATTGCAGTGCCACAAATACCAACTATTGAATGGAAGACAATGCAAAAATGCATTTCATCTGTCAGACAAAACAATTTACTGCAATAAACTGCTGTATTAAGTAAGAAAAGCATACTTTCATCAAGTCAAGAGTGGATTCTGCTCTTGAATGTACTCTTAAATTAACTTATCAGAGAGTAGACATTCAGCGCTGAGTGCAGTAACACCACTTAAAGACATACAGTACACACATTCTATTGGACAGGAGCCAGATAAGCTGGGTTACCATCATACTGTACATTTTCTTCAGTGTCACAGATCAGAAAAACTGCTTCAGTTACACTGAGAACTACTTTCTAATAATACCATTTTATTTAAAGTAACTGAGTTGTACACTAAGTTGTCAACTGAGCCTGTAAATAGTTTGAATGGAACAGGGCATTCAGATTTTGAGGCTATCATTTCATCAAGTCATTTGTGCAACTGTTAATACATCAGCCTAACAGCCCCATTAACTGCTCTACCACTGTGTGTTGGTCACTAACAATTCACAAATTAAGGCAAGATCTGGGCAGATTCTGAAATGTATACGATATTCAATCTTTTATGGTTGTACTGGCAGAATTCCACAACATGGAAAACTGGGCACACAGATGTATTTAAGAAACATTTTTGCAGGGTGTTTTGCAACAAACTCAACAAGGAGCTTATTTTCCCTGTGCACCCACAAGACCGAAACACCCAACTATTCAGCTGCAAGCGATTATGCAACAGAGCTCCTCAGGCAAACACTCCCGTCTTGTTCTGCCGTGAAATCACATCGCGATGATGGAGTGTGTCCAACGCTGCCCAGATTTTTTCTTCTACACTACTATTCATGGCAGGTGACGGCTACTGATTGGCCCAGACTACTGAAAGGTCAGGGATCATGAGCAGTGCTAACAGTTGTGTGGATGTATGTGTGCCTATTTCTGCGCATGTGTGTGTTCGTGTGTGTAAAGGGGGATGGGATAATGTCTTCATGCCAATTTAACTCTAGCTAGCCGGAATACATGCACACATACGAACAGATGATAAAATGGCTTTAGCAGGAGCAGGCTGACTAGAAGAAACGCTCACTTTAATGATAATAACTTTTGAATGAATTAAACAGAACTACATGAAGACACATACCCATTCAAAGGTGTTGATCTTTACAAACTTCTCCCCAGACCTTGTACCATGATTTACACCCCTAACCTATACCATAGTGCTTGGCGTTCCACTTGCCCTTTATGTAACACTCCTGGACATTTAGACAGGCTTGAGATTGAAATGGTCCCAACTCCAGATTCAGTTTTACCAGCCCCTCAGCCCCACCCCCACCCCAAAACTGAAACATACCCATGATGCAGTGGAAGAGATATGAGAAGCAGAACAAGAGGGGAACATGGCCAGCAGAGTGACTGTATTGTGGTTCATCCAGGACCGACCTGTGGTGGCGATGCAGTCGAATCCAACAAAGGCATAGAAGCAGGTCGCCGCTCCCGACAGGACACCGGTGAAACCGAATGGCATGAAGCCACCCACTCCTAAACTCTCTTTGTCTGGCAGGATGTCTGTCAGACTGAACAGCCAAGGAAGGATTCATTAAAATCAGCAAAACATAGCCTGTACTGGATGAATTTGTTGTTTAAAAGGGTCACTTCATCCAAATAAACAAAAAACTATTTCTTACTTGAGGCTGGAGTTACTAGTGTAATTGGCGTGTAGGATCTCTTCGGGGTCTAGTTGCCAGTTCTTCAAAGTACCTTTGACCAGACCAGAGACCACCATGAACAACAAGACGAGGATGTTGATGCAGGTAAAAACCTTGTTCACCATTGCTGACTCCTTGACCCCAAATGCCAGCAGACCTTCGAAATGGAGAAGACACAGAAGAGAAAGTTACAAATTAAAAACCAGACCGGGGTATTTTTCTGCTGAAATTTATCAACTGAATATGTGCCAACGCGAGAGAGAAGGACAGAAAGAAGGAAAGAAAGAAAGAAAGAAGTTTTCCTACCTGTGAGGGTGATTATGATGAGGACAGCAAACATGTCAGGGTACTCTGCTAATACACCTGGTGCTTTCATGGCCATGTACTCTCTGCAGAACTGCTCTATGCGCTTCCCTATCAACTCGTCGAAGGTGGCGCTCCATGCACGGGCCACACTGGAGGTGCCTGAGATGGAGAAAGACCAGCTAAGCTAGACAAGCTCACAACAAAAAGTGAAACAACATAGTAGTTGAGAATGTTTACCAATGATGTAAGCGAGGATGAGGTTCCATCCAGTGATGAAGGCCCAGAGTTCCCCTACAGTCACATAGGAGTAAAGATAAGCTGAGCCTGTCTTGGGAACACGGGCTCCAAACTCAGCATAGCACAGACCTGCTAACACTGAGGCTAAGGCTGCTATCAGGAAAGATAGCACAATAGCAGGACCTATGGGGGACAATAGAAATCATGATTAGAGGCTTTAAGATTTGACTCACAGGATGTCTTTTAATCATTTACAGTCATGCTAACTTGCCTGAATTCTCTCGTGCAACAGCACCCGCTAGCACGTAGACACCAGCGCCCAGCGTGCTGCCCACGCCCAGGGCTACCAGGTCAAAAGTGTTCAGGCATCGGGACAGACGGGAGTCCTCTGTGTTACAGTCCACCACCTTCACCCTCAGCAACTGCTTCCCGAAACCCAGAAGCTTCTCCAGCGCCATGGATCACAGTCTGGTCTCAGAGAAGGGAGGGGAGGGGTAGAGGGTTGACCGGGATTCAGAGGTCACACGGGAAAGGGGAAGAGGTCACACGCACCCTAATGAGAGGTGAAGAAGAGAAACGATGAGGAAAAGTGATTCATAGTTGTTAACATTTATTATTGACTCTAGTGCTTTCTCAACTACAGTGATGCAATTTGAACTTTTCATTAACATCTCATTAAGTGTCATTAGACCAGTTTAACGACAGTACCATACAGTACCAAGGTCATTTACAGCATTTCCTGATGGACAGGTTGCTTTTCTGTGTCTAAAGTAACTGCTGCTAACTGCTGTTTGCTAGTTAGCTCAGTTAGCCATGCAGCTAGCTGTCCCATAAGCACATTTTTAGTGTGTACTGTCTTGATTAATGGCAAGTTGTCATGACAAAGACATCTGAAAAATTGTCAACTTTGCAATAAAAATGACCAAATGACACATTCATAAAGACGTCTTCATGTTCATGACAGGTGTCATGTCATGGTTATGGCAGTGTCATGTCAGTCTTATTCACACCCCTTCAAATGAATTCATACTGACATGTTCATGAGACAATTAGCTACTATTCTCTAAATATAAAGCTGTGGGTAATCACATAACAAGAGCTCACCACTGAACAACCAATTCAATATCATTTTGAAAACAAATATACATCAAAAGTAGCCTGTGTGCTGCTCGATCCACGACATCAAGACACACTAGTAGCGCAGTGGTACACATTGGGTTAAGGGGGTTCACTTGTGCTTAACAGACTTGTTCTAAGCAGAACACTGTTTCCTAGGGAGTTATATAACGCAACCCAAATCCACAATGTGTGACCACTAGCCAAAAAAACCAGGGGCCTATAGGGATAATCCATCTCATTGCCGGATACGTTGCCGACATATGTTACATAACACGACGCAACTCACAAGAGAGGAGGCAGGGCTCTTGAACAGACTGTTCAACACAGAAAGAATTACAACTCATGACACAGAAACACTTTCTTGAAACACACTCTGGAGGCTCATCACAGTGTTACCTACCAAGAGTGCTTTGCTATTATTTCTCTCTGCTTAGGGTCATACAGGACAAACAAGGACAATTCACCATTATTCTCCGAGCTCATAGTAAAAGGAAAGCAAAGCAGAAAGCACATAAAATACCTGAAGGGCCAAAATAATAGAATCTGAACTGTGACAGCCAATATTACATTTTCCTTGATTAATTAAAAATAATTAAAAAACGTAACGCTGAAATTAAACTGATAATGCACTTCCATACAGCTGGGGGGCTCGCACAAGAGAAGCAGCAGAGGCCAAAACATTGTGATTATCACGCTCCAGTATGGGCCACGCTCCTTAGATCCTCACTGCATCCTCCTTTGTTCAAACCCGACACCTTTCTCTTCAAACAAAAGCTAGAATAAACCGATTATGTTATCCGACTCTAGTTTTTGTTTTTTCTCAAACTTTGAAAAGCTCATCTAGAACCACAGAAGACATTATGAAACTTTCTATACAGTCCTCGTGATGAGCAAACTGGACTTCATGTGTAAAATCAGTGCAGTCACCCTTTATATTAAACACTCTCAGTGTTTGGCAGCATGCTACTTTCTGACTTTCCCACGCATTTACAGTAAGCAGACTCATATCAAAACAGGAGAGTGTGTTATCATAAAAAATACTTTAAAAGCAGAAAGGACGGAGTGAGTAGCCGCTGCAGTTTGAAACTATCTGTACCCTCTGGAGGATAAGCACAGCTGTAAGACTTCTTTCCTAAGTGGCTGCTGAGAAGATTCTCGGGGTCAGTAGTCTGTCCAACATCTCATGCACATTCCCCAGTGCTGAGCTCACATACTGAGAGGTAATACTTGATATTTGGGAGAAGAAAAAAAAATAAGGGGGGCAGTTGGGAGAATGGAAAACGGAAAAAAGGGGGGGGGGGGGGGTGTAAACAATGTTAGGCAGCAAAGTAAGTTAAGTTGTGCTGGTATGGCAGATATCTAGTGGTATGTCCCATCGAACAGAGACTGGGAATTGAGTTAGTTGCATGCAACAGCAAAACATCGTGACCCATTTCCAGATAATGGAATCTCTCCAAAACATGACACAAATCCAGAAAGGTCATGCGGACAGTGCAACAGTCATGTCACCTCATGGAAACTTCCACATAAGGGTTGGCTAAGGTGACAACCTTATAGCCTTTTCTAATCAAGAAAACATCCAGGCTCAGATACAACTTTCCAACCTGACCTACCAGACCACATATCAAAAAATACATTAGAGTAACTGTGGTTGAACTGGAGTCCAGTCTCTATCGACGTAAGGAAGAGACTTCAAAAATCTTCCCTCAAACACTTAAACACACTTTCCTATATTTTGAAGCTGGCTCAGTGCTGAGCCTGAAGTACTATCCCAATGAAACAGTTTGTTTTTTGTTGCCCCAAACTGTCCACCATGACCAAGCTGAAACTACAACACCAATCAGAAGTCATTAAATGCAGCCTCTCCCATTTGCAGCTGCTATCCAGTGCTGTAGAGGTCACTATTGTTTGCACATTGTCACTAATCATGAATGGTGTACCATGTCAGTGGTAAGGCTCTTTAGAAATGGTGTGGAAAGAATTACACAGGTGCAGGGTATCTTATTGTACCCCGCTGCGGTACTGCCTATCATTATGAAGCAGCCTTTTAATTAGGGCTGCAATGACTGGTCAACTAATAATTAATTGATGAGTAGTAGAATGCCAGAAAAAGGGCTTAGGGAGATTGCGATGGGTACTTTTCACTATTTCCTGATATTTTATAGAATATAGGAAAAAAAAGAAAACAATGAATGGAGAAAATAATCAACATATTAATAATGAAGATAATCCTTTGTCGCAGCCCAATTTTTGATACACATCTCACACAAAATTATACTTAAAAGTTGTTAGCACAGGGTACATGTCACATATTAAGTAAAGGTAACTGCATGTTGCAAGTGCAAACTCAGAGCAAATTAGGAGTAATTTAAGAATTTTCTGTTTCATTCATTATGCCTAAAAAAAAAAAAAATAGAAAACAGCTGTTAAACAAATAATCCATTAAATTACAGGACCAAACCAGCCTTTGCAAGACTGCTGAGCCCATGCCTATATGGGCATTCATTAATAAAAGCTTTGAGTGAAAATATTATTCAAATATCCCAGGGTAATGATAAAGTACTTACAGGAATGAACACACACATGCAGACACTAAACACAGAGCAAAGCAGCCTATATGAACCACATGACCCCTCCTGTGGTTCACATAGGCTGCTGGGTGCACAAGTTATGCAACTGCTGAGTCAAATCATCTGTCAATACAAGTCAATCAGATCAAATAATGACACCTTAAAGGGAACTAAATCTGACCATTCAAAACAAACTCAGGCGTCAGAAACAGGAAGCGAGATGAAACACACGCTGTTAATGCTACATACAATGTCAAAGCTGTAGATCAATGTCAAAATTGCATTATCCTGTTCCCTCGTGGCGGAAAGAGAAAATCCATGGAGTACTTACTTGAAACCACCTACAGATACACTTCACTTGTCGATCTGAGCGGAAGGTTTGACAGATAGAAGGATTAAAAGACGCATTTGTTAACTATTCTTCAAGCTGCGGGGCAGAGTGCAGAGTGTTTGACGGCCGCCGTTCTGAAATAGAATCTGGAGGAATCACATGGCTTGGCTATTCCAAGCAGCATGCACACACACGCATGGTCAAAATGCAGCGGTAGCTGGCTGACCGTGAAAACCTCAATAAATGTATTTTTACAGTAATAACTCTGCATGTCCACTTGTGCTCTCTCTTATATTATCATAGTTCTGCCTTTGCATGGATCCGAACAGTCACAGAAACCCATTTCTACACAATACATTGGTGTCACTAATGCATGCAAGCAGATATCTACATACCAAAAGTAAAAGTCCTCATTCTGCAGAAAAATGGTCCCAGTCAGTGTTTTACTATTATATCTAATGTTTCTGTATTAATATTACTGCTGCATTAAAGTGCATGTTGCTGCTGTAGTTGTTTAAGGCTGTGTTCATTTTAACTATTTGACATACTGTTAAAGCTGTCAGACAGATGTAGTGGAGTAAAAAGTACAATATTTGCCTCTGAGGTGCAGTGGAGTAGAATAGAAGTATATATTTGCCTAAAATGGGAATATTCAAATTAAGTACAGGTACCTTAACTTTGCACTTGACTAAATACACTTTGACTACATTCCACTGCTGCATGCAAGCAGATGCATTTACACGTGCGTGCTTTGTTTGAATACCACATGAATAAATACCAAAGGTTCAAAAGTGTTGGGATTAAAGACACAAAAACCTTGTGAAATTCAAAGTATGGTCCCTTCTTATCTTTGTGTACACACACAGACACGTACATGACCCGCTGCCAGCTTCAAAATGATCTGGCAGATGAGATGTGAGGAAAGTGGAGGCAGTGTCCATGAGTGGGAGGGAGTGGATGGACAGGAGAGGGGGTGTGAGCCTTCAGAACCAATGAAAGTAGACCGTGAATGTAACACTGACATTTAGGAAGACTGGGAGTCCTTTCCAATACTATTACAAAGTAACTCAATTTGTATGGCAGCAATTTAATGATGCATGTCCTAAAAACAGGGCCAACACCTGATTGCCAACGTCACGGAAAGCCATATCAGATGGATATGTGGGACAATGGTTTTTATTCCTGCCATAACAGCATTACCTTACACTGATTTAGAGATGCTCATCAGAGAGATTATCAGAATAATATGGCAACTGCTCACATGCATATACTCACTATGGACGCACAGCTATCTTAGTGGGACTGCTCCTGGAGGTGGGTTCACTGTGGAGAAAGAACGGCATGCAACAGTTGAGTGTGAACTATTTGTTGGCACAAGACCCCAAAGAACCATCTTTCAACATCACTGATATCACATTACTTGTTATTTTTGCAATATTGTCCTGGCGTGGTCTTAATTATGCTGCAAGCTGACACAGGTTTTATCTGTCAGTCTGCTCATGTAAACAAAATTTGTCCCACTGTGACGGTGGCTTGTCCCTCAGGGTCACCTTGAACATGTCATGCATGATGTTTTCGACAGTGTCAGTCGGTCTGTGGCAAAAATCATAGACTTCAGCACCTCCGTGGACAAAAAGGAGCAGCAAATATGGGTAATGCAGTGGGAGAAAACAATCAGTAAACGTGGAAGGTCATGTTTCCTAATTAAGGGGTATCCACAAAAGAAAAAGCTTTGCTCCAAAACATGTTTGAGCATTACCAGTAGAGCACGCTGTTAGTTTGCCATGTCTTGTTTTAGTAAAGTCACACCATTGGCTAATGTCGAGGTACAAAACAAAGTGCTCTTCATCTGTCTGAACAGACAACCATGCTGCTCCCTCACACGGACCTGAGAAATAATCAAATCCATCAGGAAACAAAACATTGACCCTTTACCTCTGTTCACCTACAGACAGCAATGTGGGGACCAGTTCTCTCTCAGAATCTCACGTTGTTTGTGTATTACTTCTACCCAAAATGGCAATAAGCCACTGACCCATGTTTTGTACACACTGCAATCTATTTACAGCAGCTGCACTTGCCTCCTTTGTGCACAATGCTTTGACAAGTCAAAGTCAAATACCACCAATTGCAGCATGTGTCATCTCAACTGTGAGTGTAAACAAAAGCTACAGGTTACGCTATTACTAAGCTAACAGGTAAGCCTGGAGGTGAGGCAAATAGGAAATGTGAAGTCCTGGGATGCTGAAGCCGTCTCATGGTACCTGGAAAGCTTCCACATGCTTCCAGTACAAACAGCCCTGCAGTCAGCAGCTTGCCCACGAGTGACCCACTTTAACACCAGCTAAAGTTAGACTGACTGCAACTGGTCTGTGGTCATCAAGATCTGAAAGGTCACTTGTTTCCATATCATTCTTCAAATATGGCTAAATTTGGAAGATGGTTAATTTAGCATTTTTTTGTCACCCTTTTTAAAAAAGACTCTGCTTTTACAGACTGCTGTTATGGAACTGTCACTGACAGGTCCACTGGATTTTAAGCTGTTTTAATTATTATTTTTTTTAAAAGTCAAACCCTGGTGAGCATTGCTGAGTCACACCTCCAGCCATCAAACTGGATCACTGTGTGGGCTCTATCACACTATGATCATCTACACAGCATGTTTCAGGAATTAATGAGGGATTTACCTGCAACACAGGTAAACACAAGTTTACTTTCTTATGGGTTAAGACAGTATATGGAAAAATGTACTTTTTGCTTAATTGGATGATTTTCTTCAATATATTTGCCGATTCTGCTTCTGTCACTCTGCTGTGAGCACTTCTTCCACCACTTCTGCTTAGACGCTTGCTCTGCATTTCCTCGTCTACTCTGTGTGGCCACTTGCTGCTTTCACTCCAGTCCAGACAAGAGCTTCCTTTCTCACATCATCATCATCAATATCAGGCCTCTGTGGGCCGGCTAAACTGCAGCTCCTGACACATTTCAGGCTTCACCGCTCTCATTCAATAATCATAGTAACACAGACAATGCACTTTAAGGAACCCGAATTGTAGAATCAGCCAAACATGACTGAAACTGTTGAGCAGCTACTGAGGTGCGCTTTGCATTAAAATGAAATTATGTAATTGAGCTGTGATGCTTCTTCCACGGGCATGCTACAGGAAGTCGCAGCACTTACAGAGAAGCAGTTAAAATGGGGTCTGAGCGACAGAAGCATGCGGTTTCCAGCGTGTGTGCTTTCCGCTCCCTGCGCTCACGCTGCCATTCAACTTTACGCACGGAAACGCGGTTCTCTACAGCGCTCTGGCTGGTGTGTGTGTCAGCTGAATATTATCTGGCCCGGGTACAATTACTAGAGAGTTAGTAATTACGCGTTATAATCTGCATGCATGTGGCTACGTCGCATAACGCATCGTTGTATGAGCAGTTCTTTACCTTGTTTACCCTGCAGGCGCGCATGAAGCAGTGATCCGGGACCTGATGAGTTTCCTTGAGGAATCTAAAAAAATGATGAACTGAACGTATGTCGATATACGGTGTTCAGCAAAGTTTTGCCCCTCTTTACAGGTGGTAAAGAGGAATTAAAGGTTTCGGGTTACTGTTAAGATGGAGGAGGGGATACAGAGACAAACACGCAGCCCCGCCCGCTCATTACCTAGTTGTGCAACAGCCAGTAGTGACCAACTGCTGCAAGAGGCAACTGGCTGAAGTCAACAAATTCATGAGTATTTCACATAAACAGGGTTCTCTGGACTGTTAATAATAAGAGAGGCAGTCAGCTTTTGGGGAATCGGCCACTCCACTGAGGCTCACTTTGTGGACAAAAACAAACTGGGCATCCAGGAAAATGTCCATGTGAGTGATGATTCTGCTTCAGTCTATAAGGGCGTCATTAAAAACTTGAGAAGCATTCATGGAACACTGGAAATGATATTGGATTGTCCCTTTTATGTTCAGAATATGTTGAATGATGCAAGAGCCCCATCTCATAAGCCAAAGTTTTCACATTAGTGCAACAAGACACAATCATCAAATGGATATTTTATTCTCAGGCAAATAAAATACTGAAACAAAAGTTGTACAAATCTAATTACAAAGCTCTCAGCTCTGGTAGGGTCATCAGGGCAGTCCATAGGTGACGGAGGAGTACTGCAGGATGAAGTGGGGATGAGACAACAACCAGACCAACTGTCCAACACAGCACAGGGAGACGAGTTGGTTGTCAGTCTTTGCCAGTGTGAAATTTCTACCTTTGAAAAGTTCTTTTGGCACATATGGAAAATCGTATGCAAGAGAAATACAGGTGGTAAAGCAGTTTTCACAGAGGTCCAAGATGAATGTGGTGTCAATTTAGAGATCAGATGTTTTACAAAGAGATGCCAGCAGTTCACTCTTAATAAATTAAGCATGTAAAATATTGCCAGCGTGTGGAATAATGGAGTGGTTATTTTGAGCTGACAATACAAGGCCTCATTTCAGCATCGGTCTGGTGTTGATAGGTGTACGAGCATACCTGTCTTTACACTATTCACAATATTTACAACAAGGTTTTTTCTACCTTCTTCTTTCAGTTAAGGTAGCAACAGTTGAGTTTTACGTACACACACCTTCTTCCATGAATCCAGCTCAGTGATCCACATGGCTTCAAGCGTGCTGAAAACAACAAATCACGAATGAAAAGTAGCTGCTGCCGTGTCCTCCTCTATGACTTTGTTTCCAAAAGTGTCTTGATGTCTTTAATGCCGTGCTCTGCTGCCATGGTGATGATGTGGTCCAGGGCATTCATGTGGCCCAACATCTTAACAACCTCTTTCACTTGGTCCCTGTTGGCAGATATGGATTATATTAGGAATGGACAAACCCCTCGGCATCACAACAAAACATTAAAGCAAGTGAATCATCTAAGAACACTGGTTAGTAAATTGTTCTGTGATTTGACAAAACAACCCTGACAATTTATCCTTCTTAAAGTACCTTCCATAATATTCCAGCAGATGGAGCTACAACTGAATTAAAGTTCCCCAGTTTAGACAAACTGTGCGTACAGTTGTACATTCAGAGCATTCCTCTTACTTGGCATTGCGCCGTTCCACATCAGACATGCCCAAACTGCTGCGGTACAATGAGTTGGCCAGGTGGGTGAGGTAGCGACAGAAAGGCTCCAACTGAGGCAACGTCTGCTGGCCCTTCAGCCCAGAGAACCACTGCAGTGGCAAACACTCCAGCACCTGAAGAAGGTTCAAGAAGGGACAAGTTCAACACCCGCTCTGGGTCGCCCTGTTGAGCGAATCACAAACGGGCAGCGATGACCAACTGAGGAGGCGTCTTTGTCACGTTAAGGATGGACGGGTCACGACTCCTGCTTCTTTATGACTCGCTCTCATTTCACGTGTTCTGTCACATACGAGCCAAAGAGGGGTATGTCGAGTCTTATGATGAGTAAATGGTATTCAGCAGGATTTCCATCTGCCATACAGCTGTGTTGTCTGTTTACACAAGAAGCATGAAACTCAAAAACAACTGATGTGCATGTCTCTTACCTTCTGGCACTTTAGAACATTGTCCTCCCAAGTATCTGTGGTCTGCAGCGCAGAGAGGATGTATCTATTCAGAGTGCTGTCCAAAGCCAGATCTCTCAGATAGGATATGGATAAGACACCTTCCCACTGCAGGATGTTGCCCAGCAGCTATTAACAGAGGGAACAACAGATTTAGACTGTACTCATGCAGCAACAGCACAGAACATCAACATCTGAATAGTGGTACAAGCTGCCACAGAGGCAAAAATCGCCATCAGTGCTTAGTGTACAATGAAGGACACACACACGGGCAACAATACCTTCACACAGGTCCAGAACTGCCTCTGGTAGAATAAGAAGGGGCCACTATTCTTGTTCTCCAACACACTGTGAAAGATTAAAAGTGTGGGTTTTTTTTTCTTTTTGTCAGATTTTCACAATACACATTGAAGACATACCTCCAGTGTTAAGAATTGTGTTACACACCTTTTGGGGTAGAGTGGAAGGAAGACATCTTCATCTAGAGCACGTCTGGTCCTTAAGACGATAGTTTTCAAAAGCTCCTGATAGAGGGGGGAAAAGAGGAAACCAAGAGGACAATAATTCTACCATAAGAGCCAAAGTAATCTCTTATTTTCAAAATGAAGTACATTATGTTTGCACAGATGGCAGGGCCAGACTCCAAAAAAAGCTGGGACACTGTGTGAAATGTAAATGAAAACAGAATGCAAACGAGCTGTCTTTACCGACAACTGTTTTACAAAGTGTTCCTGAGCCCATGCAGTAATATCCTTTATAGATCTAACACACAGTAGAAATACATCTGACAAAAAAACAGTCAGTCTGAAAATACTGCGATAAATACCGATGTTGATCAATATGTAAAACATAGTCATGATCAGATTTTTTGCCATATCACCCAGCCCTCTTTTAGAGCAGACAGTACCTGTGTGTAGCGGTTGTCCCCATGCAGCACAGTGGGATAACCTTTCATTAGTCTGTGAATGAAAGCCACCAGATTGGCAGTCTGACTGCTCGACAGTGGGTCCCACACTTGTTCTGCCAACACTGAAACACACGCACACATCCCAACACATTAACACACATATTTTGTACTGGCCTCCATTGTTATGCCGAGCAAATCTTAGTATGCTACATGCAGCTGTGTGGGTTTCTCCACCTGTCAGTTTGGAGAGGATGACCTTCTCCACAATAGCAGGCAGCAGGCTGATATCTCCATCTCCTCTCTGTAAAGTGCAGTGCTCTTCAAAGCCGTAAAACAGCAGCGACTCAAACCAGAGCATGTACTCGAAATTTGCACACTGCCCCTGGACAGAGAAACGAAAGACAAACGGATTTCAGAATTCACTCGTCCCTTTTTAAAAAAACGTTGGAGTAAAAACACTCATGCATGCTTTACCTCCAGGGGGTTCCACGTGATGAGCTGCAGGCGGACTAAAGGGTTAAAGAGTTTGGGCAGACAGAGGCCTATGTAAGCGTCTCTGTAGCATTCGCCATAGTCTCTCCTCCACACTTCAAAATGGGATTTGATGCAGTCAAGAGAATGAAAGTCCTCCACCACATCCTCAAACACTTTCTTAGATTCCCTGATGATGCGATCTGAATGAGACGAAAGGCTTTGGTTAGCCATGAGCCACAGAATGTCTGGTGCCAGTCATGTCTGTGTTAAATCACATTTGCTAGTTCTCCCCCTTACGGTCGACACTGTGATTGTTGCAGGAGCTTAATGATGTACCTCTCTCCATGTTGAAGCTGGTGATGTCAGTAGAGGTTTCCTCATCATCAGATGATAAGCCTTCGTTGTGCTCAGCCCTCTTTCCGTTCTGCTCTCTAGCTTGTCGCCGCCGCGTTCTACACCCACACATCAGCACAAAGGCAGACAATGAAAAGCAAGGACAGGATGTTTTATTAAATACCACCAGCATGGAACTGAAACAACACTGCGAAAGTCAGAACTTTGGATCTCTTGCATGGCAGACCAATGCCTAACAAACTGAGCTACAGTCTGAGCTGTATTTCTGGAATAAAAGTGCAAAAAGCAAAGCTCAGATGGCATTTTGTGGTCTGGGGCAAGCACAAAAACACAGGGGCAACAGAACCTGTGCCTTTAGTCTATAAACTTCACAGAAATTAAGCCTACAACTGCTGACAGCATGTATTTGAGCACAGACAAGCTTCGTACCGTCGTGCTTCTCGCTCTGCTATCCTCCTCTGACGGTTGTGCTCTTGGTACGCTGCGCGGTCTCGACCAAACGAGTCAAGATTAGGAGCCATGACAGCTTTACCTGCAAGAGACAGGAGCCATGTTAGAAGCGGCAATGACAAGCTGAGACATAACCATAACCTTTTTCCTTATTCTAGGCCAGGTATGTCAAACATATTCTACAAAGGGCTGTGGCTGCAGGTTTTTCCTCCAACCAATCAAGAGCATGCAGTCCGACCAATCAGCTGTCTGAAGACTGAGATCAGCTGATGAAATGAGTCAAGTCTGGTGTGCTGCTGCTTGGTTGGAAAGAAAACCTTCAGCCACTCAGCCCTTTGTGGAATAGGTTTGACTTATGTATTCTAGGCACTCGAACATAAAGAGAACTCCAATTTAGAATAAGTCAAAATACTTTAAAATAGCAGATGATAAGGATAGTTTTAACCTGTAAAACACATTAAAATTTGGGCCTAAAACTAACCTATAAACCAGCAATAACACATCATATTTGTTTCAAATAATTACAGCATCGTTCATTTTCTAATCACTTACCTGGCGGCAACTTCCTACATGTCACAGTGACAGAGACAAGTCACTAACAGAGTTTAACTTTACTTAGTGACTCACTGCTTGAGCTGAGTTACAACCGCCCAGCTGACCGTGAGACTCGGCCATTAAAGAGCAGCTGAAACAGCTCCTCTGATAAACATTTCCCACGTGCGTACATGCTCGCTCGCTCACAATCACACCACAATTAACCTGAATCACGCTCATGAGGGAAACATAACGGGGGTAGTGGGAGACAAGGATGTGAACAGTGCGCACGCGCACACACACACACACACATACAGAGAACTAACGAGGTCTGTTCAAATAAATCATAAAAACCTTCAAGATGGACTGACTTGAAAGGCTTGCAAACTCCGACGATTCATCTTTAATATCATCCTGTCTTCTCTGGACAAGTCGTGAGGCCCGTTGCCTTAGTAACTGGTGCATGGCAGCCTCCAGCTCCAGGACAGCAGGCACCTGAAAGATACGATGCCTTCTGTGACCTCTGACCCAAACAAAAGCGGGGCTCCGAGTCACAGGGATGTCTTGCTGGAGGGACAAGAGGGGGCAAGATGGACAACAGAACACTGGAACCAAAATATCACTAGTGTCGGGTGAAAACTTGTCATGTCCAAAATGTCATATTTCTATTGAAGGAAAGCTTCAACACTATGATCTCATGTTCAGCCAATTGTTTCAGCTCGTGAAGTTAATGGATTAATATCACAAAATTGGAGTTAACGGTTTTTACCCAACATTGACAATATACAGTTCCAGTCTTGACGTTTACGCTGTTTCCATCACAGTGTTCTGTGCAATGAGAGTCCCCTAACAGGGTTAAAGAGAGAAATTAGTGTGGATGAGGAGACACGCGTTGGCAGCTGGCAGGCCACCTCTATCTCTGTCCCGTGCTGATGCTCCTCTGCTGCTGCAGGATCAAGACTGAATTATTCTGTTTGGACATGCATTAAAGTAGCTATAAAAGTAGTTTGTGCCAGAAACATCAATTCATTATGATTTAACAAACTGGACTTGTAGATGTTGGGTTCTCTTACACCTCTGACTCATCTTAAGATAACTTTGTTTCCTCATTGTATGAGTAATGACTAGTATAAATGAATTATGTTTAAGCAGCTGAAAACGTAATCTGATACACTATGAAGTCAGAGCGTTTTGTTTCTATTCAACAGCCACTGGCAAAAGCATGCCACTGCGATAATAGATCACATTTCTCACTCAATTGAGAGCAGTTGTGATGCAACTGGGAAATTCATGGGGTGTGCCCACAGTGACTCATTTGCAGTCACACTGGCTTGTCAGCACCATTAACTAGCGCTTATAAGAGTATCTAAAAAATTAACAATTAAGTCAACACAGAAATAAGCTTTTCATGACTCACTTAACGTTTCTCAACACTGCATTTTTATTAGCCTCTACGCCTTTAAACTCCACGTTAAGTGGCCAGAGATCACACAGACACAAGACAGAAAACAGCTAATCAGACAGCAGATAAATTCTCCCTTACCTTTTCACTGAAACACTCAAGCAAGTCTCCAACATACCCTCGCATCTCTTGCAAGAATTTATATTGATCTGCATTGTCATTGGACGAGCCCTCCAGCTGCTGTATGGTGCTCTCAGAGGCAGCTAAGTCTTCTTCAATCTGTTTGTAGCGCTTGGCGTTTGCGCTGTGGCCTGCATGCATTTGGCTGAGCCTACGGACACATGACATACAGGGAAACACAGGAAGGGTGACTTACATGGGGCTGAAGAAATACAAAGCTAGTCTAATCTTTATAGCTGAAATGTTTCAGCGTGCATCCCTCAAATTAACACAGAGTTGTCATGAAATCTGAGAAAACAAGCTAAAATAATGCACTCCAAACAGGAGATGTAATTAAGGGGACTAAAGCAACCCCACCTCCAGACCCCCCACATTGCCTCTCTGGCCCTCAGATCTGCGGGTAGCTTTTCTCATCAGGACCACAGCACACAGAAATTGCAGCAGCTGAGCTGAAGACTGACATTAGACGTTGCTGCAGTCTTCCACTGAACCTACCTATCCTGCAGGCGTTTCTTTACCAGATCAATGGATACCGGGGTTAGATCGCTCATAGGGGCCCCGTAGTGAACAGAGCCATTGTCTGCTCGGCCGGTTGGCTTGCCAGTCTGTGGTGCCACGGTGCTGTAGGTGAATGGCATGCTGTAGGAGGAGCCATAGGGCTGGCTCTCGTAGCTGTTCTGGTAGTAGACGGTGTTCTCCTCTGGCTGGCTGCTTTGGACCTAGTCATTAGAAACAAGGAAATCACATAACGGTTTTACTACGATGACTAATAGCACTGCTGCTGTCTATTACCAATTCATCAGGACTGAAACTCATGGTAATAGTTAATGCATCATCCATTAATCTCTCAATCATTTCTTGACTAACGGTTTAGCCTATACCAGAAAATATTCCAAAAAGCTTTCTCAAATGGCTTGTGTTGTCCAAATAACACTCCAAAACCAAAAGATACTCAGTATGCAATGAAACAAAACATCTGGAACCAGGTGGTGATTTTCTACTTATCATTTAATCGGCTAATCAAAACTTAAATTAAATCCAAACTTCTTATAAAAGAAGAGAGGAGCGCAGGATTAAACGATAAGAAAACTGGAGAAAAACATGCATCATCTGTGGTCAAAGTCATGCAAGAAGGTGAAATATTTTACAGCTGTTCAGAGACTGAGCACATCTTACCTGGGGTATGCTGATTCCTTTCCGAATCTGCTCCTGCTCCCATCGGCTCACCTCCTCATCCTGACCAGTATCCAGTGCCTCATCGTCACTACCCTCAATACCTGCGTACATGAAGTGGATATTCACGTCTTAAGAGACAACTCAATTTAAAACAGCATTATGTGATCAATGAACTTGAAAGTGCACCACTTGATTACGGTACCTATCTCCTCAGCGATCTTTTGTCGCTGACTTTTGTTCTTCACTCCGCTGAAGCGAATCCTCTTCTCTTCCTCGTCTTCGTCGTCGCTGACGTCTTGGTCTTCTCCCACCAGGCGTTTCTTAGGAGCCTCTGTCTCTACCAGAGGGGCGTCACCTCCCAGCTCTCGAGCCAGTTGCCGGCGCTTTCTGGCAGCATGGATGAACGCTGCATCAGGGATCTCTCCTAGAGTATGAGAGAAACAGGTCTGAGTGGAGGCTTAGTGCTGTATGCAGTGACATGAAAGCACTTCCAAGGGGGTTTCAATGACTGATTAAAGGAACAATAATTCAGAGCAGGGCACAAAGTTCCTTCTAAGATTAGAAACAGGCTTCAATTTTAAAAATGTTATGAAATCAAAACCTGCTGATTTTCCAGTTACATAACACTCCGGGAGAGTACAAAGCTATCAGCAACACCAGGAGCTGGCTGAGTCTTTACAACAGTGTTCATATGAGCGTTAGACTGGTTGTGTCAGAAATGATAATCAAAACGGTGAACAAGCAGTCAATGTGTGTGTGTGAGAGTGAGTGTGTAATACCTGGTCGCAGGCTGCCGAGGGAGGAGAGCGTGTTGAAAGTTGCTCCGGTGTTGTTGTTCTTGGAGACTTGATTATGTGTCTGGCCACTTTGATTTCTTCCCTCTTCCTCCTGCTCATCAGCGCTGTCCACCTCCATCTCTTCCTCCCCCTGTTCACTGTCTGCTCTGCTGGTAACTTCCTCTTTGATTGTAACCACCGGCAGAAGTGGAGCATCTAGGAGAATGGGATGTAGACATAGATGAACGACAAGGATAGCTGATGGATGGATGGATGGATTGTGCCTTATGTTACAACACTGGTCCGTTCAGATCCCCCTTATAGCTTTGGCCAAGTTTCAGATATCTGGGGTGAGCACTGACAAGCAAAGACTCCGACTGGCATCTGATTGCTGCTTGTTTCTTTATTCAATCAGCGCTTAACAAGCGTAAGCAATGGCCATGGCAAGCCTCTGTGAACATGTGCTGATATCATGCACAGAAATGTCTTCATCTGCAAATCATATTAGAAACAACAAATCGGAGAATCTTGACTTTTTTCTTACAGAAATAGTCAAACCACTTTATCGTCAATCAAGACAGTTGCAGATAAATTTCCGTTTGAAAACTGATAAATTATCAATGAATCGCTGCAGCTCTACATGTTAGCTGAAATGCCTCGCGTTCAGCGACATTCTCATATTACTAATGTGACGGCGCAGGTGGCAAGGAACGTATCGCATGGCCAGTCAGTTGATGTTATCCCACCTGATTTGATTTCCTGTTTGACATATCCAGCCTTCTCCAAATCCTCCTTGTATTCTTTCTTCAGCTGCTTGACGATCTTCTTGCTGTGATTGGATTTCTTTACTCTGAACACCTCGGATCCTTCTGTTAAGAAACAGGTGGTCAAGCGGGGAAAATGAGGGTAAGTTACATCATCCAGGTAAAGATGATGGTCACAGGATGATTGCCGGTCAAGTACTTCTCTAACTACATCTATGAATGCTTTATGCACTTATTAATACGACTTCTGTATCAAGCGGAAACAGACAGATTAACATTAATGCTTCAACCTGTCAGCACAGCACATTTCCTTCATCTAGTTAACGTTAACCGGCCGGCTAGCTAACTTAGCCATAGTTACCGTCTTCATCGTCGAAACTCAGTAAACTTGCTTTCGTGGGTCCAGACAGCGGAGCTGTATCTTTGCTTTTCTTTTCTTTCTTGACAGCTCTTATGCTGTTAATGTTCGCCTGAAAGCCGTTGCTATGATAGTTATCTGTGATGTTAGGTGCTCCGGTAGCGCTGTTACTGGAGGTCTCCATGAACGGGATTTCCTCCACAACAGGCCCGAACGATGTCGGCGCCAGTGGCGGTTGCCGACTCTCCTCCTGCTCGTCCTCGTCGGACTCATTCCTACGTCGAAAATTTGCTCGTTTCGCCTTTTTAAACATTGTGTTCTTCTGCTAAATGCAGCAAAGCATGCTCAAACGTAAGACACCTTAAAACAGTGCATGGAGCCGTGGGAAATTATCCCTAAACTCACAGGCGGCCATTTTCTGTTAGGTGTTGCGTGTCTTCTTCGTCTTCTAGATTTGAGACGGCGTACGTGCGTCGCCGGCACGATACTACCCTCTAGTGGTCAAAACTAGTACAGACGCGCATCAGTCATATGCACAGTAATGACTAACATACAGCAGTGAATAAATAAATGAAAAACACAAGCAAAAAGTTGTGGAAAATTATTCTCAGTATCTCAGTGAATGCTAACACAATTTGTTGTGAAAATACTTATCCAATAGGAGGCTTATAGAAATTCAAATACAACAATCCCATTGTCTACTGTAATGCTAATATAGATAGATAGATAGATAGATAGATAGATAGATAGATAGATAGATAGATAGATAGATAGATACTTTATTCATCCCCAAGGAAAATTCACAATATTTATTATTTAGTTTCTTGTTTCATTTACACATTCAAATACAAATGTAGGTTACCATATTATTTAAGGCAAAATAAACTACTTGGCAATGCAATTAACATCTTTTAAAATCTTTAAATACAGTATATCTGCATGATGTTGCCAGATGTCACCCTTACCACTGAAATTGTCTTTAACCAATCTGATGTGAGTCTGTATTCAGGTCAAGACTATTGCAGTTGTGACTGACGACTCATAATGCTGCCATAACAGCATTTGATAATGAAAAAACACTTATTTATATTTGTATGAGTCTTCAGAACTTAACTTTTGTTCAGTATGGGGTTGACTTTGACAGCCTTGGTCAAATCAACCCAATATGACAGTTTCTAGTAATGTGATGTCACTGTAACACATTCAGCCAAACAGTTAATTTGTGCCTGACAATGACGCTTGTCATGCAGCCCGTCCCCTTGTTAAATAGGAAATCACCATGATAGAAATTGCCAGGAAAGTGGCAACTTTGAGCTGAAGTAGTATTTGCATATGGTGTACACTTTTTCCAACTGGCTCTGTTTGTTGGCCATGGGCATATTATAGTAACACATTTTGCATCCACATTAGGCATGTATGTACTATTGATGTAATTAACAAAGCCTGTGGCCATCAGTGCTTGGTATAAACTGAAATTAGTGTGCACATTCTCCTGTTAAAGTGAGCCAAATATGCTACAAAAAATGCAGAGAGAGAATTAGAAAAATAATTACAACTCGCTAAATTGTCATCACACGCAACATGGGCATTTCCGACAGCAGATGTTTTGACATGCCACAGTACGAAAAGCACAGGTGGTGTAAATAATTAAATGAGTGATGCCCGAATTTCATTCAGCAGCTTCAGTTTGCGGGTCCTACTATTGTTCACACTGTCATGGTTTATACAACAGAGCCATCATTAATGCTATTTGGAGCGCCCGTGCTTTTCCTGCTGTGACAAGTCAAAATGTCTGCTGCCAGAAGGGCCTATTGTGCACAACTCAAAGGAGCCAAAGTCAATTCAAGACAAGACTTCAGTATTTACTCACATAAAAGTTTATTGAAGCATAGACAGACAGGAAAATACAGATAGATAGATAGATAGATAGATAGATAGATAGATAGATAGATAGATAGATAGATAGATAGATAGATAGATAGATAGATAGATAGATAGATCATACAAGTGACATAAAACCTGTTGAAAATGTTGACTTTGATGAACAAATGTCCTTTCTTAAAAAAAATCATTCTCCTTTCATTCACACCTCATTACCTCTGGGCTGTTTCTTTCACTTATCTGCTCACCTGACAACAGCGTTCAGAAAAAGAGTCCGGAGAAGATGAAAGATCCAGATGCATACCTCTAAAATTGCACCTGATTGCTGCATGTATGGCAGCATATTAAGCACATTATGCTTCCTATCTATCCTGATAGGAACACATCGTATGCATTCTAGACTTCGACGACATTCAGCTCCTTTAATAAATGTAGTACATGCTGTGGTAGTGATAATAACTGCCGAAATTAAAGTGTCACCACAGATGAAGCTGGAGTGATATGTTGTGATTAATTAACATCAAGATGACCCTTTGCCATTAAAACGATAATTGGAGATAAATATCTTCCCATTAATGGTAGCATTTCAGTTTTAAAGTCCCAGAGCCCCTTTTCTCTTTATTACACATTCATCATTGGAGCAGAGATCTTCCCATATTGTGATGTAGTACGAAGTGCAAGTATCCTGCGACCAATCAGCTGCTGTACTGATAAAGCTATGGTGGTAAACATTTCCCTGTTTTTACTCAAGAAACCTATCAGGCAATTCAACAGAGGCCAGAGTTTGCTTGAAACAAATGAGTAATGACGATGGAACGTCAGTGTGCTGCATGTGCTCATGTATGTACAACTAATCTAGAAACGTAGGCTTGTCCCCACTGTGAAAAATAAAATATTGAATCATCTTAAAAAAACTGAAGAACAAATGAAATGAACAAACACATGATTTTCAGTTATTGGAGTGACAAAAATGATTTGATTTACTTTTTTCAGCTCATATAATAACTCCTCTGAACATCACTTCAGAGGGCCTGGGTTTTGGAGCACTGAGTTCATACACAGCCTGGAACACTTTTATTAGAGAACAGTTTCAAATAGAGAACATATCGCAGCCTGCCACCGTGTCCTTGGTTGTAACTATTTTTCCACCATTGGAAACGACTCATAGCCTGGAGCTTCCCCTAACCTCGACTTTTAAGGATGTGGGAGTCTTTGGTTCTTCAATATGCAAAGCAGTGGTGGAGGAACTACTCGGATCTTTTACTGAAGTAAAGCTAACAGTGTAGAAATACAAAGACCTGCATTCAGTAAAAGTGAAAGTACAAAAGTACAAGCATCAAAATATTCTTAAAGTACCAAAATGTACAGGATATTTCATATTATTGAATTATAATCATTGGTAGATTAATGTACACATCAGTTTAATGTTGCAGCTGGTAAACAAGGGGCCAATGACTTAACGTACTGCGCTGCACATTAATCTATAACAATATATTATATATTATGTCCTGATAATATTTTGTATTAATAAGGTGAATCTGTAAAGTAACTGAATTTATCAAATAAATACAGTAGAATAATGAAAAAATGCAATATTTCCACCTGAAATGCAGGATAAAGTAGCAGAAAATGTAAATACTCAAGTAAAGTCACTACCAGTACTACAGAATTCTGCTGAAGTACAGTACTCGAGTAAATGCACACTGAATTTAAATGGAAATTGTTCCTTAATTCTAACTTTCAGAACATCAGTATTTGTACTGGTGTGTCCTGCTGGTGTTACAGCTTGAGGATGGAGAGACAAAAGTGGCCCCGTCTTGGCCCGATAAGGACTGACTCAAAGTTCGAACGAGACACGAGGATTGATCAGTCTTTCGAGCTTCAACTGAAACACTTGGGGGCACTGTAGCACCTTGTAAGCAAAAAGCTGGGTCTTATTTGTGGCCATGGTATGCTCATAGTTCACTCATGTATAAATGCTAATGAAATACAATGACATTTCCTGATCCAGTGAATGTATCTGAAATAAGCCAGCATGAATATAGATGACATCAATACTGCTACTCAAATGTTCATAAGGCTCATCAAATCACTCCTCTAATCGCTGAGAGGGAGCAGTCACTGTGTGACCATTTCAGGTGATTATTTGTGTAAGAAAAGCAATTTAATTTGTATGATACGTATATCATTATCTGGCTGCTGTGTGTGTGCAGGGGAGCGTGGTAAAAAGGGAGTATGTCTTTCCTCGTTTTAGGTTCTGCAGCAGGTGTGATGCCACTTTAAATTGCCCCCGCAGGATACAGTAACTGTAAAAGCAAAGTTATAGAAGCCAAGGTTTCATTTGCACTGATGGAACAAACATCAGGGTTGAATAACCGGGCTTATTAAATACACAGTGTGCGTGTCAAGAGGTAATGAAGATGGAATGAGAATTAAAAAAAGAAAAAAGGAGGCACTGTAAGGGAAGGCCAAGAGGATCTACACCTCCCACCTCTGACTGACTCCCTTTAATGCCAAGCTATAGAACAGCATATTTGTTTAGATTGAACGATAAAAAGATGTCAGAATTCATCTAGTTTAAAACAAACATTTACTCTGTTGCAGAATATGAATCATGTGCTTTTGCTTTGATGAATGCAATTTTTTTTCATACATATATATAATAGAGGAAGTCAATTTTCCCAAAGACAGAAATCTAATTTTGGAATGAGCTCTTCATCTGTCCCAGTGCTCAGGTAACAGCCTCCTTTGAAGACACAAGATTAATGATGTGACACAAGCACACATGTACAAAGCTGCAAAGAAATGACTACTGTGGATAACTAATTATACTTATCTCTAACAGGGGATCAGGATTCGCTGAGGTAATTTCTGTTTGGACTCTCTGTATGCTTTGTGCTCGCAGAGTACATTATTCCTCCCGCAGCAGAGGAGGAATAACAAGTGCATGTGCCATTCTTACTATCAATCACTAAGATGAAATCAAGTAACCGGCTGCCTCTGTTACCAGGGACACAAGCTATTTGAACACAAATGGACCCAAAAGCTCTGACAAACGACACACTGGAAACACACGCGTGGATTGTCTGTTTCCACGGTTATTTAGAAAGTGAAGAAAATGCTGCCATCCATTCTCGTATGTGTTGTGTGCGTGTACGTGTGTGTGTGTGTGTGTGTGTCTGCTTATTGCCCCTGTGCCTTCTCTGGCTGCTCGTGTCACACAGCAGAGTTTACAGCATGTGCCGACGAGTGGAGCTGATTGCAGTGCGGGGGTGTGTTTGTCTTAGGTGTTAATCCACACTTGTGAATACGGCAGTGACCTCCAACTGCCTCCTTGGTGCATTAGAATAAAAATTGACACTCCCCGTTTCATGCTCCTTTTCAAATCCCCTTCCCTTCGGCTGCTGCCCCGCCGCCCCCCGTTTTCCAGTTGATGCTCTTCCCATCTTTTCAAGTGAGACGGTTGTTTTTCGTGACGGGTTTTAGGAGTGCGGATAGAAAAGTGGCAAAGACTTAAAGTAAAAAAAAAAAAAAAAAAAGTGTGGAGAAGAAAGTTGTCTCAAACTGCTGTGTCAGCAACATCACCTTTCCTCTCCTCCAACCCTCCTCCTCCTCTCTCATCTATCACTCAAGGTAACATCAAAGCCTAATCACTGGGAGACTTAGCCACAGTTACACATCCTGTCCAGACAAGGAAACTCTATCAGGACTTTTCCTCACACACACACACACACACACACACACACACACACACACACACACACACACACACACACACACACACACCTGCTTTGCATACATGTATCTCAAAGACTGTCTCTCTTCTGCCAGCTTCGCCCCTTCTGGGTGTGTTCGGGAGTACAGGCGTTGGACTCGCGTTGATGATTTAAGAAAACCAGCACACCCTAATCTGTGACCCCTGACAAGGGAGAGGCAGAGACGCGCTTTCAGAGGCTGTGCCGAGAACCTCCCCGCAGCACCTGTGAGCAACGCAGATGGAGGCTAAAGTTGAAGGAAGTGGAGGGGGGTGGAGGAGATGATGTGCCTGATTAAAGCGAACACACAGAGAAAATTATGATATTTAAACCCACTTTGAAGCTGCAAACTGGTAAATAAATGATGCGTTCAAGAAGACTCAAGAAATGGCTGCGTCTCCTACACCTGCGGCTCAATGCTTAAATATTCATTTCCTGTCATAGTCACACACACTTGAGTGCATGTATAGCTGATAAGAGTGAGTGTGTGTGCGCGTGTGTGTAAAAGATGCATATTGAATTAGAGATGGGGCTCAAAAACTGCTGTCTTTGAGAAGAGAAGAGAAACGAAGAGAAGAGAAGAGAATTAAGGATTTATTTTCCCCTTAATGATGTACTCAAACATCCTCAAAAGCCCCTCATCAGTGGACAGCACAGCGGCGAAGCAGCGAAAGCCCTCCCTGCTTTTCATCCGCTCCCTTACCATTCTTTCATCCCTGCAATGCCCATAATGGTCCTAAGATTAGTGCTGGATGTGTTAACTAAACTTCTCATTTGGCAGAAAGGGGGGTGGGGTGGGGGGTGGGGAGTGAGAAAACTCCTGTTTGAGAGAATTACTGCAGGAAAAAATGAAAAGAGAGAATTTTCAATGTGGATGTTTAGAAGATGAAGGGGAGCTAATTCAGAGAGGAATTTCAACAACATTTTAGTATAAACTAAAGTAATAACTACGTCATTGTACCCAATTGCACGCATTCAGAAATGTACACACTTTCCGCAGCAGATGTTCCCACTCAGGCCAAACGGAGCACTGCATAAATGCAATGAGCAGCCTACATTTTGATCGTTACAGACAATGCATTTAAATCCCATTTAGCTCATTGTTCTGTGATTGACAAGCTGTGATAGCTGAGACAAATCATCCCGACGCCGAAGATTTGACTCATCTCCATGCAGTTTAAAATAACTATTTCACCACAGCAGCTCACACAGTGTGCACACACTCTTTCCCAACACTTCTGCACTCCACTCTTCATCACCGTCTGCTGATTAATCATTGTATCTGACTGCTCATTAGACCATCTCTTTTAAAACTGCTTGACCTTGTATCGACTTTTATCCCCTCTCATCTCTTCATTTCACTTTTCTTTCTCCGGTTTGCCTCTCTTCTCCGTCTCTTCATTTCCTAGGCAGCGTATGTTTCAGACAGTCCTTCAGGGGCTTTTCTCTTCCGTCAGCCTGAGTACAGATATTTCAGCACCTTGATTTCAGAGTAATTACACAGGGATAAATGATGACTCTCCCTGAATGCATTTCTCCACTCTTTCTGTCAACCCATCATGAACAGGACCTGGGGCACAGCAATCACTCGCTACTACTCTGCAGGAGGGGGCTCGAATCTCCCAAAAGTTTACGCGTGAAGACAAAGAGACTTTTTTTTTCTTGATTTCAGAGTAATTACATAGGAATAACTCTCCATGAATGCATCCCCCCTTTCTCTCTGTCAAGCCGGCAGGAACAGGACCTTGGGCACAGCAATCACTGGCTGGTGCTCTGCGGGAGGGACTTACAATGTTTAAAATGTTTCCACGTTAAATTCTCTTGTCTTAGTCTCTAACTCAGGGTTTATTTATGCAGGGGCTTTGGCTGAGCACACATGCTACTTTTCAGCACCATACTGTGTCACGTTCATACAGTTCTATAGATTCCCACCGGGGAGTCGCCAAGGGCAGCCACGTTCTGCTGTTTGCCATTGAGCAGCGCCACAAGAACAACTGGGGATTGCTCATAGGTACTTCAGTAATGGCTGTAGAGGGACAGCTCATTTCCATACATCATTTGACTCAGATTTTCTCACCTGTTCCTCAAAACTGAAAGTCTGAAAGTACACTTTTCTAAGCTTTAGGGCACTTTTAATAATTTCAAAGTTTCTGAAAAACGAGGTTAAAACTGAGAATTTCTTAATCAAAATTTGGCGTGTCCATGTGTACAACCAAAGAATATTAATCAGAGGGCTCTCTCACCAGCCCTTTGACTCCAGAATATACCTTTTTGTGATTCCTGTCACCTTTAAAGAATGCCTTTTGTTCTCGCCCAAGGGCTATGTGAAGTATATCAGTGAAGAGCATCAAAATCCAACCCGATCTTATGTTTGATATCCAGTGGGTTAACAATAACAACTTGAGATTCTGGGCAGGTATGGGACATCTGTGAGTGATGTATTTGGCCCATGGTAGGAAAAAAAGAACCCTGTGAGGCAACTAGAATGACAATGAATTCAGAAAACAAATAACAGACACTTTGTAACATCTCTTCTTAGGGACACATCCAAGCTCACTGGGGGTAGAAGCCCACTGCTGCCCCAGCAGAAGGCCTCACACCAGGGCCTTGATTTAATCACTGCCCAGCAAGGGGAGAGGCCAAGCAGGCAACAAAGCTGCCCTCCAGCCTTCCATCCTCCTGCCATCAATGCTCCCTGTAGCTTGACCCAGGAGAGGCCATCCCTCACCCTACACCCTCCACCCGGGCCGTTTGAAGATGAGAGGAACTGGGTGTGGAGGGAGGGACAGCCTAGAGGAGGAGAGGTAGATGAAACCCTGGTTGTTCTCTTTGAACTGCTAATCACTGTGTTTAAAGCTGACCTCGCTTCCTGTCTCTCTTTCTGTGTTTGGCTCATTAAAATATGTACCCTGAAAAAGGGTCCAGATGGGAGTTCACCATGAACCACGATTTCTACCTCAGTTTCAGTCCAATACCTCATTTTCCCCCTGAAAGATAAAATGATAACAAAGTGACAACTTCACATGGTACTCAAATGGGACAATTTCGATAATCCACACCTTAAACTAATTACCTTACTTTGCAAGCAGCTCAATCGCCAAAATAATTGCTGACATTGTATGTTGAAACTTTGAGTATCTTTGCTATGCTATGCTATGTGTTGTGATAATGCTGTGGTTGGGTTTTGGCTCAAAAACCACTTGATTGGGGTTTGGAAAAGATCATGTTTTGGCTTGAAATAACCAGGTTTATTGCCACAAACATGGCAGGAAAATGTCCCAACATCTTGTTAAAAATCCCCATTTTTCAGGTGTATCAGAAAACAGTATTCCTTCATTAAAAGAGGTGCAAAGAATGGCACTGAAGGCTTTTCTCCAAGGAAAAGATGTTTTTGCTCTTCTCTCGACTGGCTTCAGGAAGAGTTTCGCTCTCTTGCTACATCATATGGTTCCTTGATCTGATGGGTTGAAGTTAGCCCATGATGGATGGTGATAGACAGATGGTTCATCCAATCACCTGCCAAGTATTTTTTGAAAGTGCCTGCCCTTTTCCAAACAGTTTCCATGGACGACTTCCCAGATGGTTCTGCATAACAAACCATCTGGTGTGTCGGCTTACTAATTAGCTACGTATTTCATCAATACAAAAGGAATAAGGATACATGTGAAGCTGATGCTCGACCTTAATACCTGAGGATAGGAAGGTGAATGGATTGACAGTGCAATCAAAGATTTTAAAAAGGTCTTGTACACACTTGGCAACAAAATGTGTTTTGGGTGATGTCATCCTAAATGGCTCTAAATGCAAACCGTATTGTGGATTCACTGGGCTTGTACCATCCAATCAATATTCACCACACTGAAAGACTTCTGGTGAACTTTGCAGAGTGCATACAATATGCCGAATCTCCCAAACATCTCTGACACATTTTTAAAGTTAGTATGAGAGGAAATACGGCAACTCTCATGTTTTTCTATAAAAATATGGCCAGACACAAATTTCTATGTTTCCTTCTGCTAAGCAGGGAAGTAAAATCTACAAGTGGTGTCATAAGTTGGACTACATCCGCTGGTGAAATCTTTTTTTTTCTTTTGTGGAAACATTTGTCCACACTGGCATTTTCAAGTTGTTTCTGTCAAGATCTTCATTCACTCTGAAAATGCCAAAACAATAGGACAGCAGCCAATTCTTTTCTTCTTCCTGCTCTTTCGGTATAGAAACAAACTGTGCACTGGCTGTAACTTAGCTCTGCTGTCTCAGATTGTTAAGCCTCCTCCTGTCCCATCCTGCTCTCCATAATCATTATCAAGTCATTTAGATCTATTTTTTTCCCTGTGTTATGATTGCAAAGTTAGATTAATGGCAAAAGTATTTTTGAAAAGCTCCAATTTTGGGTGTGGCTTAATGTGGACTCTAATGCCTGGTGTGAACTGCAATCTGTCCTCTACTGGATCTTGATCAAATTTGGATACATTTGCAGTGAAGTTACGGGGTCTGAACGAGCCCACAGAGTCTTGAGGGAGAGTGAAGGTGGGGCAGGGAAGGAGGGCATGATGATGCGAAGGAGAGAAGGAGAGTAGGGTAGCAGGGGATCAATCAATCATCGCTCCTGTTGGTTTATATTGACTCTGCAGTCCCACTGGGCTACCATGGTCAATGTGCTTTCAGGCATTTTGCGTGGGTCGATGAAGGAGCGTGCCTGGCTTAACACTCACCTTTTATAGGAATACGTGCGTGTGTGTTTGTGTGATATATTAGATGTTTTATACGGAGCGTATTGGCAGGTTTTCATAAATGTATGCCATGTTGAAAGTGCGGCCATTAGTGAATGATAAGTGAATCCATGTTTTAGAAATTACTCCACAGAAAACTAAAATATCAAGTTAAACCCAGACGGAGTGAAGCCGCTGAGCATCAGACTTGCCATGTGCTGAAGACTGAGCTCTTTCAAAATGAGTTGATCTTGCTATTAAGCTGCAGTGTGCCCAGTGGCAGCCTCCCAAAAACCAGCAGCATCAAGGTTGGCTTTGGCCCATTGACCGTGTTTGGCATTCAGACTGTCATATAAATGGGTGATGAAAAACTCTCTACACCACACGGAACCAATATCTGTGTAACCTATTAGCCTGCACTGATGTTCATCTACAGTGGCTCAGTCTGTTTGAAGTGCAATAATTGCAATGATTAAATTGAAGTTCCAAGCAGCGAGATCAGTTCATTGAAAGCCAGCAGATTCAATGGTCAGGGCCGTTACATTGTTAACAATGATGCAAACAACACTATTTGATGTTCATACTTGTAATTAAAACCTTCTATCAGGGTGCAGGGTACACACAAGTACATTACTAGTGATATGCAGTAGATGAAGCACATTTCCTGGAAATTTAATGTTTTTGGCTTCCAGTAAATTACATTTATGCAAAATCAAGGCAAATAGTTACATTTATGCATAACCAACGGTCTATTGCTGTGTGGTATATGCAGAATACAGTTACTATATATCTATTTTCATCTATTTTGTTTTTAATTAACATTACTTTGTTTATTTATTTATGAATATTACCTACCTTACTTTTCACTGCAGAATGGATGCTGAGCAATTACTGGACAAAGTGAAACTGAGGACTAATCCAAATTTTTGATTAGCTCTCCAGGTATAAGTCATTACTGTATATTTTCAGAACCAGAGAGAAAGAGTTTGTAGTTAATAGTATAAATGTCCCAATCACAAATCACAAATTTGGGGTTGCCTACTAATTTATGTAGATGTAACACAGGCTAGGCTGAGCAGTCATTATGTAGCCTTGACTGTCATCTCTTGCATTCAAAGTCAGTGAAATATTATTTCTGAGGCAGACTAGTAATAAACATTATGTGTTTATTGAGCCAATGGGTGCAGCCTGAGTGGTGAGTCACTGACACTGATGATGATGAGCACACTGTTGCCACACATATTCAATTGACTTTGAATTTAATTAAGCACAAATGCATACGGTGTGTGTACAACACATGTATATGTGTACAATGAGTTCTGAGCTGTCACATACAAATCCTGGAAATGAAAATGAACTGATGGATGGACAGACAGAAGTCAGCTACTGTCTATGTTTTCTTTCTTCAGCAATGCATTCTTACTGACAGTACATGTTATGTAATAAGCAAACTTAATGTATGTTATCCTTCATTTAGCTCAAAAGAAATATTGAATTTAGACCGAATTAAAACTTCATTTAACTTCATTTAGTTCTAACTGATCAAATTTTACATCTGCCTAAGTTTGTGACATCACCAGTGGCTGCATTCTCAATTATTACTGAAGTTTTTCCAGGAAACTCAATTTACAGATGTCACCATTAGTCACCATAACTCTCAGTGACTGATGCATTAAAAGCATTCTAATTGAATTGATGTCAGCAGTGCTGTAAAATAGCTACTGTCCTTGTCAGTCTGATTTTCAGGGCAGGTGTTTATGCAACTTAAGGACCACATTTGCTGTCTCTGCTGTGCGCAGTCTTCAGGAGGTCAGCCATATTCTCGGTGACTGTGTTGTGTTGCTTAGTGCTTTAACATGCCCTGTAATGTGTGAATTACTGACTTTAAAAAACAATCTTTTTCTATCAGATGCACAAGCGGACTGCTTGTTAATGGGCAAAAAGCCGTGGAGGTGAACATGAACTCACAAAGAGAAGTAAAGCAGGAAATGAACAGATCCTCTGAGGAGAAACCACACAGAGAGGGAAGCTGGAGTTTAAGATTACGAAGAGATGGAGAGTTTAATGAAATAAAGAAAGGGTGGAGTTCGAAGAGAGCGTCTTTGTTGACCGTCTTTCTGCTTGAGAGACTATTTTCTTCTGTTTGCTGATGACAGAAAAAAGCCTTCTCAACAGCTTATTCCTCCCTGAACACTATATTTGTGCTCCCCTTCCATCTCCTTACATAAATGATAAGAGGACTGTGGATAAACAGGTTTAATTAATGGCTAATTGTGTCACAGTGGTGAGTAATAGCAGGATACATGTGGAACTAAAGTAGTTTATTTTTATGCGTGAGTGTGCCTGTGCATGTGCATGTGGATATCCACAGTATTTGTTGAATAGATTGTAAGACTGCTATTTTTTTTAACCCAACTGGTCATCAATCATCTAAATGATGTGATGCCATGAGCATGTACTGACAAGCTCCAAGTGATGGATGATTGACAACCGATGATTACCTGAGGTGAGGCGTGTTTCTGGTCCCGAGGGCAAACCTCTCTGGGTTTTTTACCTTGTTGGTTCAGATTGCCAGATGACCTGAGATGAGCCGCGAGGAAAACAAATTTACGATAAATAAATCAAAATCAGTTGTCAAAGATGATCAACTGCGTCCATCACCCTTGACTGCATACATTTGCAAACATGTTTGGCTTTTATTGGATCATGTTATTGACTCTTAGTGAGCATGGTATAGCAGTATGATGGCATGATTTTAAAATTGTCCATTCGGAAAAAGCCACGTTAAAAGGATGTAAGCAAGGATGCTGTGAAAAGGGAATGAATGAGGTGTGACTTCTTGTTTACACCTCAAGTTCTGTCAACACACAAGGTTCAGAATAGCAGCAAAAGCTGAAAACAGGTAAATTTACTTAGATTTTCACATAAATGAATATTTTTGTATATCACCTTAAATCTTGCCGAAAAAGAGACCATTGCAGCTTTGATTTACTGTAAACACTCTAAGTCCTTTTAGAGCTCAGACAATCAATTTTGAGGTGATAAAATCTCTTCAGTCCACAGAATCAAAAGCCAGCAGTGCGGCAAATGTCGGTAGGAAGTAGCACACTTGAGAGAAGCAGAGTGGAGGTTTGGTTTTACAGGACTAACTTCATACTCTGTAATGTGAGGTTTTTCCACCACCCAATTTGCTGAGCATCTCTGACACCGTGACCCTTCTTTTATTAAGAGTCTGAGCAGTGTAAGAGGGGACAATGTTTCTTTGAGCTGGCAGGCCCACTCAATAGAGTCAAGGTAATAAAACGCGTTTTAGAGAAAGGCTGAAAACAAGGAGAGAGCTGGATTGAGTCGAGTCGAGCAGCAGCGGGTGGACAGGCCAAAAAGTGAAAAGGCTTTCTATCTGACAGGTTATTGATTGGCTCAAACTTCCCAAAAAGATCCTGGAAGACTTTTAAAGGAAGAAACGGATGTGACTCGCTCTCCAATCTAGCCATCTCCTTCTTTCTCCTCAATGCTTGACATTGTTTGAAATCTTGATGGCATTTGAGATACTTAAGGTGCAGATCAATGGAATAAACAACACTAACACATCTGTATGTCATTTATTCTATCAAAGGGCTGTGCAGCAACAGTCACAGTATGTCAAAATAACACAGAATTGGTGCAAGAAGTTGTTTAATTGTGCACCCCAATTTGCATCTCAACATCTTAACAGAACGTCTAATGTGCCCCACCAATGCATGCATTAATAAAACCATCATACAGAGAACAGAACTGCTGTCCTCTGCATATGGCAAAGTGCACATTTATGAACCATTGCACAAGTGACAAGTGTAACAATGCAGTACATTACAAAGCAAGGCTAAAAGGAAATCTAAATTTAAGACAAAAACAAATGACCCTCACTGCACTCTCCCAAAAAGTCTGCTCACTCTGTCTTCACCAAAAAATAAAAATTACAATACCCTCCCCTTTTTCTGACCCCCCCCCTCAAATTTTTGCTATTTTTTGTCTATCCTCGAGTCCTGTTTGGAACTCTACATATTTAAATAGCCTATTCACAGCCATTGGATGGGGAAGACTCATGTAATTTCAGAGTCTTCTCATTATGTGAACAGTCTCCAGGAGGCTGCTAAATGTGGCCTTTTGACAAGACTGATGAGAATGACCATTGCTGACCTTTAGGATTTTGACAGAGTCATGAAACTTTATTTCCCAAGAAGAACAGAGCGGATTCCATAATGTCACAAGCTACGGTTTGTCTTGGTAGATGACTTTATGTAGTTTAAGCTATTTGTAAAAAAATGCCCCATGAAAAGCCGGCAGCCTGTCATATACAATAGCATAGTGTTTAGTTGGAAAGGTTAAAACCCACCATTGTAACAAAGCAGCTGGGCGTTGCTTCTCTTAAATGGAACAGTGCTAACACGCATTAAGAATACATTTTTTCAATAATCACTTTCCACAATAACTCATTATTACCTCAGCAAGCTCCTACATAGAGGTTTGGATTGAATATGATTTGTAAAACATGTATATACAGTAGGTAATGCATTCCTCATAAAATGCACACATGCACATAAATGGACAAAAATAGACACATATTCTACAAGCTGCAAGTCCATTAAAATTCTATTATTACCTTTCCTGCAGCCCCCACTCTGTTTTCACAAATCCATTTTCCTCATGACATATTTCAATTAATCTGCCAACGAAGTGATTGCGAATGTGTGCCAAAGCATGCGCAATACGCATTTCTATATGTTTTGAAAACAGAAATAACATGAAATGAAGTTGTGAAATTGAAAACATATTCAAATAATTAAATATGAGAAGCCTGTAAGAAATCTTGGTGCTTTTTGCTAGATAGCATCAAGATGCTTTCTAGTATGTCTACAGATAAGGAGAAGTAGGAAGTGATGTCACTGTTACATCACACCCAGACTGACATTAATGCACGTATTGTATTTATGTCTTTCTCTTTTTGCTTCAGACACTTAAGTGCCCACTGTCACGTCCTCATGCACCCTGATCCCTGACAACTCTCAGGTGGAGTCCCAGTGGGATTGGCAAGAAAGAAACACAACAGAGGAGGCTGGAGTGCAGAGTAATATATAAAAGGCTTATCACTAAATGAGAAATGTGAAGACCAGGAGCTTCTTTTTAACACTGAGCAGTCTATTGGCGCAGGCCCCAGACCACTGAGGTACTTGGATTCTCGAGACATCAGACACAAGTCCCAGCACTGGTTCATTATTGTTCCACACTACAGTAGCTAAATGATTAAACGTACAATTTCTGATATGGCTCGATTTTTGAGCTGCCGAGTGCACCGCTTTAAGTCAAAAAGGTCAGCCTTCCCTTTAGCCTGTGATTAATGGTGCAGTTTGTTTTCTGAACAGCTAACAGGACCAACAAGTTGAAAAGTATTGGATGAAATTATATGAAGTGGGTATAAGCCTGTGGATAGTTGGTGGTGGTATAATGTAGTTTTTAGAGTCTAATGTACTTTCTATTGATGCTATGAGTAGGTGTGTATATAGTGGCTTGTTTCTGAGGTGTCAAGGACATAAATCAATAAAGCATTTGTTGAACGTTCTAATGAAACATCCAAAGCTGCAGGTTTTAACATAAAGGCTTATAGAAAAAGCATCAAAGATACTTGTTTATCTGTAGATGAAATGCTTGCAGTGGTAAATTATGTTAGTGTACTTTATGAGCACCTTCTTTGATCACTCTTAAAAAAAATGTGCTAAAGCATCATCCATCTCCACTGATTAGAGATTTGTGTGGCAGATGAGCAGTCATGCTGTGTATTCACACACAACCCACACTCACAAACGCACATTAATATACAGTCACACACACACACACACACACACACACACACACACACACACACACACACAAGAGTTTTTCCACCTCACAAAAACATGTCCTAACTCAACTTATCTCACAACTCATCCATAATCAAAACTGACACTCCTTGCCTCTCCGTGTCCCCCGTTCTCAACTCACCCCCCTCCCCTTTCCCACCTACCCCCCCCCCCCCTTCTGCTCTCACATCCCAAAATACCAGGCTGCTGAACACCAGACTCTCCCTGTAAGCCCCAGGCCAATTAGTGTGGTGTTGCAGCATTGTTATCTGCCTGTCATGGTGGGTTTCTCCTGCCTCCTCTCTGTTTGTGGCAACACAAACTGCTGCTGCTGCTGGGCCACAGGCAGCGTGAGAGCCGGAGAGGAGATGGATGAGGATGAGGGGAGGCGAAGAAAAGGGTGTGTGAGGAGTGGGAAAAATCATCCTATTTAAGAAGGGGTGACTTTTGAAAATGACTGAAGTTTTTTGACTAATATCGTGCACTATGTTGCACCCAGTCATACTTCTTTCTCTCTTGCCATTAGGAGGAAACACAGCACAGAGGAATGGAAAAGGTTGCTTACCAGATGAAGAGCTGAAAACAAACAAGCCTTTAAAATATTCGCTTCCTCTCTACCACATCACATTACACAAGATAGATAATCATCCTGCTGCTGAAAAAGGTGGGCAAACTCCATACCTGTCAACACTGGGATTTCAAAATAAGGGAAATTTTCCAGCACCCCGCCCTGGGTCATCCCACCATCCTGACTGTCGTCCACATACCCCTTACATTTAGTTCAGCCATACTAGTTTACCTCTCCATCACCTGATTCTGAATCAGTTTCAATCTCTTTTCCTGCCTTTTATTTTCCTTTAAATTCTAAATCACTTGTAGCATCTTTATTTTCTCAATGCTTAATATCATATTTTCCTTCACTCTACCAAAATGTACAAGCTGGACAGTGCATGAAGCAGTGTTAGCTCGGGGGCGGGGGGGATGGGGCTGGAGCCTATCCCTGAGCCGGTCTCCAGCCAATTGCAGACAATTTAAGTCACCATGTGACTTAAAGCATGAGCATGTTTTTGGTCTGTAGGAGGAAGCCGGAGTGCCCAGAGAAGAACATGCAAACTTCACACAGAAAGACCCTGCCTGACCCGGGGATCGAACCAGCGACCTTCTTGCTGTGAGGCACACACACTACTTGCTGCGCCACCATGCCACCCAATTTCAGAACTTGTGGAGTGAAAACATTAACAACATAAACTCTGGATTTTACATTCAAGCTAACTTTAACGATCAAAATACAAAGTATATTAAAAGTCTTATTTAGGCGTAAATGCATTTACAGCATTTATTGTATGTGCTTTTACCTTCCACTGCAGTCATGTTTGTGTCCCTGTGCAAACAAAACAATTATGTATTTGACAATTTTGATTCATTGCTTTAATCAAATGTACCCCAGTGTACCTCAGTAAGCAACATGATTTCTCAGACAGCTTCAAAAGTTAGCTTTAATGTGAATAAAAAAATGCACTGTAGCACAAACAAACCACTTAACTGCTACATATCTGCTGCAAAAGTACTTACTATGCCCTGGCCTGACCACAAAATGTGGCTGTCAAGGAGTGAGGGGAGAAGACAAGAGTTAGTGGCAATGGCAGCAGAGCCAAGCAAAAATGCTCTGCTCAACTCTTACACTGTACAGCTCAGAGAGTTGCTTCGAGCCAGCCAAGAGGTAGAGCTGCAGCAGCTAATGTTAGCGGTGAAGCCAATGCTCAAGAGTGGTGCGCTGACAACTGCCCTCCAATGGCTTCAAGATGTGTGTGTATGCCATTGTGATAACTTCTGCTGCACCTTAAACTCTGAAGACAACCACAGGAACACAGAGCAGGGGGACGGTCATTTGTGTCACTAAAGGGCATGTGCCACTGATGGCTTTCTAAATGAGTTACTCCATGTTCAGTGAGTTCGACTGAAATCTGACGTACAAGTAATTCTCACTGTTGGAGAACGAAAAGAGTGATCCAAAAATGGCAGAATTATGTGAAATTGATTTATAGCACACACAACCTGCACAGGCACAAGGCCTTAACACAAATTCTGATTGAGTAATTTTGACAGTGTAGCACAGAGATATGTGGTAGCTTTCTCACAGAGTAATAACAAATGTCATGCTTCTGTCAGTTAACTACTGTAGCCAAAGGTGAACCAAAATGCTGTAGACAAGTTATTATCTAAGGGCTGCAAGCTTTAGCAGTTGATGTTGGGAAATGACATTAAGTTGAGATGTAAAAATGAGAACATGAATTCATCTATAATTACTACACGTTTACACACTGTATATATCGTAGATGCTGCACATGGTTTTATTCTCAGCCTCCTTACTGACAGAAACATTGGGCAGGAGAGGGCAAAAGCCAAATTAAAGGCAAAGCAGCTCACTGCTTGATGCCGTTAACTTGCAATACTTCTGCTTTTCTTGAATTTAGTGCTTTAGAATTCCCCGTGAAAAAAAAAAGTGACTTCCAGGGGAATTCTCCTCTTTGAATAAAGGCTGGATCACAGGAAAAGAAAAAATCTTGCCCCAACAACTCTCTGGAATGTAATTCCAAAAAAAAAAAAAAAAAAAAAGTCCCACAGCTCTCACTTGAACTTTGCTTTGTCGAGAGACATTTATGCTGCTTAAATTTCACATCCAGGCATTTTTGCAACATGCACAGAGGGTAGTGTGGAAGAATACAGATGATCCTTTGCCAGTTCACATGGATCTGATGAAACTGGTATGTTTTTTAAGATGACTGACTGTAGGGGAAACTTCCTTTTATGTTTGGAGATGGGATGAAAAATGAGAACTGGGGCTTTCTGTTTGTCATTGGTGTTATCAAGTGGGCACCTCCCACTTAAGATACTTTCATCTTCCGTGTTTTTGTTTTTCCTTATTCAGACATTGCACACGCAAACTCCAAGAGACTTTGTTAAACAGAGCCCCAGTGCTTCACATCAACCATCAATGCTGATCAGACTTGTAATCATCCACAATAGAGGCTGACATTAAATCAGAATCATGCAGGACACATGGGACTGCCGCGGGACAGGAGCGCTGCTGCATCGTGTTGTTGGGATCTGGACGAGACACGGTTTAGTTCGAGTCTGGGGAGAGGATGAAAGTTAGGAGATCATTTGCATGGGATTTTATTTAATATTTAGTTGTATCAGCTATTTCAGCACACAGTGTGAATGCATAATCATCTGCTCAATATGAATTCAGAAAATCTGTAATATGCTGGCCTATTTTCATGAATTGCAACATGAGGAAGTTGAAGAAGTCTCAACACTAACTCTTTAACTTAAGAAGTAAGTATGGAGAGAAGCCCTGTTATAGTAAAAAATGATAACCAAGGAGAAAAACAGTAAAAGGATCAGGGTAGGACAAGAAGATCTGGGCCAGAAAAGATGGGATTTTACAGTGCTCTTAACTCACTGGATCATTAATATTCTCACATCTATACAGCTAGACATGGCTAACAGGGTAACTGGATCAGCAAACACAGGCGTACCTTTACAAAACAGAAGCTTGTAACAGCGTATGGCAAATTGTATGACTGGGAGCAGAAATTTGTCACTGCTACACTAAATCATAGCTTAACCTGTATTCTAGTGGCAAAATGAATTTCCATACATTTGACTCCAACTTGTATTTTCTCACTTCAGCCAGTCACTGGTTGCCCTTTCTCGCCCCATCCACAAATCCCTAAACTCATATACATGTGGCTTACAAATCCACAAAGGGTACTCTGCCCTCATCTACCATTCCTGCCGCACCAGGGTGAGCTCCAGCAAGTAAACAGATGGCTGAGTGTTGGACTGTAATTCGTATTCAGACCTCAGACTGCTGCTGACGATCTCTGTGGGGACTGCAAGTTGCTTTCATTTGTCTGCTTGAATCTTCCAGTCCCTCAGCTGTCTTAACATGCACCTACTCAATAAGAAATTCTTCCTGACTTGAGCATAAGTTTCTACTCCTACCACTGGTTCCTGTATATACTGTCCAACGTTATGACCATAGCTACAGAATCTCATTTGTGCTGATGCCTGTTTGTCTCCTGAACATGAGCAGAAGGATGTGAGTTGGTGTTTTCCATAATGGGACCTACAGTTGTGATGGGTGCGATTCCCACTGTTGCTTGTAGTTGTTATTGGAGCATCGTGCATGCAATATTATGTGCTATAGCAACATGTTCTCACTCCAAACTCTGCGAATAAGGCAGCTTGGTGTGTGGCCGTCTGCTTCAAGCTTAGCTTGTAGTAACTTCAATTTTTGGCTGGACAGAGACAGATAAATAACCATATAGTTCATAAGTCTCTCAGTCTAGTCAATATAGTTTCTCAATGGAATACAGATTCTCTTGAAATATTTGGTAAACCAAATATCAAACAGTCACAGAAAAACAAAGATCCAGGAAGTACAGGGCAAGACTTGTGGTCAGAGACAAAAGGTTGAGATATTTACCATGGGAAAGGGAGAACAGGCAGGCAGGTTCGGCAATGAGGGCTTAGTCCAATAGTTATTGCTGGAGAGTTTTGACCTTGAGTGTGGGAGAGCAACTTAAATACTAGACTGATTGGGAATGAATCTCAGGTGTGTGATCAGGTGAGTGGGCGTGGCTGGCAGGGGAATGAGAGTGGAAAAGTACTGACAGAGCATGTGAACAGATGGAAGGAAAATGGCAGCAGGTAAGAGACGCAACATACCGTGACGCATTTGGTTTCACATAGGACATCCATCCAGTCACCCCAACCTCGTCCTCCATATACACTTTTCTCACTCTTAATTTCACATCACCTAACTTTGATCACCAAAACATTACAATTGAAGAGTTCCTCCAGAAATGATGCTAGACAGGTGCCTACGGTCATACTTTGAAGCAAAAAGCAATTGATTGAGCTGCTGGTTTTGATGCTTTGGGAGTGAGAATGCGCTGGCTATGTATGTATCTTCATGCTTCATGTTTGTATTGTGCCAAGTTATTATGCGTTGTATTTCTATATTATATGTGATTTTATGTGCCATATGTCCTCTTTTTATTGTCCAGCTTTTTATGTGCGTCTCAAATTGCCCTCTAGGGAAATGATGAACTTGGACTTACAGTAATTTGCACATATTGTTCTCTAAGATAAAAAGCTTTTAGCCGAAGTTCAAGCAGGAGGACAATTATCATTCTAATTTCCTCATCACGCCTGGTCTCCACCTCTTAATTATTATCCAGTCGACTCAGTGGGTTATGTGCACAAGCCTTGCTGTCAACCAATTGCTAGCTAAGGGGTGCTTGTGCTAGTTTAAATGTCAGTGTCTCTTTGCTGTCACTGCAGTGTACGGTGCTATGACCCTCTATCTCGCCACCTCCACTTATGTCAAGGGCCCGTCAATAGCTCCACAGGAGGAGGCTTCTCCAGAACGGATGCAAACTGTTGTTGTTGATTGTTATCAGTGCCAGCAGTAAAAGATTTCTGTTTACTGTCAGCTGCTGCGATGCCATGGAAAAAGTGTATCCTGGCAGGATATCCGGAGAAGTAATGGATATAGGTGGGATCTTAGTAATATAAAATCACTGCACACTTTCAGAAAATACTAATCTTCTTCCTCTCTTCTCTTCTTTCCCTGCTCATTTATTGGTCCTGCACAGCTGGTGAATTCTCTTTGGCACACCTTGCTGCCTCCCTCAGGTTATGTATTTGCTGGACCACCTCTTTTCAGTGGGGGCTGTTTTGTTAAACATAGATGTGTTTGTGCTGTTGCTCTTGCCCCATGGCAGTCCTGTGTGAGGAATGGTTCCTTTAGGGCTCATTGTGCCTTAGAAGAGCACTAAATTGCACTTCAGTCGAGTTTGATTTTGTGCTATAGGAATTTTTCGACTAAGGTTGAGCCAAAGTCAACAAAAAACTTTCCTTCCCTGTGTGTGGGAGGAAGTGGGGGAGTATTCAGCTTTTTTAAAGCGGAGGAGTAAGAGATCCATGAATAGTAGTAAGCCTCATTACTTTGGTAAATGGGTAAATGCCCCATGGCCTGTACCACCTACAGTATGCCAGCTGCAGGAGCAAATTGGTCTCCAGGGATCCATAGACAGCTGTGTGTGTGCGTGTCAGAGAGAGTGTGAGAGTGAGAGAAATAAATATTGGCACAGAAGCAACTACAAAAGACTGAAGTCACATAAACTAACAAATTTATTAACTTTCTAATGACAAAGCAAAAGAACACCAACTGCCTCCCTTACCTCTTCCATCTCCACATAGAACAAACAGCAGCTCGGTATAACAACGTTGAAAAGTGATTCTCTTTTTCTTTACCTTTAAACCTCTTTGAAACTTTCCAAACTATATGCAGCACTGACATGAACAGTTTTGGGAGAGGGGGAATGTAACCTCACTGTTATTTAATGACCTAACTATCCTAACCTTCTGCATACACATCATAGCTATTAGATATTCTGGGTCATTAGTTTGCTGGCTTCAGTCTTGCAACCACAGCAATGTTGTGCAGCCACAACAATGCCTAATCAGGCCCCTTTTAACTCCATCCAAACTTTGAAGTTAAATTAGTTTGGAGTTAAATGCAAAAATATTAGCATTTGGGTTTATATAAGGGATGCACAGAAAAAAATGTTAGCTGATCTATTCACGTGAAGTGAGAGAAAAGGTGTTTCAGTGTCATGTTAAAATAAGTAATTACCTGCACCATTGTGCTGTGTTCAACTCTGTCCATCAATTCTTTATTTGTCATTGATCCGTAGATCTCACATTTTGATATTTACACATGCACATATCCACTCCCAGCAGAAAAAAGGAGGACCATTTGATTAAGAAGTCAGCACAGACTTCTGAGAAACTGTCCTAAATGGATTAGTTAAAACAGGCTTAAATAGGCATCATTTTCACAGCTAACATCAGTTGATGACAACTTGGTTAGAGCTAGATTAAATCCAATTTATTTATTTATTTTTTTTCAAATTCTGTTTTATTTTTTCCCAGTTTCTGAATTTTCCTTTTTTGAAGTTTTTCTGAATTCTGTGTTTTATAATTGAAGCACATTTCGTCATCAGAAAGAGTGTCTAATTGTGTGGCGGATGAATACAATTTTAACAGTTTAATAAGAAAATATACAAAATTAATTGAATTTCATTGAATGTGATGGAACACTGCACTGCAGTAGTTTTTTATTAAGCAGCCTTCGTATGCAGCTTGAACACACCCGGCAAGTGGGCCTGACGGAGGCAACTGTCTTTGGGCAACGCACCTCCTTGTGAACAATGCTTGACCAGAAATGGACGTAGCATTTCACTTTTTCTTCCAACAGAATATCTGACTTTACGCATACAGCCATGAAGCCTTCAACAACCTTGTGTCTTGCATCTGCTGATGTAGTTGCACCTCTGAGAGTTTGTTGAAGTGATGAGCTCTTGCTAGCACGCCGCCTCTCGCTCTCTCAGAGGACCTCTTTGACATGACTCTGTTTGTGTGGGTGTGAGTGTGTGTGAGACACCAAAACATAACAGCATAGTTTTTTTCAGTTCATTCAGCTTTGGTGCTGCGCGTCCATGTGTTCTGCATCAGAGAAATCATAGGGTCCTACATAGCTAGAATATATAACTAAGGTTGTAAGTCTCGTCCTCCCAGGAGCATCAATGTTCACAGCAAAATTGTTTTTTTGACTGAGGGTTTAAGATGGTCATTTGAAAAACTGAACTGAGGGCCTGATGATGTTGGTGCCAGACACCATTTAGTCACCAGAGTTTTTGTGCTAGGACAAAGAATGTGCCCAACTTTCTCGCACATTAAGCAATACTACATACTAGGTGACATTTAAAAAAAACTTGAAATCATTTGGGGCTTAATGGTTACAGAGTCTAAAATAAACGGTACTTAATTGTGCACAAGTAAAGCTTTCATCATGATAATAGCTACTATATACTACTGTATGGCAACATCTCACCAGTCTCTCTGATGAGCCACTTTGCCGATGGGCCACAGTCTTATTATGTGTTGTGACAGCATCACTAGCAGAGGAAGTTAATCCAATCTCAGTGTGTTGGAATATTATTAACTGATCCACAGTCTGACACCATGTAGCATTTATGTTGTTTTCATGTCAACAGTTGCTTCTCTTTTCGTCTTTAGTGAAACACAGATGACAAATATGGACTTGGCATTCCTCTTGTTTACAAGGTTTATCTTTCGCAAGCAGTATGGCTGTAGTTTACATCATGGTTGTCTTTCTAATGTCTGGATCGACACAATTCTAGTCCGATCTTGCACCGATTTTTTCATGGCTGACCAATTACCAGTGTTGTGGCCGACACTGTGTAGTGTGACGTAGCTTGACACACTAAGCAACCTATTGTACAGTGTCTGGGACCCCCTACGACACCTTGATAAAAAGACCAGCATGTCAGAATTAAGGTGCTCTCTCCAGAGTGCACTCAGGTAACCATAGTAAAGAGGAGGAGGAGGGATGGTGAGGTTGCCAGATTCAGATAGGACAACAAAAGAGAGGACGCGTTTGCTGAGCTGTGGCAGTGGTACCTAGTAGTAGTAACTAGATGTTATACTAGATGTATAAATAATGACTGAATGGCCCGAAGTTTACGCCTCCTCTTGCATTTGTTTTTAATGTTCTAGCCAATCCACAACTGTTTTTTCTTTCTTTTTTTTCAGTAGACAAGACCGCCAGTATCACACACAATGCTTCTATCAGTTTGATTGACAGTTGCTTCACCCTCCTCCCCAATGACATCCAACTTGTGCAAGATCATCAAACAAGACGTGCTGTGGTTGCTCAGGTCATATGTGTAGTCTTGCCAGTGACCCAACCAAGACACGGCAAGAGTTTATGGCAGTGTGGTCAATCTGATGTGGTGACCATCGTTTAAGACCAAAAAATCATGTAGTCTGAACCAGGCATTAATGTATGTTCATGCCCCAAGACTTTATGATATGTTCTATGTGTGCTTTGGGGCATTAAGTGCTTGCTGGATTATTGTGAAGCCTGGAAAAAAAATAAAAAATCTTCACTTGCTTTGGTATTCAGTTGCTTTTTGCTTCGCTTTTTCCACTGCCACCTCTAATTCTGAGTCAGTGCTGGAGAGTTCAGCATCAAGGTCAGGCAGGTACAGTCAGACTGAACAGATATTTACTGAAACCAACAAAAGGGCTGTGAGAGAGCGAGAGACAGACAGAGAGAGAGAGAGAGAGAGAGAGAAAGAGAGAGAGAGAGAGAGCTTGACCCAAAGAGAGACTTTCTTGGTATTGTGTGTTTAAGGAGACAACATTCCCAAAAAAACCTTTTCACTCCTGTGAGCCAGACAGATCAGACACACAAATACAAAGCAGAACCACCCAAACAGACACGCTAAGTCCGTGCTTTTGTAAGCGATGAAAGGTGGAAGCAGCCACACAAAGAAAAGCACAAATAAATACTTACCCACCGGGCCTAAGACATAAACAGACACACACACACACACACACATTCTGACTCAACCATGAAACTGAGGTAGCCCCTCCCCCCCCCGAAGTGTGTGTGATGAGTCGAATCATCTTGTGAAGCTGAAGGCCGCAGTCAATGGCAGGAGGCAGTGAGATCAGACAGCTCAGGTCTGTGTACATTTCTTTATCCGTCCACCAAAAGGCTGCAGCTTCCACATTATTTGGTTCCATTTCCAAGATTTAAGGCCAAACATTTCTGAACTTCAAAATGCTCCTTTAGTCAAATATCAATTCTATCTACTGATGCTGCTGGTTCTTTGAATAGATGATTTAAATGTCCTATTAGCTATTTTTGCAAACTATAATGTATATCTTTCATGCAGAATTAAGGTCTGGAATTCATACGAGGCAATTATATGGCTAATTAGAGGCCAACATCTAATTAAGTGAATTTTCTGATGTTCATGTTGACGATATTTGATCATTTCTTGAGTTAATTATGATGATTATGCTTCTAAAATCCTTACTGTATAATCTTCCTGTAATGCACCACAATTCATTACAAGTATAGCCAATTTATGTAATGGGGGATTTTATTATCAGGGTTATTATTTCCTTCAGTGGTGATTACATCTATCAGCAGTCAAGCATGACAAATAAATGATGTGTTTATGAATTGGGAACTTAAAGCAACTGCTGACAAAAATGTGTACTTTACTGAAAATGCTTTATTGAAAACACCTTTTTGACAGACCACGACGTCAACCCAAGCACTGGTAAAGATAGTCTTAGAGCAATACAAACAGTGTTTGTGTGTATGTGTGCAGTGACCCAGGGAGGTGCCACCTGATCATGTCTCTTGACACCAGGTGACGTTCCCTGTTTGTCTCCTGTTGAGCAAAGTATAAAGTGGGATCCTCTTCTGTATACAGCTTCCTTTTACAATCTATGCACAGGCTGGCAGCTGTCAAGAGTGGGAAATAAATAGATTTGAGCATTTGAATGAAAAACCTAAATCTACAGCATTCCCTAACAAAACAGATAGCTGACAGAACTTTCAATGAAGATTTATATTCTGACAGTGAGTTGCTTTTGGTTAAAAAAATGGTCACTTTGCCTCTATTTCTGAACATGTCGTTATACTGCTGCCATAGGATGAAAATGCTATATAATGGCTGATAATCTCTTCATGCTGAGAATAAAAAGTAGCTGCTCTGATTGCCGAGGGGTAAAGGTGCCTATTTTAATGGCAGCATCTCCGGTTTATGTCCAGCTGGAGACCTTTGTTGCATGTCATCCCCCGTCTCTCTCTCTCTCGCCCCTCATTTCAGCTCAGCATAGGCTCTGTTACAATGAAACTGTTTGAATCCTGTCCACAAGAAAGCAGTCCATATGCCTCCTTTTAAATTCCCCATTTAGCCTCACCCCATGCAGTTTCGGTGTGCCACAGGGAGGTGTACATAGACCTCGACTGTTCTGCATATATATGAGCTGCTTTCCAGCACAGTTGGTTAAGTGCAAAAAAGTCTGTCACTATTCAGTGAAAATGATAGAGGAATGTCAGCAAGCCAAGATGGAGGTTGTTGAAACAGCTGCATGTCTCATTAAAAGCATTACTTTGAAAGACCACAGAAAGATTGAAGAACTTACAAATGCAAACAGATGGTATTGGCAGCATAGTAGACAGAGTTCAAGTGATTGTACCGACAGTCGTCTTTAAACCCATGTGTCAAATTGCCCCACTTTTGCTGACAGAACAGTTTAGGTGGGCTCCAGCCCCTAATGGTTGCATGAGTTCAGCAGCAAAGGCTTTGGAGCAGTGTATTCCACAGTATTATGGTGCTACTACCTGGAAATGGTTAGACGGGTCTATAAGGGAACAAGCTTGTCTAGCGCAAGCTAACATTCAAATGTGAACTGAAATCTGGACACAACTACATTTGATCAACAGACTATAATTACTGATATGTCTAATTGTAATATTGTTTTATACCCCTACTGATACACATGAGTATATTATCCTGGTGAAATAAACTGTCATTTCTCTACTGACAGATAATAATAAAAAGCATAAAATGTCACAAAAAATATAAATCATTAAAAAAGTGGTTGCCAAAATCCTCTAAAAAATCCTGCCATGGCTGTTCTCAACTCATGTCTCTCTTGGACAATATACAAAATAAAACAGGACATTGAATAGGACAAACTTGAAAAACACTACAAGAAACTGTAGTGTAGGAGAATGACACTTCAGATTGTCACTGACAATCAACCATAAGTGAAGAAATGAAACTGTTCAAGTGTAGGCCTCCAAAGGGAAATTTGAGGGAAGGACATAACAGCTCCTTCTCTGACCACAACATGCTACAGAGTATATCAGGACAAACCATTATGCATTCTTGCCTCAAGACCTCACAGTATTTTTTAACTATGAAATATGTAACTGAATTTTGTACTGTAATAAGAGAAAAAAAAAGAAAAATATTCAATCTGCATCTGGTGTTCCATCTGGAAAGCATATATACCCTTCATAAAGAGGATTATTCAAACATCATATCATAATTATGAAGGAATGTGTTACTCAGATATCTCCACGTTCATTTGAGTTTATTTTTCTGCACATTCCTCCCTCAGTCTGCTCCTCTTTCTCTGGTTGTGTTTGTTCATTATCAGGGCTGAAAACAGTCTAATGATGAAGTACGCTGCCTCTGGAGTCACACGAGGATGTGGAAATGTGGAGCTGAATCCCTGCAGAGTCAAGAGGAGTCAAACACACACACAGAGGAATCTAAAACACACAAGGGGGAAAAATGGTTGAAGATGTGCTTAACACACTGTCTTGGATTAAATGACGGAATCATGGGAAACCTGTTATTAGATCGTGAGAAATGTGCTGAATCTCTGCAGGGACGAAATTGATCACACATGCAAGGTGACTGCACTTATGAGCGGAAAAAGTGGTTAATAAAACAAAGGTAGATGAAAATGGTTGCATGCAAACACCATCTCAAAGATGATGCTTTCAGAAACACTGTCTCAACCGCTGTCCAGAGGGCTGATTCTGGATCTGTCATGGGTGAGGTACTGCAAGAGATGCAGCATGGTAAATGCTTCCAGCTGTCACTGAAACTGTTTTGCAGCCATGAGGCAGCTGTGTCAGAGCTGATCTGCTGATATACTGCTTGATCTGTGTGCAGTTAAGTTTGATCTGGGATCTGCTGCTATCTCTGGAGAGTGTAGGTGTGTCAGGGTGTGTCAGAGCGGTTTGCGGTGTCAGTTGTGATGTGCGATCAGGTGACATTAAGGCAAAAACAGCTTTTCATTTCCTTCAACTGTCTGAATGCAAAGTTTGTGGTACTCATCTGATATGATCAGCAAGCAGGGAGCAGGTTTGTAATGGGACCAATTAAGGAGCAAGATTTCCCCAAGCAGCAAACTCAACACAAATCAATAGCTAATGCCTAAGGTGCAACTGCCCCATTTCTTTAATTCTGGCAGCCAATTAATTTTTTAAGTTGGTCTTTCTGTTTTCTAATGTCTTATTGGAGATGCTTCTTTGAGCTGACCAAATCCAACACAGTTTATGTGTCAATTTAAGTCCAACGCAAACAAATGTACATTACTGGCTTTTTGAGGTTTATTAGCGTGATGACAAGTGATCATTTTGATTCACATTACCTTGGACTGCTGACGTCAGTGGATTTATTGCTGGGTTTGCCAGCTGACAAGCTTTTTGCAATTTGTAATGCCAAGTGGGAAATATCGGAGCCAACAAAAATTCCCACACATCCTGCTTGTAATTAGCACTAGGAGGCTGACATGCCCATTTTTTCCCAGTTGGCTGCTCACATCTATGGTAAATTCGACATGACGTTAACGCGGTATTAACATCAGAGTGAAAATGTCAGCAGAGAGACTAGACTTATGGCGGGTCCCTTCAATTCTATTCAATTCAGTTCTTAATGGGATTTTTAGGCTGTAATCTGCTTCAGAATTCTTGAGTACTGACATACCTCTGTCAATTACGGATGCCATTTTAGTCTGCTCCTAAGGTTTAAAAAAAACTTCCTCCTTGCATCATAATATGCAAAAGGCAAAAGTGTCATTTTTAGATGGTGTCTCTACTTTAACTTTTGTCATTTACAAGTTTCAATCAAACTGCATCTTTATCAGGTATAAACTTCCCTGAGGTTATGTGATTATAGGTGTACCAACAACAACAACAACAACAACAACAACAACAACAACAACATTTATGAAGAGTCAACTTGGCTGCCTTAAATTGTGCCTTAAATCCAGATGAATTAAAAGAGCAATGTGTATGAATTGGCCACCTGTCGAAGGTTACTCCAGACAAATGGGGGTCAGCATAACACCAGAGCAAGTGCAAACTGCTGCTCACTGTGCTCTTCGCTGTAAAAATGTTTAGCTGTAGTTACTAGCTGCCATTAGCTATTTAGCCCAGTTAACCGTGCAGGTAGCGGCCCGATTAGCTGACTGGAGTCTTCTGAATCTGGAGTGGTAAGGGCTAGCTGGTTAGCGTGCTAAATTCAGTAGATACTGCTGCAACACAATACATAGATGTCTTTGACATAACATTGGAGCTGTTATTTTGTCATATTGTGTTGTGTTTTTGGATGCTTTCAACAGAAACGATGGCCATATTTTACACATTGCACCTTTAACGCAAGGATGGCGAAAGAATACACATTGCAAAGTGGTTTATTTCAATATATACTCTAATAAGCAAAACCAATTGTCCAGTGAAGCTATTTAGAGGACAAATATTTGAAAAATCGAGTCAAGTAGCTGGAACGGAGTAATGGTGGCATGTCTCTGCCTGCCTCTGCAAGTGATGCATTTCAGTGTTTATGCGTATTCAGCTGGGTGATTTAACAGGAGCAGCCTTTGTTACAGGCCAATAGATGGTGGACTCTCTGCCTTTCTCCCTCTCTCACGCAATCTCTCTGCTCACAAACACACACAAGCATGCACACATATTCACAAATACACTTTACAAGCTAGTTGTCCTTGATGTGTCTCATAAAGACAGGCTGAGGAGGCCAGGATAGTTTCAGGCAGTAAAAGCAGCCTGTGAAATCACATCGCATGTGAAGTCACAACAGATGGCTACTCCTGCTACGTCCTCAATGAATATGACACTGGAAAGACACTATGAACGTGAGCAGCACATTCTGCAGCTACGCATCCCTGAATGTGGGCATGAGATGTTGTTAAAGACAAGGTTGCATATTGAAAGCTACACTCAACAGCTGCTTATTGTGCTGTAATGTGAAAAATTAGAATAACATTAAATAATTAAAAAAACAAAACAAAACAAAACAAAACAAAAAAAGCACTAGACCCAGTAGGGGGCAGAATTAGTCCAGAAACAGAAGATGAGGAAAAAGAAAGGAGTGTGTAAAAAAAAAAAAAAAAAAAAGCACCTGGTTACAAAATAAGGTGTTTTTAAGCAAGGCAGAAATGTCACATGGTATGAAACTACACACTGTCATGATTTTAGGACATATGGACAATAAAGATGCAGGCTGTACACATTTATCTCCATGGTAACCTTATAAGTTTCATACTGACATTCAAGTCCCGGAAACATATATTTCTCCTGATGAAGAGGTAGGGAAGGGGCGGGTGCTGTCTGTATTGTTCAGTGGATCACCGGCCTAATTGCTTCTCTAGAAGGTTACGCCAAAAAGAAAAAATGCAGGATGGAGAAGACAAGGGATGGCTGAAATGACACAACAAAATCCACTTAATTATCTTAAATGAATTAGCCCAGTCATCGCTATTCTGTGGCTGAATATGCATCAGGCAAATACTGGTTGTGGAAACAGTGAAAGCGCCTTAATGGCCCTGTCTGTTTTCAAGTGCCAGTGCCTTTCAACAGTCTTTGCATGGCAACAGAGGGAGAACAGCACTTAAACCCTGCGATGGAATAGGCATGCTGGGTAGAAATTTTAAGACAAAATAAAGAAACCTGGATTCTCCGTATTCTGACTTAATAATATCTACAGATTTCATTAAATTAAATGCTGGAAATTGGCTCAAATAATACAATTAATAAAAAAGAAGCAAATGAAATTTTCAGCATTCCTTAAAAGAATGATTTGGACAGTAGAAATCACCACTGCGCTTTGCTAAAGGAGGCAGCTGCCTTCAGATTTTGCTGGTTCTTTCATACAAACACACATTGGTAGTCAAAATCCATTTCTCCACTGCTGATGAGCTTACACAGTGCTGGCATGTCAATCAAAAAACTAAAAGAGAGAAAAAATCTGCATCAAAGCAGAGACAGAGACAAAAACAGTGCAATAATTTCTGTATTGGTATACCTTTCCTATTTCCTCCATCCAAGGACTGAGCGAACTCTAAATAATATAAAGGTGAAAGAGGCTATATAAAAATTGGGCGAAGTGTTAGAGAGTGGTTAAAAAGTGAGAGAAATGATGCTGGACTTTGCCATAAAAAGAAAAAAAAATAGCTGTAATGGATGAGAGCAAGCTTTCCTTCTGAAAGGTTAAGGGAAATAGGTGTCGTTCTTTTAGAGGTGAGAGTGTTAGGTTGAATGTGAGAACTTTCGAGGCTAAATGAGAAAAGCAGAGGGACTTTGCAGACCTCTGTCTCTGTTATAAGACCTAATTTATCCATTATTACCTGCATTTGATTACCACCTCTCTTACCCTGCTTCGCTCCCCTTTCTCAGCTCAGGAACTCTCAGGGGGCTGAGAGCAAGGTACAGCAAGAAGCAGAGAAAAAAGTATTAAGGAACAAAAAAACGACAGAAATCCTGCTGTGAACATTACAGTTATTATTTCCTGTGACATAACATCGTAGAGCCTACTTGCTTGTGTAATTTTTTTGGACTTGATGAGAAGTCGAAAGGAGACAGAGGCTATTAAAAACGTGATTCTAATTTGCACTTATTAAGCAGCCATGAACCATTTGGTGAATGCATTTATGGGTCTGGAGTGACAGCAGGGAGAGTGAGACGGGGCCCATCCCAAATTCTGCACTAACATACTATTGAGTATGCTAAAATAGCATGTGACATTTTTTGATATAGCTCAAACCGTAGTACATAAATAGTACGTGAGGAGCATATAACATTCAAATATTTCAGTATGCAAAAACTGGACACTGCATTGGCACAAATATCCCACAGTGCAATGTGACATTACAACAACCTAATGTTAATTATGCTTGAATTTAAGATTGTAAGTACAATCGTTACAATCACAATTACCACTAGATAATTGCATAATTATTGCAAATGTAGGGAGTGGTGAGGTTGGTTGGCAAAGGTTATCATGGTGGCACGTCTCCAAGGAGGCTCTCATTTGCAGAAGATACAAACTACTGTTTGTCATGCATAGTATGGACACACGTAATGGAAGAATCTAGCCCACGGCGGCTTTAAAACCCAATTATGCAAGCATTGGCATTTCTGATGACTTGGTGCCCTGACAGTTTTGGAGTGCAACTAACTGTTACACCTCATTCATAAATACAAATCATGCCTTGACACCATCCCATGCCATAATGATGATAAAGCATGGAGGTGACTTCAAAACAATATGCTTTAAAGCACCAGTGGATGTTTGATAGGAGGAAGTGCAACTCCCAGCAAAAAAAAAAAAAAAAAAAAAAAAAAAGAAATCAGAAGATAAAGAGGGGAAACGCCTTTTGTCAGGCAGAGCCCACCCTGTAATAGCGTCCCTGAGCTAAACACTACATCTCCACCACCCCCGTGACCATCCATAGTGGCAATTGAACAAGTATTTAACAGTTTTAATTGATGCACCCTCTCTATAGGACTTATCACACTACAGTCTGCTGTTCCGTCTTTGTCACTCTTGAAGTTGTGAACCCCAAAAGACAAATGCATGCGCAAGTGAGTAGATAGTAGAGATAGCAGCCTTGCTGCCTTGGGGCAAAGTGTCTTCAAGTTCCTCTTGTTTACAAAACCTTTTTGTGAGAGAAATATCTTTCAACCAGAGAAGGATATTACACTGCAGCTACAAGACAAAAACACTGACATGCATGCCCACAGACACATACATGGTCCCACACACACACACACACACACACACACCCACAGAGGAACCAAAGGCTGACTTCATACACTTGCTTCTGCCTGTTGGGATTCAATTAAAGAAACTTAAAATGATAGTGGGATGACTGCTTCATAGCCTAATGGGCTGAGCTTTAAACATCTCCTCTTGTCTATTATATTTCATTACAGTAATAACACGTTGCCTTAAGAGGGGGGTTGGGGGGCACAAAGGAACAAGCGAGACAGAAAGTAGAGGGGGGGAGGGGGACAAACACGCTGAAGATGAATATGGGAGAGGGTGATTAACTAGCTCATAAACTAAAATGCTTGAAGTAAGCACTTGATTGTTGGTTGCATCATGAGAAACTCAAGCTTCCCTGAGGCAAGTGAGGTTGCCATCATTGCAAAAATACACAGAAAAAAGTTCAAATATCAGACGCACACAGAGCTTTCTCTTGTCATATGTACACGCGTACTGTGCATACACAACATGACAATAGCTCCCAATATTAAACTGTAAAGACAAAACTATTCAATCACATTGTAAGGGACATAAAAATCCCTTTTGCCCTACACAGCATTAGCGTTGCCTCTTGGCTGGATTCACCAGCAAAAAGAATCCAAACCAACAAGAATTCGATAGAAATATTACTTTTGTACATCACTATCTAAAGCCGTGATGTGATATTTCTGTTACTGTGGTACCCTGGAGAAGGTGAGTGTCTCTTCAGTTAATGTCAGACTATCTCTCTATTAGTGAAGGACAAGAGCAGAGAAATGAGATGAAGGCTTAAAAGAAGACAGCTTTATAACAACACTGCTACTTATCTCTCCCATCTTTCCCCCTCTTCCTCTTTTTCAACCTCTCTCGATTCCCCTGGTTGTTTTGTAATGAAGTTATCCCACAGCAGACTTCTACTCAGCCCAAGCTGTCTTAAGATAGAGGAGGGATGGGGGGAGCAACAGAATCACAGAGAGGAAGACATATCAAAGACGACAATGAGGAAAAAAGCCTGGAAAGAAGTGAAGGGGTGGGGAATAAGGGAGGAGGCGGTGATGGAAGTAGAGATGTGACAATGTTCAACAATTTAAAACATGCACTCCAGCTGTAACTGAATTAAAATACTGAACAATTCCAGTTATATTGTTAATCACTGCTAATCAGTGCATTACATAGCAAATACATCTGCATAAAAATACACATATTCGCAAATGTTTTCACATTAATAAGAAACTATATGTAAAATGGGGGCTCAGAAATGTCATTTCCTCAACGAGGGATATGTATTTGTATTAATATTATTACGCTTTAGTTAAAAAAAAAGACTGAGAGAAAAAGACAATTTGTAGTGTGAGGCAAAACAAACAATGTTAGGGGTAACACATTACAAAAACAATTACAAAAGTAATCCCTTACAGTAATATATTGCAACCAAATTAATATAAAACATTACTATAAAACATAAAACACAACCAGAGTCAGGTGATGTGAGCTGCAGACTGTCATTAGTTCTGCACACAGTGACAAGTCAGTCACAAAAACCATGAAGGACGTACAAGCTTGGATCACAATGTGACAGCAGTTGTAGAGTTAAACTGCTGTCGGTCTGTCTGTCACTCACTGCGAAACAGACACAAATACAGTAATAAAGGAAGTTAAGACTACCATGAGTAAAAAGATAGGTGCTCAGAACCCATTAATATTTCCTCCATAGAGTCAATCAAAATCAAACATTCTCAAGGTGTCATTTTTGAATGATGCTACAAAAAGAAGAAACCTTTAAAGGATTTTCTGGAAACATTTTGTAGAGACACTTTTGGGCTATTTAATACTTTTTTTCATGATTGCACCTACTGTGCCACCCTTCAGACTTTATGTAGCTCAATTTAAAGAATATACCATGCTACAGCAAATGCCACCATGAAAACAACATCCCAAAAGTCTACCAAAATACTGTTAGGCCAACATACATCATTCAGTTGTCAGGGAATTATAATTAGGATAATCTTCACCTCCTACGCATCCTTGTGTCATTCATGGCTTTCATCAAGACAGCAAAATATGACAATATGAACGCTTGTTATGTCCATCTGAAAATGAAACTAACACACTCAAACTGGCAGCTATAGGAGTAGCTGGGACACCGTATGGCAGTGTAGCCCTAAACTGAACATGGTTGTTGCATCTTTGCCAACAACAGAAAAACCATTTCCGCGTACTCCTGGAGCTAGCTAGGATTAGTGAGGTTTGTCCCTCTTGGCAGTTGGGACCTTGTTGTGGGGGCGTGGAGGGGGATAGGGAAACCCTTGCTCCAAGCCAACTGGCGTGGTGATTGACTGGTTGAGGTACAGGCAGGGAGCCCAAACCCACAGATGGAAACGACCTCTTCGGAGGCGTTAGCGGGGTGACAGGCTTATGGGCACCCATGGGCTGCTTGGACTTCACGTCCTGTCTTGAATGATGCTATGTCGGAACTGATTCTCCTTCTTCCTCTGCTCAAATCTCGCCCAAGTGGCTTCAAGTGACTGCCCAAATAGACCCACAGGAGAGTCCGACTCATCCAAGTAAGTGACTTTGTCCCTATCCAGTGTAGTGCCACCACTGTGCATCTCCCTGCTGACAGAGACTGAGGCACAGCAGGCCATGTGGAGAATGTAATCAGCAGTGAACCTGACCTCGTTGAGTAGGGCAGTCAAGGTACTCTCAGGGGGCATCTTTTTCCTTGAAATCTACAATAGCTTGATAAGTCGGCAACAATTTTGGTTGTGTGAGAAAACTTCTTTTCCACTGCTCACTTTGGCTTTTCTTCCACCTCCTACACCTCATGGGCAAAGTTTTGGCTGTCATTAGATGAAGCACCAGTGAAGCTCAAGTAAAGTTCCAGAGAGAAAGGAGCTCGGTCACTCACAATGCCTACACTCTGCTTGATTTATAGAGACTCTTTTTCCTCATTGTTGCTTACATTTGAAATACGGTCCAAGATCCATTTATTAAGAGTGGTGCCGTTACCATGCAGCTTGGTTACTCACCTCCTTTGTTTTAGTATCATTCCCTCTCCTGTGTGCCCCGTCTTTTCTCTCAAAACCTTTGGTTAAAGTACAATCACCTCAGTAACGAGCTCCAATTAAAATCCTACCATCCCTGTGCCATTCATCCTCAAGCTCAGCAGAATACAAGGATGTAATGACACACACACACACAAACAGTGTAGGTACGTACATGCATGTACATATGCAGATGCCCATAAAGGATGAACAAGGGACAGGGTAAAATCTACATTGTCAGCTGCTTTTCATAAGGTGTAGAAAAGAGCGCAAGCGCGCGCACACACACACACACACACACACACACACACACACACACACACACACACACTAGTTTTTCATCACTTTTGGGGACATAGATGTACATTCATTTTCTGGAGACTCTATACTCTAACCATAACCACTACTTGCCTAATCCTAACCCTTACCATGACCTTAATCCCAGTCTTCACCCTAAACTTTAATGATTTACATTATGTGGACCTGCATTTTGTCCCCACAAGGAAGGCAACTCCCCACAATGTGACTGCATAAACAGATATATGTCCCCACAACGTCAGTAATACATGGACACACTCACACACACACACACACACACACACACACACACACACACACACACACACACACAAATACACACAAATACACATGGTGTGAGCAGTCAGAAGTGATTAAAGTCTCCCTAATTGCACTCTAAAAATGGTGCTTTGCTTTGCCACAAAGCCTTTTTACTGTTATTGCTGAAGAAGCAAGTTCTGCCCCAAGGTGTTTGAATCCCCCTCTCTTTTTACGCTCGCCTTTAAAGCGCAATGAAACAAAACAGTTGTGCAAAACAGTTGTTTTTAAGGCAGCTCTGAAACAACGCAATTACTGCTGATGCAATTTCATATGCAATGATAACAACACCTGATCTCAACATGAAACTTTAGAAGATGGCAGCTCCTTTGCAATGTCTAACTTCATGACCAAACAAGAGCAAATGCAAATTTGATGTAGAAAGTCAGAAAGTTGAAGCCAAAAAAAGTGCCAAGACGGTAGAAGCAACAGCAAACATGCAATATATTGTGTTCTTTTACTTTCTCTTGTTGTTGCAAAGTATGAATTACCATTGACTGTTAAAGGTTTGATAACCTGTGTTAGCAGCACGAAACTGAAACACCAATACACACACACACACACACACACAAACACATGAACATAAAAAGTATGCTATGCATGTATATAGCCACATAGCGACACACAGATAGAAATAATTACCTGTGTTAAGGAACAAAACAAAACAAAAACATACATAACCAGAAAAAGGTGAGTGCAGAGAGAAAATGTTTGACAGACAGAATCACTGTGGTCCTATTCACTCTCTCTGAGGCAGTTATTTAGAAAGCCCAAGGCTGTGAAAGGCTCAAGGTTGCTACAGTGACGCTACAATGGGTGGTGATTGATCGAAATGGCTGCTCTAAATTGTATAATGAGTGTGAGGTGATGGGATCATGATCATGGTAAAGAGACCAGACAGCGCTTGATTTTCCACTCTGGGAGCTTATCACTTCAAGTCATAGCATCCACTGTAGCAACAAAATCTCTCCACTCACATCACAGCTGCTGACAAATGACAGAGAGAGAGAGAGACACACAAATTGTACATCTGCATATGTGTGTATGTGTACATATATAATGGCTAATTACCGCGGTTGTTGATATCCTTCCTGGTGATTAGATTCATGTGTCACACATGTCACTTGGTTAACACCTGAGTAAGAGGATGAAAGAAGATTGTGTGTGTTTGTGGCATTTGTTGTAGCACAACGTTATATTGAATTTTGTGCTTTAAAGACTTACCCAATTCTTAGTGTTAATGCACTGCATATAAAGGTGGATTTGAGGTTGGAAAAATGTTTTTAGTTGGATGTATCATTGGCTGTATCTCAGCACTGAAAAATGTTGCTTTGAAATCCTCAAATTTCCTGTCAGTCTATGGCAGGATGATCACAAAATATGCTTGAATATGTATTATTGGGCACAGTATAGACTTGTGACATTGAGAATTCATCCAGACCCTCTAAGACTCGCATGAAGCTCAGATGAATCCACACATTTTTCTCAACACCAGTTTGCCATGTTATGTGGGCAACCTTCGTTGAGATGAATCAACAAAGCCCTTGTGATGAAGGTTGTACAAGCTTGGAAGCTAACTCACCTTTCCAGTAGATTAATTTTCATTGTAGCGGCTCGGTTTGTTTGAAAGTTTCAAACGCTTGCCTCCTTGGCATGGCCATGATATTCATTGGTATTTGGCTGAATCTGAATATTCAAAAATTACCCTTTTGCACAAAGTTTGAAACAATTTCCTTTGCCATCAACATCACGCTATTTTGGCAAGTGTGATTTTGAGTTAACACTGCCTGATAAGACAGTGAAAGATACAGGCAGAGATGGAGACGGAGCCAGAGTAAGTACACGGAGGAAGAGTGAGTGAGTAAGAGATTAAAATGGATTCTGAGTGAATGTTAGCGAAATAAAAATAGACAGAATAATAGAAAATAGCCAAAGATAGAAATTGAAAGTGAATAGGTAGACAGCCAAAGATTGGCAGACTAAGATAGAGGGTTATAATGCAAAGATAGGTGGTGAAGTACAATATAGGGAGAGTATGAGACAAATGAGAGAGAGAACGATAACGACAGAATGCTTCGAGCATATGTGGGAAAACGGAGAGAAAGAAGGAGGAAGGAAACGGAGAGGCAACCAACGCATGAGGCGCCCTCCCTCCCCTGTCGGGTGAAGAGACCAGCGTAAATGAGATCGACTCATTTCCAACACACAGACACAACCACCCACCCCCATCTGTCTCTCACAAACACACCCTCATACACACACAAGTCCATGTGCGCACACACAAACACACGCACACCAGCCAACAGCAACCAGAGATGAAAGGAATCAATAGATTATAAGCAGACATCTGAAGAGTCCAGTCTACTCCCGGGAGGATCAACCATAATTGGTCCAGACAAACAGCCAAAGGACAACAACAATAACAAATCCTCCATGCACACCGAATGCAGCAATTAATAAATCAGAACAGGAATAGCAAATTAAATCTATGAACAAATATCGACAAGGCTTTGAACACATCTCCATTATTCGTGGGCTATTGTTGTGGTGTGCTGGTTTCAGAGACTGTGTTTGCATCAACATTTGCATATCTAAATAAGTGACCATCACATCTGCATGTATCCCTGGGTAGATTTTGGTGTTTGGTGTTCATTTTCTTTTGCTGGCTTGTAGCTCGTTAGAAGTCAGTTGATAAACAATTCCATGTTTTAGCTTTCATATCAGGCTGGAGGGTGGCAATCGAATAAAAAACTATGGGACTCAGAATACTTAAACATGGGATTTAATTCTCACTAGACTGCTTGTTATTCATATCATATACTGTATGGCAATGTTTATGTATGTACACCACTGTGTGCTTGTGTGTCACCTGTGGTAGGTGAAGGGCTGGAACCCCCACTGTGCCCCTCAGTATCCAGGGTAGGAGAAACAAATATATGGCTCATCTAATTGATTTAATCCATCAGTAGTCTTACTGGAGATGTGACTGATGATCAACAGCACAGTGATCTGTTAAGGTCGTGTAACTCCAGTCAATCTCTTTGGATCTTCATGAGCACCAAAACAGCTGAATGAAAACATGGGAAAGAAAATTGAAGGTTGTTTGTGCGAACAAAACTTAGCTATCACTCTTTTCAAACCAGTTTCATTTTTGTAAAACTTTGTAGAAAAAGTAATTTGTATGTGTGCAAGGTTATATATCAGTGTATTGGACAAATGGGTGAGGCAAGGGCAAAAAAACCCAAAACACTAATGTGCTCTTGTAGAGGGCTACACACTGTGTACTGACAAATATGTTGTCTTCACTAAGAGACTGTTTTTACAGAGCAGTATAGGGACTGATAGAGAGCTTCATCACATGGTGCAACAACAATCACCTGAAGCTCAGTATCAGCAAAACTAATCAGCTTGTGGTGAACTACAATGCTTCAAATATGGATGTTGCTGCAAAGATGCTACAAGTTTAGTTAAATGTGGATGCTTCACACACATCTTCAACCCAGCACAGTTTCAAGGTGGACACCTGAGATAAGTGTCACCAATTCAGCATCAGACCAAATGCAAAATATGGTCACAATCTCTCTCCCCGAGTTATGGCGTTGAATAATGGCCACAAAAGGGTTTTGCAGAACATTATGAGTTGACGTTTTGAATATAAAATGTCATCACGGCATCATTTTATCATGAGACATTTGTGTGAAGTCTTGTCATAATGACTGTATTAATTCTTGAGTTATAGGTTTAAAAAAAAATGTATTTTGTGAGATCACAGTGACCTTGACCACCAAAATCTAATCAGTTCTTCCTTGAGTTTGTCTGTGCCAAATTTGAAGAAATTCCCTCAAGGCGTTCCCAAGATATAAAGGGACAGATGTGAGGTCGCAGTGACCAGTAGAAGCTTCAAATGTAAAAAAAAAAATAAAATAAATAAAATAATTCAGTCCAGCTTTATGTATCTGACATATTCTACAGATAAGGCTAGACATGAAACTTGATGAAAGGTGAATGTTGTGAGTATGACGTCCATATGACTGTCCACAGATCATTGTCATGATCTATTTTTGCTTGGAACTGCATGCATCACACAGAAAAATAGTTTCATTTGACAGAAGAGGCTCTGCTCGCAGTGTGTCCAAGCAGCAGAGAAGGATTTAACAGAAACACATTTTACTGAGATATGGGATAAACAAAATTCACGAGTATGGTAGTTCAAACCAGGACTAGAGAGAGGTACAGTGCCAGTGGAAGAAATAAACTGACAGCAGCCCAAACAGTGGAATATTCCAGGTTCCAAGGTTTATTTGGCAGCAGTGTAATAATAGGTGACAGTTAAGGCTTGTCAGACTATAAACTCCACTGAAGCAGATTTGTTAGATCTGTGATTGATTAACTTGAATGTGGATGCGACTGAGATCAGTTGAATGGAGCAAAATTAGATAAACCAAAAAAAAAAAAGTGAACATTTGTGCCAAATTTGAAGCAATCCCCTCAAAGCATTACTTACTTACCTGGCAGGGGAGATTCTATGATCAAGAAGGTGGTTCACCCAGGGCGAGGCTTAGCCATTGCACTTCGGCTGTGCTGACCCCTGAAAATTCAGATCACCACCTGACCGAATGGTGACAAAGGGAACTGGGTCCCCGGCCGCTGTCGGCTGGCAGCCCACCGCTCCTGGTCTGCCGTGGAGGAAGGACTTACCAGGATGGGTTAAAAGCAGAGAAAAGAATTTCACTTAAGCATGGCGTGTGCAGCTTCCCTCTGTAACTGTGCATGTTGTGTGCAGTGACTAATAAAGGGATGTCTTCTTCATTCCTGATATGTTGCATTCACAAGAGTGGGACAGATGGATGTATCTGCGCTGTACAGACAACCCTAAAACATTATGCTCCCTGCCGTGGATACTGCCAATGCGGAGGCATAAAGAGTGTCTACTTACATGATACGGTATGTGAATGATAATGGATTTAAGATTATTATATGGTATGTTGTATAAAATTAGTTAATTTCATTTCTTAATAATTATTAATTAATAATTTCCATTTTTTATTCACAAGTTAGGTACCGTAAGTCAATTGGAAACGAAATGATTTAGTGTCATTAAGAACAGTGAGAGAGGTGAAAGAGAAGTTACGGAGACAATAAAAAAGCAAAACAGGGAGACACAGAGCAAAGTTTAGACAAGCATATTGCGTGTCCACAGTTTGCACTTCATTCATTTTCAATGGAGCTGCTCAAGGCTGTGCTTTGATATGACATTAGAGATTATGCTCTGCTGCTTTAAGCCCCCTCTCTGCCTTTTTAAGAGGGCTGTTCATGTTCACAGATGATTTACTGGAATGTCTTAAGTTGAGGGAATGACTCAGAATGAACCAATCAGTTATTTGGATTCGGACAGTGACATGACTAATTCTCACAAAGAGTGTTTATCTTGAAATTCTTCAGTCAGGAGTATTGTGTGTGTTGAAGCTGGTTAGTTCATCTGTGCTCATTTAGCAAACAGGGCCCAACATTAAGGCTGTCCACTTTGCTAGGACAGACAGAGGAGAAAGTTACTTACCACACTAGACAAATTAAAAGTTAAATACAGAGTCTGCAGGTTATGTGCCACTCGTTACTCTACTATTTAGTTAAATCAGTACATTCAGGATACGATTTTAAATGAATGCATTTCTCTCCATGTTTGTTATTCCTCACAGACCCATGAGGAGTTGATCCCTGCTGCTTTCAGTTCAAACATTTTACCCATGAAGTACAGTGTTCCTTCAGGCTCCGCAGCCCTGCCAAGAGCCAGGAAAGCACCAAGCAGATCAACAACTGCACCGTACGAGTCGAAAAGAGAGCGAACATCAGTCAACAGCTGGAGAGGTGAATTTCACTGTGTGCATTACAACATAGAGGAAGGGGATATGTTATGTGGTGTCTGCCAGGGGCAACCCAACTTTTCTGACAAGTAAGTGACATTAGCTAACTAGCATTAGCAGCTGTGTAATTCACTAAATAACGATAATGTTAGCCCCAATCTAGAGAGCTGTGAGCTGTTTATTGAATTCATCATTGAAATCAATTGTAGGTAAAAGAGTGCCTCCACATGAGGGCCTACACAACAGCTCTAAGACTCAAAAGCAGAAAGAATTTAAATGTCCCACCACACCTAAACACGACAGCAAAGAGTAAGCAAATGTTTATTCAGAGTACATTTGAACTGACATGCTTTTTTGTCTTTATCTGAGTGCAGGTGAAAACATTACATATGTTGAGACTGTTTGGATGGTTTCGACTGTTTTTTGTGTGAATTCTGCAATTGTCTGACCTGGTATCAAAGATTGTTGACAGTTTTATCCATAACAATATAATTTGTCTTTACTTGGCCCAAACAGCCAAAATACTGTAAAACTAGTGAGCAATGTCAGGCACTGAGGGTGTTTGTGTCAGCCTCTGACTGAACTCTGCACTGACCAGAATCCAGTTCTTTATGTTATTTCCATGTTATTTTCCAGTCTCTTTTCTTCTGCCCCTTCCTCTGTACGTTTATGACGTAAACCACATTTCTCCTCCAGGAAGCAGTCATCCAAGAGAGACTACAGTAAAGGTGGGAACGTCTGTGGCTCACTGCTGCAGACTGGTTAAAGTCAAGATAAATCCACTTTTTAATCCCAGAAGTTTGACAGATAAACTCTAAACTCTCCTCAAGCCGATAAACAGCTCTGGATCTGAGCTGTTAAATCAACTTTCTTTAATGTTTATAACTTGTAAGTTTCATCAACATACATTTGCATAACTGGCATTACACTTTGTTGGGATCACCATTGTCAGCAATGTTAAAATCCTAAATTTCTTCAACATCTTTCAGTGACCACATAGCTCCAAGCCAGCGCATACTAGGGTCAGGGTCAGACTTTCAGCGGTTTCAGCAGCTGCCTGCTTCTGAAGACTGGGTGAGTGCTGGCTGCCATCTAACAGAGGTAATACACTGAGTATTGATAAGTACATCAACATCTCCACTTCAAGACCCAAACTATGCCTGTAAGTAATTTACTATAATTGTGTCAGAGCCAGAATAGTTTTTTTTTGTTATTGTGGTTATATAAGTGTAATTTGCTGTTACATTGCTGCTAGACCGCCCCGTTGATACAAGAGTGAGTCTCCCCTTGTGTGCTACAAGTGGGAAAGCAAACCCCAGCAAAATATTTTGTTTGCTAAAAACATGCAACGATTTTGACTTTTGGACTTGCAGTTATTGCAAATTGGATCAACAGTCAGAAACAATCAATACTATTTTATTCTTGATTTTTATAATAGTAATTAGTAACCTAATCTTTATCTGCAACTGTGCAGAAATACGAGGTTTACAGAGAATGAAAAAAAAAAAAAACAAAACAAAACAGAAAGCTGAGCAGCATTCGAATGATATTTGTTCATCAAACGTGACTATTCGGTTCAGCAGAGTTAAAATAACTGTTTGAGATTTGGAAAAATTCAGCACCTTGACATTGGTAGGGACACATATCCACATCCAGACCCAAATCCTCATCATCATCATTCATCAAGTCGTCATTATGAGACAATGAGTCCAATTTTATTTTTTCCCCCACACTTTCATACTACTGTTTAAGTAGTACTGTACTGCTTTTGCCGTTCTTATGCAAAAACTCAACATACCCTCAGTTTTATAATGGTTATGGTTACTTTTTACTAATACAAAATGATTTTTATCAATGAACAGTCATGATTCTGCTCTTCCACATTAGGGTTAGTGAGGCAGGGCGAGCTGTTGCCCACAACTATCTTCGGTCTTACTATCCACACAAGGCGTCCCAACAGAAAATGTTGGAAATTAATATCAAAAGTGGAAGTAACAAATTACATTTATCATAATTTTTCAAAGGGTACACTGCTCTTACTTGAGTAAAATGCCTTTTAAGTAGGAGTACTTTTGCTTGAATAAAATATACAAATACTGTTTTTAGTCGCATATTTCTTGCTCGTAATACTGTACATCAAACTAATTTGTATTGGGTAATTTTTTTATAGTGTACTGATTTCACTGTGTCAATGAAACTGTGATAATTACATCAATAGACCTTGATGAATTGCTATTTAGTAACAGGTTTATTTTATTTGTCAACATTATTTTTTAAATTATATTGTCAATTTTTTATCCATATATATATATATATA